>CM042174.1:33065351-33072851 GCA_023376005.1 Doryteuthis pealeii | reverse complement strand
CCTCTACCCCCGATCTGATAACTATTCCCAAACTTATTGTTACCCATCCTTCTTTTGTTTGCTTTACCGGGAAAAAAGTCTTTTGTCATTTTTGTGTCTTTTCTTTGCTTTGTTTAATCTAACCGGAAATTCCTATTTCCGTTTGTACAATATCCAACAGTATGTGATACGCCAGAATGACAAAATTCCACTAGATTTTTAATTATCGGCATCAATTTTATCATTATGAGAAGGCCGCTCTTGTTCGTCTGCGTCTGTCTCCCTTGTACAAAACGGTTACGTCTCGTTTTTATGTAAACTCGGCCTCTTTGTCGACTGCGTCTGTCTCTGTACGGAACAGTTAAGACTTTTTTTGTAGACTCGGCCTATTTGTTTTGCCAGAATCACCACAAGACTCATCAATCATAAGCAGGTTACGCTTGACGGAGTCCAACTAATTATTCTGCACAGCTCTTGTTCGTCTGCGTCTGTCTCTTCTGTACGAAACGGTTAAGTCTTTTTGTATGCAGACTCGGCCTCTTTGTTTTTCCAGAACACCCAAGCCTCATCAATCATAAGTAGTTTCCTCTTGACCGAGTCCACCTAGTTAGCTGCACAGTTCTTGTTTTAGAGATGAACCCAATCACCTCTCAATGTCCGACAGCTTATATCATTACAGCAGATGTATAGCAGGTGAAATTTGTTCTTTTCCTGAGGACTGGAACAAATATTTTTAGATTTATTGATATTCAGAAAAAAAAATGGCTGTAGTCTTTTATTATTCCAGCGTAGAGTTCTTAGGAATCAAAGAGGAAAATATTGATCAACAGTCGGAATAAATAATGATGGAAATTGTGTTTGCTTTCCTCAATGGATGATAAGGAATTATCTTGGAAAACGGTGCTTCCAAACTTCTCCCAAAGCAAAACTACAAGATAATTTTCTTTGCAATTGGTCTTCCCCAACTCTCAGTCTCCCTGTCTTTCTTTCTCTTCCTGTCTCCCCCCTCTCTCGTTATCTCTTAACCTATCTTGACCCATAACCAATAACCTAGATGGCAATTAGTCACTTCTACTTATAGATACTCGTCGACTACCATGTGACCAGCCTTCTTATCCAATCACTGGCAGTGCTCTGCTGCTGTTGGTGTATTTATACTGCCCGATTTCTAATCTTAGCTCACTGACACTTGGATCTATCTTGGACGTCGGACCTAAAGGACACTATACCCAGGACTTATTGATTTTACTTATTTACTTTTAAGTTCTTTTACAACTGGAACCAAGGATGGCGCCAATACTTAACACACTGTTTCTTTCTCTCCTCTCTGTGTCTGTTTTAGTCTCTCTATCCTTCTCTCGTCGTCTCTCTCTTTTTCTCTCTATTTCTCTCTCTCTCTCTCTTCTCTCTTCTATGTCTCTTTCAGTCTTCACTGTTCCTCTGTTTCTTTAACTCTCTCTTTTCTTTCTATCCCCCTCGCTCTCTGTCCTTCTCTTTGTCTCTCTTTCTTTCTGAAAGTATCTTTCTCCGTTCCTCTTTTTCTGTCACCCTCTCTTTCTTTCTCCTTCTTTCCCCCTCTCCTTGTCTTTCTGTTTGTTTGTCTATCTTTCTTTCTCACTCTTCCTTGTTCCTCTCTTTCTTTCACTCCCCCTCTTTCTTGTTTTTATTTCCCTCACACACACACTCTCTCTCTCTGTCTTTTTGTTTGCTTGTCTTCTCTTTCTCAAAGGCTCTTCTCTGTTCCTGTGTTCTTTCTTTCTTTCTTTCTTCTTTCTTTCTTTCTTTCTCTCTCTCTCTCCTTCTCTCTCACCCCTTCTATTCTATCACTATCTTTCATCTCTCTACTTTCACTTTCGTTTTCTCTCTTTCCAATTCTGTTTATTTATTCACCTATTTCCCATTTACCATTGCTGTCAAAAATATGGCAGCTACGATGGTTCATTTGGTAAAAAAAAATTACCATAAATATTTCTGTTACTGAAATGTTTATTCCCGTTGGTCTATCTATCTTATTTTATCTATCTATCTATCTATCTATCTATCTATCTATCTATCGAAGTATGTTATCTATCTATGTATCTATGTATGTATCTATCTAAGTGTGTTATCTCTATATCAATCAATCAATCAATCATCTCTCTCTCTCTCTCTCTCTCTCTCTCTCTATATATATATATATATATATATATATATAATATATATATATATCCAAGTCTGTTTCTATCTATCTATCTATATTTTATTAATTATCTGTTTATCTATCTATCTATTAATTTCTGTTCATTACCAATCAATATTTTGTTCACGTATCTATCTATCCTATCTATCTATCTATCTCATCTGTTCCTATCTATCTATCTATCTATCTATCTATCTCAATCTGTTTCTATCTATCTATCTATCTATCTATCTATCTATCTCAGTCTGTTCCTATCTATCTAATCTATCTATCTCATCTTTCTATCTATCTATCTATCTATCTTCTATCTATCTATCTATCTCAATCTGTTCCTATCTATCTATCTATCTATCTTCTATCTATCTCATCTGTTCCTATCTATCTAACTATCTATCTATCTATTATCTATCTATCTCAGTCTGTTCCTATCTATCTATCTATCTCAGACGTATGAGTAGCACAGGGATCTGTGCCGTAAAGTAAGGAGCTGGTGGCAGGTGTGGCGCCCCACCTCAGATGCTAAAAACAATCTCTTTTGGTCTAGCGCTATTGAAAAGGGGATAACTCCCTCGCTGACTGGCTAATACCGACTTTAGGCCGCCCCGTCGACTTTACTTATAAAGAAATAAAGGGAAAAAAGGACAAGCTACACAGAAAATATGATGATATGGAAGAATAAAAAGAAAGAGAGAAATTGAGAAGTGGAAAAGCTGGTGAAGAGAGGGGGGCGCGAAGCGATATGCGATCTGTTTCAATCAAACATAATAAAAAGAGGAAAAGAAGGAAAAAAAGAGAAAAGTGTGTGTTGTGTGTGTGTGTGTGTGTGTGTGTGTGTGTGTGTGTGAGAGAGAGAGAGAGAGAGAGAGAGAGAGAGAGAGAGAGAGAGAGAGAGAGAGAGAGTTAAATAAAGATTTTTATACTTTATACATATTTAGCAAGTAAACATATCAGACATTGTAATAATTAAATTATCGTACGGTGATTGCTCCCTGGTCCACTCTGACCCGGAGTGGTAGTACCTGTTAGGGTCCCATCTATGGGTTGAATAGAAAAACATGAGTTTATAAACAAAATTGTATTATGCATTAAGAATGAATTTATTTCAAAACTTTGTCGGCATTAAATGACCCACTGAGGTTGATATGCCATAAAACAAAACAAACTAAACTAAAACTAAAAATATTCTATTAGAAAAAATAACCAATTGATTAATTGTCTTGTTTTTGTTTCTTTGTTTTGTTTTTTTGTTGTTTTTTGTTGTTTTTTTGTTTTTTGTTTTTTTGTGAAATCTGCCTTGACAGTAAATTTCCAGTTCGAAGAGAAATAGTAGAAAATATTTTAACGGGTTGGGTAAATACCTACTTTCGGGAAGGTGTACATCCAACTATGTCTTAGTACTACTACTACTACTACTAGTAGTAGTAGTTCTTCTTCTTCTTCTTCTTCTTCTTCTTCTTCTTATTATTATTATTATTATTATCGAGTTTTTCACACCTGCCATAGCCGATGGTTCACTGGAGGCTGAGTGACAACAAGTCTCCTCAGGTCTCCAGGAATGTTTTGAGTATTCTAGTCGATCTTAACATTATTATTATTATTATTATTATGCTCCTTTTGAGTTTTCACATCAGCTTAGCTGATGGTCTTTCACTGGAGTCTGAGTGACAGCAAGTCTCTTCAGGTCTCCAGGACTCTTCTGAGTATTCTGGCAGATTGCAGCAGTGCAGTGTTCTGAATGGTTTCAATCCTTCCTCTGATTTCCAAACATTCCAGACCCTTTTCCAATCCTTTTGGGACTGTTCCAAGCGCACCAACTACAATTGGTATCACTTTGACCTTCATATTCCATAACTTTTTCAGTTCTCTGGCAAGGTCCAGATATTTGTCCATTTTTTCATTTTCCTTTAGCTTCACCCTGTGATCTGTTGGCACTGCAAAATCCGCCAGTTGACAAGTTCTTTATTATTATTATTATTTACTCCTTTTGAGTTTTCACATCAGCATTCGCTAATAGTCTTTCACTGGAGTCTGAGTGACAGCAAGTCTCCTCAGGTCTCCAGGACTCTTCTGAGTATTCTGGCAGATTGCAGCAGTTCAGTGTTTTGAATGGTTTCAATCCTTCCTCTGATTTCCAAACTTTCCAAACCCTTTTCCAATCCTTTTGGGACTGTTCCAAGTGCACCAACTACAATTGGTATCACTTTGACCTTCATGTTCCATAACTTTTTCAGTTCTCTGGCAAGGTCCAGGTATTTGTCCATTTTTTCATTTTCCTTTAGCTTCACCCTGTGATCTTTCTTTTTTGTTTATCAACACTACGTCTGATCTTCTTGCTGGGATAAGGTGATCCGTTTTTATTTCAAAGTCCCAGAGAATTTTATGCGTTTCGTTCTCAAGAACAGATTCTGGTTTATGCATATACCATTTCGTTGTATGGTCAAAATTTAATCTGTTGCATAATTCTCAGTGGATCACCTTCCCAACCCAGTCATGTCTAGTTTTGTACTCCCGTTGTGCTAGTTTGCTACATTCGCAGAATACATGGTTTACAGTCTCATCTCTATTACCGCAAAGTCTACATTTACTATTTTGTTGGGTCCTATCGATTTTCGGTTTGATGTAGTTTGTCCTTATGGCATTATTTTGTGCAGCAATTATAAGTGATTCTGTTTCTCTTTTGAGGTTTCCCTTTCTTTAACCATGTCCAAGTCTTTTCATGTGCAACCTCTTCTATTTGTCGTTTGAAGTGTCCATATAATTGTTTTTCTTCCCATTTTTGTTTTCTAGTCTTTGTAGTTTTTCTGTTTGTCCATCTGTCCGTTTCTACTATTGTTAGCCGCCATAAGTAGTTTGTCTTTGCTCTTTCTTGTGTAATCTTCAAGTTGTTGGATTGTGGTTTCTACGCAATCCTCTATGTTGGCAAGACCTCTTCCCCCTTCCTTTCTTGACACATATAATCTATCTCTATCATCTCTAGGTTGGAGAATTATTATTATTATTATTTCGTTCACTAGATTTTTTAATTTCCACCTTAACTGGGGGTTTGCTGGACGCTGAGTGATAGCAAGTTTCCTCATGTTTCCAGGACTCTTCTGAGTATTCTTGCCGATCTTAACAATGATACTTTCTCTGATTTCCAGTTCACCCAGACTCTTTTCTCCAGAGAGTTTTTCACACCAGCGTTAGCTGATTGTCTTTCACTGGGGTCTGAGTAACAACAAGTCTCCTCAGGTCTCCAGGACTCTTATGATCATTCTAGCCAATTTCAACAATGCTGTTGTCTGGATTATCTCAATTCTTCCTTTGATTTCCAGTTCTTCAATTCTTTTTTTCCAAGCTTTGTGGGACGATTTCTAGTAAACCAACTACAATCGCTATCACTTTCACCCTCATTTTGTGGTGGTGCAAACGGTCTAATAAAATAACTAATTTTAATTCGTACAGTTTTTAATTACAAAACATCACAAATAATGATTTTATTACAAAATAAATTGATTTGAATTAATTTAATTTAAAAAAAAAATTATTGGAAAAGAGAAACAAAGACAATTTATTTACTCACCAAAAACGTTTACTTTAATTAATTTTCAGATTTAGTCAGATTTCGTCACATGACCTTAAGGCTGATGATGACACCCCTTCTTACCTACACTATAAATAAACTGCCTTAAATTTAAATAGGTACAAGTTTTTGGACGATATGACATTTAGGCACCCCTTTTTGATCTCGATTAAGAAAGGACATGTTTTTCATTTACAGCCTCAATATCCGGTTGTTTGTTAGGGGTTAGGGTTACGGGTTAGGGTCAGTTTTATAATTAAAAACAAATCTAAAAACCGTCTGTTAAAACAACCGGATATTGCCGGTGTAAATGAAAAACATGTCCTTTCTGAATCGAGATCAAAAAGGGGTGCCTAAAGGTCATATGGTCCAAAAACTTGTACCTATTTAGATTTAAGCAGTTTATTATAGTGTAGGTAAGAAGGGGTGTCACCATCAGTTATAGTTTGGGAGCATATTTTCCTCATACCCTACTTGTATTGGGTTAGGCACAAGGCCCTATTAACATGGAACTACCCGCAAGCAGGGATTCATGTGTGGCAGGTGGAAAAAATTGCGTCGATCCCGTCAGCATTCCCCCTCAAGGGTGACGCCTCAGGTGCTGGCAATAAACCCAGCCCCCCCTTGAAATCAAGGGAGCAGGTATTGCCTGGGGGGATAAACCCCTGGGATCTACGCTATTAATTTAACCTCTGGCAGGTCCAGAGGCCGAAACTCACTGGACCCCGCCCGAGTTATAATTTGAAGTGCTAAAAATGAAAGAGTGAGTCTATCCCCTCTTGACTCTCTACGCTTTCTTATTTATTATAACAAGTTTATATGATAATATTTTGTTTCTAGATAATTTTCTCATAAAATCTAGACGTTAGATAACTTTAAATATATAAAAATAAAATAAACTATGTATTAATCAATACTAAAGAACATGTATTTAGCCGAGGTGGATGAGCAGTTCATGACATGCAATACTCCACTTTGGCCCTATCTTGGGCTAGACGGGCGGTCGGTCGGTCGGGAGGCCCCCTCCGATCAATCGGCTAGTCACGTCAAGCCCTAGCACCTATATGATTTTCCCAACCCTATTGCCCTTATGGCAAGCCCCAACCCCTTTTTATCATATGGGTGCTAGAAGGCGGTGGCTGCGGGTCTACATGTCCTGGGAATGACTTTAAACTCTATCTGATAGCGAGGTTCCAATTTTGGAGGTTTGGGGAATGTGGAGCACCCCTTCATCACCATTGCTCCCTGGTCCACTCTGACCCGGAGTGGTAGTACCTGTTAGGGTCCCATCTATGGGTTAAATAGAAAATGTATTTATAAAAAAATTGTATTATCCATTAAGAATTGATTTATTTCAAAACTTTATCGGCATTAAATGACCCACTGAGGTTGATATGCCGTAAAACAAAACAAACCAATGAACATGTATTTATTAAAACTAAAAAAAAAAAACCTCGGTAGACCAGAAAATGTTCTGAGCATATACATAAATCAACACTGCTTTATATATTTTAGCACCACTTAGTTTAATATTTAAATGTGAAATACAATAGACTGTAACTGTTACGAAATACATGTGTAAATTGATTCTGAAAGAAAAAAAAGGAAGCAAGAAATGAATAAAGCGATGTTTTAATGCTAAACATCTCTCTATATAGAAATTAAAAAAGGAAAATACAATAACAAGTAAATGTATAACAATAAATAACAATAACAAAAGTCTTAGCCTTTTTCTAAAATCCAGACATAACTTAAAAATACGAAGTAGTTAAATTTAGTA
>CM042174.1:33025351-33060351 GCA_023376005.1 Doryteuthis pealeii | reverse complement strand
CACACACACACATATATATATATATATATATATATATATATATACTGGGTATTCGGGTAAATTTGACATATTTATATTTGGTTATTTTTCTCCGTAGGTTGGAGCTATTAACGCACACTACGTATCATTTAAAAGCTTGATCTTTCTTCATTCATATACGTGATGACAGATTGAATGGATGACTGGAACCCACCTTAATCGTGGAAGAGAATTACTTGTATCATGATGTTCGGCATCGGCCATCAAAATGAGGAGATTATGGTTGCTGCCCAATGCTCCCTGAACACTGTAAAAACAATTAGGCATAAACTGGAGAATTGCAATGGAGACTTGAGACTGTGGCTAGAAGAAAGCATCATAACAGACGATCTGATTGTGTTCGTACCGCTGAATTCCTTGAAGATTTACAGAAAAATGTGTTTGATGACCCTTAAATGCCTACCTGGAGTTGCTAAACATTGTAGTCAAGCCCTGGATAACAAGGGTATCCAATGGTAGACCATCTATTATTAATGAAGCCCTGGATAAAAAGTGTAGATAATGGTAGACCAAACTTATGGCAAAAGGTTTCGGCCCCTTGGGAAAAGTAAAAAATGGTTGTCGGCGAATTTTTACGTCTACACCAGTCCCAATGTTTGGCCTCCGAACTCCCCAGATCTTAACCCTTTCATTAAACCTTAAATATTTTCTATCAAACGAAATAAAATGATGAAAGTAAACGGTGTGTGGGGGGGCACAGTCAAGTCCGACGTATATGTTCTCCCAACTGACAAAGTCCTTGGTCAGCAACAATCTCTCACAAAAGTACTACTCTTTCTTAACAGCAAAACTCCTACTATCGTTCTCCCTCGGTCTGGGAGGACAGGCTCTTAAATACACAGTTAATATGTACATCCGGGATCCTTACTTTGGTCTGGCATTGCCCGTTTAGAACTTCGATATTCACAGCATTTTAAGTACACAACAATACTGTTTACATCCGGGTTACTGCTAACAGCATTCAGCGACGAGAAGGTAGCGAGTTGAAATATCCGTGGCCACTCGCCACACTCCTTCCCCTCGCACAGGCCAAACATATCCAGACGCGCCTTGTTCGTGGGGGATGGGAATCTGCTCGTCCACAGTTCTGCCTTTCAATTTCGCTACATATATACACCCGGAAGGTGGATATATTTGGTAGTTCTAATAATTGAAGTACACCTCTTTAAACATCTGGCGTAATAAATCATGCTTGCTATTCTAGTTATTTCTATATCTATAAATACTGAAATAATAATTTCTTTAAGTGTGGAAGACGATCTCTACATTATGTTATTTGAAATTAATAAGTGCTTTTTAGTTGTTTTTTTAAATGAGAATTTAATTGGAAAATGTTTCATGTCAATGGGTAGTGTATTCCATATTTTGACTCATAAATAGGAGCCTTGGATTAATGGATAATCCCATTTCGAAACTATCTATTTTGCCTGCGTAGCGTAATCTGTTCTAGATAATGCAATGTAGTCGGGCACTTTTTCTTTTACCGGATTATCGTGAAAACTTTTTCTTTTTATTTCTGCAAATTTATTTCTCTCAACGTAAAGCATAAATATGTAAAGATAATACACGATTTATAGGACGTTTAGCCAGCCCGAGGCGCCAGGGACATGAGGGCCGGTCCGTGTTATACAATAAAAGATTACATGTACTTCCTTAATGAAAAGGTTTAAGATGGTTTATAGTCGGTCTTGCTTAGAAGAAACGCAAGTCTCAGCGAAAGATCTGCATAAACAAAAACAAAAAAACAAAAAAAAAAAATCAAAGAACATAATTCATTTTTTCTTATCTGTTTTTAATTTAGTGGCATTTTTATAGCAACCCTCGCGGATCGTTATTTTGACGACAGTGAAGTAAAACGTATATATATATATATATATATATATATATATATATATATATATATATATATATATATATCAGAGACAGCAATAATCGTAAGAATTCCTGGCGAATCACTTACCCACGCCTCCATTTCCTGTTCGAGTTTTTACACTTTATGACAGTCATTTGTCGCATAATGTCCGACCGAATAATAAACAGACAGTTCTAAGAAAATGGCGTGGACCAACTCACCAATAGGCACCCTAGCCCAGATAAGTTTTGAAAGGAACTACATTTTTCTTTTCATGTATATATATGTGTGTAGAATTAAACAAAAGACACATCTTCTGTTTAACAATTTTATTTTTGACCTTTTCGAGTTTTTCTGGCCAACTTTTTAATATTTTGGTGGAATTCGTGGATAAGTCCACCAAAGTTCAGGTCCCGAGTACTTTCGGCACTTCGAAGTGCCATCATCAGAGGTGATGTGTTCCAGTTTTTTTTTTCAAGTTAGTATATTATTGGATGTAGAGGCTGGAAGGAGGAGAATTGATAGGAAAAGTGTTATAGGCATTTTAAAATGTGAGTACTGCATTGAAAATTAATTTTATTCAAGGATGGTTTGTATTTCTTTATGTATAGAGCTTTAGTATTTGGAGTTTTTGTTTATTTTTTTCTTTGTGTAGAATATGTGTATTCTCCGTTAGGATATTTTGGTAATTAGAGTGGGGACATGAATGTAATTTTAGATGTTGTGAAATGAACTATTATCTGTCATATGAAGAGTTAGACAGCGTGACAATGTCGTTGTGGTAACACCTCAAATATACTAACTTGAAAAAAAAAATGGAACACCTCACCCCTAATGATGATACTTCGAAGTGCCGAAAGTACTCGGGATACGAACTTCGGTGGACTAATCCACGGATTAAATGAAAGAAAGTCCTTAATGAATAAGATGCTGAAGATTTCATCAAAATTGTACAACGACTCAATTTCTGGTAATTGTTTTAAAATGAAAGAATTAAAAAAAATCTCCGTTGATCCAAAGTGACATATCTATTAATAATGGAAATTCGCTTTTTGTTTTTTGTCTGTAACAAAAATTACGTCACTACTTACGTTACATTATCCAAAATCGTCATAACATAGAATAAATACACTCAAAATATGAACATGCAACATTAGACAGTCCTCATTATTTTTTAAAACAAGTTTTAATAAATACATGACTGGTATTATATATCTATATATAGTTTGTTTTATTTTAATACATATTTAAAGTTTACATTTCAAATTGTTTTTTACTTAGGGTACAAACTCACTTACATTGAATTTTTTACTCCCACCCCTCAGGCAATAAGTTTTCAAAAATCTATTTTTACATCGCCCGAGAGCGTTTTTTTTTGTACTCGTATAAAGAATAGTATTTGAAGTCGTAAAAAGTAAGATCTCTTAAAATGCCCGTTGGAAAAGAATGAAATGAGACGTCATGAAACGACCTTCACGGGTGGAGTTCATATCAGTAAAAAATATTACCAAGTATAAAAAAAATCGAAAGAAAGGATGAATGAAATAATGAATGAAATAATGAATGAAAAAAGAAAACAGAAAGACAGAAGAAGTGAGTGTAAAAAAGAAAGAGAGAAAAATGTCGTTAGAAAGAAAGCACGTGGGAAAGTAAAATAGATAGAAAGATAGAAAGAAAATTGAGATAAAGAAAGGAAGAAAGAACTAAAAGAACTAATAAAGAAAGAAAGAAAGAAAGAAAGAATGAATGAATTAAGGAAAAAAAGAAAGAAGAAAAGGAAAGAATAAAAAGAAAGAAAGAAAAATGTAGTTGGAAAGAAATCACGCTGGAAATAATCTATCTATCTATCTATAAATATATAAAGGGCAATTGTGTGTATGTGTATGTCCAGAGGAAACTTCGAAAATAAAACAATTAACGACAAAATAAATATATATATATACATTAATTATCACCAGGGCTTGGTTTTTGAGCAAAAATAATGAAGATTAATTTATATTTGGGAAGATATTTAAAACTTAAAATTTGTATAGTAACAGAAGGTAATTGAAATATGATGTTGATTGATTGAATTAATCGCCTCATTTATATTGTTGTTTTTTTAATTGTAAATTATTGAATTAAAATGTCTTACTATATTGTTATATATTTATGTGGGGATTTTATGGGGCATCCAGTGAGGATCTAACTTGTGATAAGTAATAATGGATCTGCAAGACTAACTTTTTAAAAATTCCCTCTCTACCCAGGCGACACCGGGTAGCCACTTCTAGTAAATGAATAAATAAAGAAAGAAAATTGAGATAAAGAAAGGAAGGAAGTACTAGAATAACTGATAAAGAAAGAAAGAAAGAAAGAAAGAAAGAAAGAATGAATGAATGAACAAAATAAAGAAGAAGACAAATTTCAAATTCAAAAATAGACAAATTCTCTTTTTTTCAAACAGGAAGAGTTTTAACCCGTTCATGGTCAGCCTGAAACGGATTTTTTCATTTTAACAGCAGTGTGTGTTTTCACATCCTTTTATGAGGTTAAGTAAACAAACAAATGTGTTTATTTTTATATGCTTTAAGCCGACAATTTTTGGAGGATATGTGCTTAATTGAAGTCATACCTAATTTTGATAATTAATTAACTAATAATTAATGAATTTAGGAGGATATATGTTCAAATGTAAGGCTAAACAAATCGAGAAAATGTCAATCCCTGAATGTACATTTCGACCTATTAGGTCTCATCAGCACGGTTATAGACATGGGAGACTGCTCCGCGTGTGATTCGAAACCTCGAGAGCAGTCTCCCATGTCTATAACTTTGCTGATGAGACCTAATAGGTCGAAATGTACATTCAGGGATTGACATTTTCTCGATTTGTTTAGCCTTACATTTGAACATATATGCCCGCCTAAATTCATTAATTATTAACTAATTAATTTTCAAAATTAGGTATCCTTTTATCTATACTTATACCGTCGGATTCATTTCCTTACTCTTAACTTATATATATATATATATATATATATTATATATATATATATATATATATATATAGAGAGAGAGAGAGAGAGAGAGAGAGAAAGAGAAAGAGAGGGGAGCGTTTGGTAGCAGAGAAGCACCTGCTCTCGAAAATTAAACGAAAAAAACGAAACTTAAACTTTAAAACCAAGTTTCTATTATGCTTCATACTAAAGCCAAAACAATACACATGAACTAAAAAAATATAGATGTATTTATATATATATATATATATATATATATAAAGATAAAAGGCGGCTTACCGGTGAAAATGGGCACGATCGTTGGAGGTGCAAAATTCAGGTGTTAAGTCAGCGATATAACAAATACAAAGTGTATACAGTGAACACACGTGTGATCGGCTGCAATTAATCAGTACCTCAATTAATTCAGTGGATTTAACCCTGAAGATCCTTATGGTGAAACTCGATTAGGTTTCTATTGTATCCATTTTTTAAATTAATATATATATATATTATATATATATATATATATATATATGCGTGTCTGTGGATGTGTGATATGAGCACAAATTCTGGAAGAAAATAGAGACAATTAAAAAAAAATGCAATCAACCTCAGATGAACGAACGCCTGTAGACTTTCCCTGTTTAAGTCATATTCTTTTCTTCTTTGATAAGTAATTAAACTATAATTGACGTTGGCCTAAGAGGCTCGCCATTAGGGCAACTTTTTAAGAGGACAAATTATTATTATATGATTTAGTGCAGGACTAAATTGTTTTACAGACTTTTTTCCGACAGTCTCAGATGGTCTGCCCAATGTTTATAAGCTTGACTTGTACAACAATCAAACCTGTTACATATTAGTATTATTTGGATTATTCGGACTATTGTCCTCATCTTCATTGTTATCTGTACAACGTTTCGGTCGATATGACCTCCGGTCTTCTATAGATATTTACCAACCCCTCCGCACGAGCAGGATGCGACACAAGGTCAATTTCTTAAGCGGAGTTTAACAGGTTTGAATTCAGAGTTTTCCTTCTAGACCGGTTGCCTAACCAAGATTAAAGAGCCCAGTCTACCCTACTATTTACCCATAGCTGGAGGGAGAGTAGGATTCATACCTTTCCTAAGGGTATTAGCGCTAAGTGAAATGCAATTATCACGTCCAGGATTTGAACTCGGGGCGACAAGTCCATTTTCCCATGACTTTAACCTCCGGCCTTCTATAGGTATTTCTTGGACTCGGGAGCCTTATCAAACTCGGGAACTTTCTTGTGGGACTCGGTAGCCTTCCCGAACTCGGAAACCTTCTTTTCGAACTCGGGAACCTTCTTGTCGTAATCGGGAGCCATCACGAAACTTAGAACCCAACCCTTTATTCAACCCACGGGGGTATCCTGTCCTCATTTCGCTAACCATAGTTGGGGTACAAGTGTTAAGCTGTGTTAATTATTATTCTATGTTACTGTCGCCCTCGACTAGAATTGAACCTGCAGCCTAGAGTTAACTGTCACTTAGAATTGTCTTAACCCAACGCCTTTATCCACTATGCTATGTATCCAATTGGAGAAAAAAACATCAGAGAACTGTTGTATATTAACTCACCTGATGATCAACAACGTGAAACTCTGAGTTTCGGTTTTTTTTTTATCATATTATTACCTAACAAATCATCATCATCATCATGTTGCGCTACTTGCTTGGATATAAATGACAATCTCTCGCTAACCGTCCATATCATTAATTGCCATCAGGAGGTCCTCTGCGCAGCATCCAGTATCCGTGCAGAGTTGGTTAATGTAGGTCATTGGTGGTTTCCGAGGTTCATTAGACATTATAGGAAAAACAGACGATTTCATTCTCATTATTGATTTATTCTTTATTTATTGCTAGCAGCCGCTACCCGGCGTCACCAGGGTAAAGGGGGAACTTTTAAAATGTTAGTCCCGCAGATCCATTATTACTCAATCCTAAATTGAATCATTATCGGATGCCCCATTTAAATCCCTATGTAAAAAAATGCTGTTATCATTTAAATTTTATTTTGTAATTTTCTTCACGAATATAAATCAAACCTTTGTTATGTTTGCTCAAAAACCAAGATCTGGTGATAGTGACTGTATATATATTTACTTTATCATTAATTGTTTTATTTTCGAAATTTCCTCCGGACATACATATACACACAACTGCACTTTATATATGTAGAGATAGATTTATTTCATTCTCATTATTTATTTATTTGTCGTTTCCGAGGTTTCATCAGACATTTTCGGAAAAACAGACGATTTCATTCTCATTATTTAGGTACTATATGACAAATATCTATCCGGGTAGCCTTCAAAATCAACCACCAAACAAATATTTATCTATCATCATCATCATGTTGCTCTAGCAGCACGAATATGCATGTCAGTCTCTCGCCAAACGTCCCTATCATTCATTGCACTCGGGAGGTCATCTCCACAGCATCCAGTATCCGTGCATAGTTGGTCAATGTAAGTCTTGTTTCCACCGGAGAACATCACTTATGAGTTCGTCTTTGCTTCTCCAGAAATGTCCAGCATATCTTGTTCATCTCACCCGGATGGTTTGTGTGATAGGGGAAGTGGTCGTACAGCTGCTTTCTTCTAGGGTGTTGTATCGTCGATTTGTTTCAGATCTCACTCTTGTCCTCATCTTTTTTGTATCTGTACAAGATTTTGGCCTATGTGCTCTCTGGCCTTCTTCGGGTACTTCTTATCGGACTCGGGAGCCTTCTTGAAGTAGAAATCAAAATAATACTAATTATCAAGCCTCATCTCGGAAATTCAGAGATATTAATTGTAGTTTAATAGAAATAACAATGAGAAAGAACGAAAGAAAAAAAGAAAACTAGAAGCAAACAAACAAATAATGGGTCACAAGAAGTAACTATAATGAAGTTAGAAAGGAAGAAAGAAAGAAAATTATCTCCTGCCACGGAATGTAGTTTTAAACAATAGCTACATATCTGCCAGTTTCATTTTGAGGAGATGACATAAAACCCTGGACAGGAAGCATCAATGTTGCTTATTAATATTTGTGTGCCGTAAAACCCCAGGAACATTCTATAAAATAAATTATTACATGAAAGATTATTTTTTTCTTAAAATTGTATTTAAATAAAATTAAAACATTTAAATTGGAACATTGCTGAAAAGTTTGTTTTCTTTTTAAAAAAAAAAATTCCTACTAGTTCTCTTTGCAATCTCTAATATCCACATTACCCATTCGTACCTGTTGAAAGGGGAGGGTGCCCCAGTGTGCCCAACATGCAAAGTACAACTTACAACCAAGCATATCCTTCTAAATTGTAACAGACTTAAACATATCCGCGTATATTACTATCGAGCAAGAAACCTGAAAGACATCTTTAAGAATACAAACCCTGAAAATATTTTAAATTTTATAAAAAAAAGCAACCTTTTCAACAAGATATAATAAAACATAACCTAATATCGCCATAGAACCACTACTTTAAAGACTGAAATCCAAAATAACTTTTTGGCATTAAATGACCCACAGAGGTTGATATGCCGTTAAACAAAACTCAAACTCAAACTCAAAAGAAAGAAAAGAATAGAAGAAAGAAAAAAATCCTCCTTAATAAGAATTAGGATGAAAGAGAAAGAAAGAAAAAAGAAAGAAAGAATCTTAATCAATAAAGATAAAGATGAAAGCGAAAGAAAAGAAACAAAAAAAAAAAAAAGAATGGTCTACAAGCAATTACTATAATAATGAAAGTAAGCAAAAAAAAAAAAAAAAAAAAAATAATTAATAACGATAAGAATGAAAGCGAAAGAGAAAGAAAGAAAAATAATGGAGTACAAGTAATAACTATAGAAACTAAAGAAAGTAAAAACGAAAGAAAGAAAGAAAGAAAGCTCCAATCTAGCTGATCCTATAAGCGCTACGCTAGGTTTCAAGTGGTGCAGTCATACAGTAGCACTGATACAACTACAACTTGGAAGAATTTTCACTTTATCTTTTCAGTGAGATCGGATTTTCATATGACTGACAATCTGTTTGTAACAGACCATGCCTACCCTATGCGTGCATTCACATCGCTTTCTGTGGATGAGATATTACTACCTAGGTAAGCAAATTGATCCATTGGCTTTAGATGCTTACTCTCGAATGTGGAGAAGACTCTTTCCGTTGACCTTTTTTAAGACAAATATTTGATCGCTGATTGACCTTGAAACAGTTCTCTCATTAGATGGTTTGGTCATGTGCCCACCCTGTGTTTTTTTGTGTTCGTAAATACCACCTTGTTGCCTGGGCCTGTAGAATATTAAGACTGCACCTCTGCAGAGAAGTAAGACCCCCCCATCAATGGGGCAGCATGTTGGCTTTGGGTGGGATTCATGATTATTAATGACGGAATCAGGGTGGCTAAACAGTCCATGACATGGAACATTACACTTTGAGCCTTACTTACTGCATGTCAAGCCCTAGCACCTAAATGATTGTCCCGATCCTATTGTCTTAGAATAGTGGAATATTGTCTTTATAGTAAGACCATACATGTGCTAGAAGGAGGTAACTGAAGTTTAGTGTCCTAGATATGACGTTAAACTCTATCTGATGGTGTATTCTAAAGCCCAGGTCAACAGAGCTTGTTGGATTATTTTGGTGATATAAGGTGTGCTGGAAACTACCACTTAAACTTATAGACTCAGCGTAGTGACATGGATTAAAGGCAGCTAATTAACAGTTCAAATGCGTGGTTAGTTAACTATTTAATCGCCGATATTGAAAGCCGTTCATTTGCACGTTATTCAACATTGACAAACGGACCTGCAACCAATGACTTTACTCAACACAAATATGTTACCCAACACTAAGGAACAACCAAAGGATCATACCCAACACTAAGGAACAACCAAAGGATCATACCCAACACTAAGGGACACCAAGGAACAACCAAAGACTTCTTCACTATTGATCACGTTCTGCTTAACACAAGGGATCACAACTGTAAAGTGCTCTCACTTGAATCCAAAAAATGGCCACATTGACGTAGTGGCTGAAGTAGTGGACTGTGACATCGTAGTAAGAACTTGGAAACTTTGGGAAAAGTTGTTAACTCCCTCATCCCCTAGTTATGGTTTTAACAGTAACACTGCTGTTCTTCTACAAGGATCGCTATGGCATTAAATAACACACGAAGTTTGAAAGAAAACGAAACCTAAGACATTTTGATTCACCCGACTAAGAAATTGCAGACCGAAATGATTATAATCCGTGAGACAATCGTATTAATCAATTCCAAGAATGTATATTTAGATAAGGTTATAAAAATGAATATAAGTAGCATTTACGGTACAATTCTTTTTTAATTAAATCATTTTTATATACATTCTAGCAGAATGCTGTGAATACAGAAATATGATCATCACTTAACATACAAAAAGATGTAGCATTGGTTTGTTCCAATTAAATTAAGTGAATTATGCATGTAGTGGACGAGCTTTGGTCTCGACGACTGAACGTTTTTCATGTTTTATCTGAGTACCACAACTTGCCGCTAACATTTCTATTTGAGAATTATACAATTCGGGCACAAAAATCGTAACAAGTCTGGTTCCTTTTTCGCTTTTATTAATGTGTGTCCCTTTTTATTTGTTAAATTTAAGTTGTGTTTTTTGTTTATCACCTGCTGGAATATATGGTTGGTTTGTTAGTGTGACTTTGTCTAATTGTTGTAGTTGATAAAGTCGCTGTTGCAGGTGAGCAATCTTCTGCGAAACAAAATTGGACATTATTTCACATTGCGTATAAGAGCTTATCCTTTTCTATCGTCTGTGGCACGCGCATTTCTTTGCTGGCGCAGAAATAACGACATGGACAAGTTGTGATTTAGAAAGCAGCCAAGATTAATGTGGAAGAAAATCCACACAGAATTGATAATAATGATAATAATAACAATAATAATAATAATAATAATAATAATAATATAATAATATAAATAATAATATAATAATATAAAATAATATAATAATATAAATAATATAATGATAATATTATTAATGTTAGTAATAATATAAATAAAAATATAATAATATAGTAATATAAATAGTAATATAATAATAATATAATAATATAAATGATAATATAATAATAATATAATAATATGATAATATAAATAATATAATAATAATATGATAATATAAATAAAAATACTATGATAATATAAAATAATATAAATAATATATTATTATTATTATTATTATTATTATTATTATTATTATTATTATTATTATTATTAATAATAATAATAATAATAATAATAATAATAATAATAATAATACACAAAAAAGAGCAAAGAAAGATTACTTATGGCAGCTAACAATAGCAGATGAAACTGAATTACTATTAATTGCTGCACAAAATAATGCCATATCAAGAAAGGAAGGGGGAGAGGTCTTGCCAACATAGAGGACTGCGTAGAAACCACAATCCAACAACTTGAAGATTACACAAGAAAGAGCAAAGACAGATTACTTATAGCAGCTAACAATAGTAGATGTAATATATGCACAAACAGAAAGAGAACAAAAACTAGAAAACAAAAATGGGACAAAAAACAATTTTATGGACACTTCAAACGACAAATCGGATAGGTTGCACATGAAAAGACTTGGTTAAGAAAAAGAAACCTCAAAAGAGAAACTGAATCACTAATAATTGCTGCACAAAATAATGACATAAAGACAAACTATATCAAAGCAAAAATTGATAAGACACAACAAAACAGTAAATGTAAACTATGCGGTAACAGAGATGAGACTGTAAACCATGTACTATATGAATGTAGCAAACTAGCACAACGGGAGTACAAAACTAGACACGATTGGGTTGGGAAGGTGATCCAATGGGAATTATGCAAAAAATTAAATTTTGACCATACAACAAAATGATATATGCATAAACCAGAATCTGTTCTTGAGAATGAAATGCATAAAATTCGCTGGGACTTTGAGATAAAAACGGATCACCTTATCCCAGCAAGAAGACCAGACCTAGTATTGATTAACAAAAAAGAAAGAACTTTTCAACTGGTGGATTTTGCAGTTCCAACAGATCACAGTGTTGAAGATGAAGGAAAACGAAAAAATGGACAAATACCTGGACCTTGCCAGAGAACTGAAAAAGTTATGGAGTATGAAAGTGAAAGTTATACCAATGTGGTTGGTGCACTTGGAACAGTCCCAAAACAAGTTTGGAAACTCTGGAAATCAAAGGAAGAATTGAAACCATCCAGAATACTGCACTACTGCACTGCTGCAATCTGCCAGAATACTCAGAAGAGTCCAGGAGATCTGAAGAGACATGTTGTCACTCAGACTCCAGTGAAATACCATCAGCTGACGCTGTATTTCACTGGAGTCTGATGTGATAACTCAAAAGGAGTGAATAATAATAATAATAATAATAATAATAATAATAATAATAATAATAATAATAATAATTACAGTAGCTAGGAAAAGCAATGCAACACATTGACAAACAGAAATACATAAAAAAACAGAAATGGGAAGAAAAACAACTACATGGGTACTTCAAGCGTCAAAGTCAAGAGATCATATCAGAAGATATGGACATGGCTGAGAAAAGAAAACCTCAAGAGAGAAACCGAATCCCTAATAATCGCAGCACAAGACAATGCCATTAGAAAAAACTATATAAAGGCAAAAATAGATAAGACGCAGCGGAATAGCAAGTGCAGAATGTGTGGAGACAAAGACAAAACGGTTAATCATATAATAAGCGAATGCAGCAAACTAGCACAAAGAGAGCACTAGACTAGGCAGGATTATGTGGGAAAGATAATCCACTGGGAATTGTGCAAGAAATTAAATTTTCAACAGACAACCAAATGGTCTAAGCCCAAACCTAAATCTGTCCAGGAGAACGAGACGCATAAAATTCTCTGGGTCTTCGAGGTTCAGACAGATCACATAATCCCGACCAGAAGACCGGATTTAGTATTAATCGACAGCTGAAGAGAACCTGTCATCTCGTGATTTTTCCAGCCCGGCCGACCACCGAGCGAAGATGAAAGAAAGCGAAAAGATAAGATACTTAGACCTTGCCAGAGAACTGAGGAAACTTTAGAATATGATGCTGAAGGTCTTACTAATTGTAATTGGTGCCCTTGGAACGGTCCCAAAGCTCTGGAAAAAATTGGGTGAACTGGAAATTAGCGGAAGAATCGAGACCATCCAAACTACAGCACAGTTGGGATCGGCTAGAATACTCAAAAGAGTCCTTACCTGAGGAGACTGGCTGTCACCCAGCCTCCAGTGAACCACCAGCTACGGCAGGTGTGAAAACCTAATAATAATAATAATAATAATAATAACTAGCGGAACATGAGGATACACTACAATATAATAATTTAATCATTACAACATTTGATATGTTTACTTAAGAACTATTGATAAATAGTTCAATATGTAAAAGTATAATAATCTCGATTTAACTATCCTCTCCCTCTCTCACTTTTTCCTCGCTTTCCGTCTTTTTTATCTTTTCATCATGTTCGATTGAAACAGATTAACGTTATCACTTCCGCGCGCTCACTCCCTCTGTCTATATTTTCTCATCTTTTTCTTTTTTTCTTTCTTCCTTTCTTATGTTTTCTGTTTAGCATGCCCTTTTTTCCCTTTATTTATATCAAAAACAGAATGGTCCATTATTTAGATGAGATGACGACATTCATAAGAAATAAGAATTCTTTCTTTTCTTTCTTTTTTTATTATGTTTGATTTCAGTTTTTCTCTGTTTTCTTATTTTCTCTGTTTTTGGTCTGTTGCAGTTTGTCAGGATTATTAGTCTGTCGTCACTATATAAGCCTGTGTGGTTTTTATGAAGTAAACTTTCTAGATGTAACATTTAACCTGAAAATAGAAATAAATGAACCAACCATTTCGATAACAAAATGATGCCCCACTTTACATACACGTCTCCTTCAACTATCCACTCATCATAATAAATTAAAAAAAAAAAAAAAAACACAATTCATCAGCCATATTATATTTAATAACTCATTGAACAAAACTACCTCCAATAAAGCTAAAGAAAACAATGAAACAGCACTAAAGAAAAATGGATTCTTTGACAAACTAACATACACCCTTTTTGTTTTTTAACACATTGAATGATTTTTTTTTCATAAGAGAAGAAAAGGCAATAAGCACTCAGTTGTTACGATAATTTTTAGGATTCAATTTGAAAAATATAGATTAATAAAATCATCTTTCTTTAAATGAAACTTAGACAAGACAATTCAAACGTTATTTGAAATTACATATAATTAAATAAATACTAATAGTTTCTATTTGTTTTGGGTTTTTTGTTGTTTATTTTTGTTGTTGTTGTTGTTTTTATTTTATTTTTCTAATATTAATTTTGATTAAGAAACCAGAAAAAATACTTTAATAATATGAATTCCATTTTATTCATATTTTTATTTAATTTAATTTAATTTATATTTATTTATTCCTTTAATCTAATTTTATGCATTATTCTTTATTTTGTTCTTACTTTATTCTTTACGTTCCTTTCTATTGAAGCAGATAATAATCTCCCGAAGCATAGCATTATAACCATGCACTCTATTCCATCTTTTTTCTTTTTTTCTCATTATATCCTTTCATCTTATATTTGTTTCCTGTTCTCTCTGATGCGTAGAGTGTCCTTTCTGCTTTCTTCCGTAATTCTTCCCTCATTCATTTGGTTCAATTCTATTGAAGCAGATGATAAGCTTCTGAGGTATAGCATTATGAAATCCCTGTTCTCTCTTTTCTTTCTTTAATTAAAAAAAAATTCCTTTCCTTTCTTTGTTACTATATTTGCTTTCTTTTCCTCACAATCAAAACGGAATAGTCCATTATCTGTTGGTGCTGAGCTGTTCACGTCTTATTCTATTAGCCTCACAGATCCTATGTGAATTATCTTTCACCAACGGTATCTGTGTATTAGTTGTAATTAAATATATTTTTGTTGTCCGACTGTATATCTGGACTTTTATTTTAATTATATATCTCCGTTTGATTTCTATATTGCGAAATCCAGCATACGTTCTGTTACAATAAGCAGATAATCTTAATAAAAATCACGTTTGATTAGAGATTTTTGAAACGTGTGTCGGCATAAAACTTATAAATAGAATTTCAGACAAAGGCCGCTTCTCTTGGAAACGTCAATAAAATCCAGCGATAGGCCCATAAAAGTTCCTTGAAATGTTCTAGAACTGACAGGTAGAAGATGTTTCTTGCTTCCTGTGCCAAAATCGAGCGGACATTTTTGGTAGCAACGGGGATGGGGGTGTTGGTTTTGGGCGAATTTACAAAAAAAAACAAAAAAAAACTAAAATCAAATAAAAAATTTCACTATAAGATAAGCAGATTGCTTTTCTAGGATTTTGTGGTGGAAATTTTTTTTTTTAATCCTAAACTGGCAGATGTTCCTTGAATAGACTGGAACAAAAGAAACCATCCTCCAAGTAGATATATAAATCCGTTATAAAATAAAATAAGTAATTTTGATCATTATTTTATTCAAACGGTCAAGTCAAGGCGTCCAATCGTGGTAGGGTAGTTAGCAATCTAGTCTCACAGATCCATTATTACTGAAAAGCGAGAATGTGATTACAAAACAGGGTCATGCAATAAATTCAAGCGTACTGCAATAGCATAAAAAAACTGCCTATTAGCAGTGAGGTGGCTTGAGAATTGCGTTTTAACTTGGTTTGGTTTTGTTTGTTTTACGGCATATCAACATCGTTGGGTCATTTAATGCCGATAAAGATTTGAATTAAATTCATTCTTAATGGATTCTCAATTTTTTTACAAACACATTTTTCTATTTAACCCAAAGGTGGGAGCCTGACAAGAACAACCACTCCGGGTCAGAGTGGACCAGGGAGCAATGGTGATGAAGGGGTGAACCACATTACCCAAACCTTTAGAACTGGAATCTCACCATCAGATAGTGTTGAACGTCATTCCCAGGACATGTAGACCCTCAGCCACCGCCTCCTAGCACCCATATGATAAAATATGGGGCATACATAAAGGTGCTAGGGCTGACCGTCTAGCCTAAGTAAGGGTCTAATTGGAGTGTTGCATGTCATTGACTGCTCATCCACCAGGATTCCATCCTTAACATCATGGTAGCCACTTACGGCCAACAGGTGGTCCCATTGGGTTTTTACTCCTCTGCAGAGGTGCAGTTGGTGTATTCTAAAACCCCAGCCGACAGGGCTTGTGTTTTTGTTGCTAGGTGGGTTTCCACCTATGGACCTATGACTTTGACTAGCAGGCATGAGTCTAAACAGAGAGGAGGGGTGTGAGGGGTTAACATTATATGAAGGCAAAACACTACATTGAGGATTTGAAAGTGTTCTGTGATCATACTAAGGTCTCCGATAACCACGGGGTCTGGTGTTGACATTCAAATATACGAAGCACAAGGTAGGGTGGTTGCTGGTTGGATGAAAGCCCCAGCCGATACGACTAAAAATAACATGTAAGAAAGTGGTTAATACTGCAAACGTTGTAATAATTAAATTTTATACTGTAGTATATCCACAGGTCCGGCTAGTAATAATAAATATATATATCATGAACAAAGAAAATATCTGTCAAACCGGGCACGGTAAAATAGAAAGAGAGGGAAGAGCTGGAAGAATATCTGCATTCTACTGTTACATAATTCATGGATAGTCAATGAAATATGTACGTATTTAATAACGAGGGTTCAGCGGAAAATTACCTTTTACGGTTATTGGCAGGTAATTACACCGACTTAACCTTTCCGAAAAGAGCACCATTAGAGGCGTGAGAATTATCTTTAGTTTAGATTAGGTGCGACTAGTTACTTGCTGAGAGCGGACGCTGTCGTCAGCTTTCATGATGTTACTCTTGATCAGCGTGGAATATTTATGGGCTGGGTTGTTTTGAATGAAAGATTTCACTTCAAATGATTAGTATGATAGTGTCACAGTATGCACACCTGCCTCTCGGGGCGGGGGTCCAGTGGCTTCGGCCCTGGACCGTGGCTACAATTAACAGTGTTGATCCTAGGGGTCTATCTCCCAGGCAATACCTGCCGCCTTGATATAAAGGGGTAGGGCTGGGTTTAATTGCCCAGTGCCTGAGGCGCCCTCTTAGGGGGAATGCCGACCAGATCAAGGCAATTTTTTCACCCGCCACCCATGAGCGTCGGTTCGTGGGTGGTCCCACATTAATAGGGCCTTGTGCCATACCCGTACACGTGGGGTACGTAGTAAATATTTAGTATGCTAGTGTCACAGTTACGTTACTATTGAAAGGCGAGTTCGATCCTTGCTGGATGCCCGTATTTGTGACCTTGTGCCAAAACTTATGTGTAGTAAACGGGCTGGGTGAATTATCTTTTGTGTGGTATAATTAAAAAATGTACACATTGAAGGAAAAAACATATTGTTGTGAAGTTTTAAGGGGTCAAATAGAACAAAACGAGAAGTGGAAATTACGTCCGACAAATAGAGTTATTGAATGACTCGCATTGGCTTACTGCCAAGCCACAATTATCCCTGTTACTTATAGTAACCTGTCGGCGCATTCCATTGGTCAATAGGGTATATCACCTATAATACATATCTATCTCATTCTGTTCATACCTATCCCTGTACATTTCCCGGTATGTTCATATCTATCTAATAAGAACAAACACGGGGTGTTACAATGGATGGAAATTTATACGTCGTAGTGTCGAGGTTTGAACATTTCGGTTTATAAAGAAACTTTCTTCAGGACAATTTTTCAAACTCAACCCATTCAAAACATCCATCATCTTTCTAACGACGTAAACCCTTTTTTCTCCTTGACTAGTTTCATTGTCCGGAAAAAAGTCTCTTTATAAACCGAAACGTTTGAACATTGACAATACGACAAATAAATTTCCATCCATTGAAACATCCAGTGTTTGTTTCTAAATTTTCTACATATACTGTCGGATTTCTACATTTTAATCCCATATCTATCTATCTATCTATCTATCTATCTATCTATCTATCTACTTTTATGTTTGTCCATATCTATCTATCTATCTATCTCAGTCTGTTAATATCTATCTATCTCTCTCTCTCTCTCTCTCTATATATATATATATATATATATATATATATATAATATATATATATTCATCTAAGTCTGTTCATATCTATCTATATAGTCTATCTCTCTATCTCCCTATCTAGTATGTTCATATCTATCTATATCTATCTATCTATCTATCTATCTATCTATCTATCTATCTATCTATCTGTTCATATCAATCTATTTATTTATCTAAGTCTGTTCATATCTATTATTTATCTCAGTCTGTTCATATCTATCTATCTATATCTCTCTATATATCTATGTATCTAATATATCTATTTATCTAAGTCTGTTCATATCTATCTATATCAGTCGTATCTATCTATTATCTCAGTGTTCATATCTATCTATCTATCTATCTATCTATCTCAGTATATCTATCTATCTCAGTCTGTTCATATCTATCTATCTATCTATTATCTATCTATCTATCTCAGTTTCATATCTATCTATCTAAGTATGTTCATATCTATCTATCTATCTATCTCAGTCTGTTCATATCTATCTATCTATCTATCTAATATCTGTCTGTTCATCTATCTATATCAGTCTGTTCTATCTATCTAGTCATATCTATCTATCTATCTATCTATCTATCTATCTATCAGTCTCTATCTATCTATCTATCTATCTATATCAGTATATCTATCTCACTCTCTATCTATCTCAGTATGTTCATATCTATCTATCTCTCTATCTCTCTATCTATCTATCTATCTATCTATCTAAGTCTGTACATATCAACATATTTGAGAAGACCGCTTATGACCTTAAAACCGCAGATTCCCCAGCCGCCGTACAGCTATCAAATTACTAGATGTTCCATTCGATACATAGTAACCGCGTTCGTCTATTCGTCTAAAAGGTTCTAATCGACTACCGGTTAAATGAAGCGGCTCGTGCTCAAGGTTCAGCGTCGATTAATTTGAAAATAGATCCCGGATAGACAATAAAGAGAACCGAAAAACTAAAGAGCGGGAAAAGGAAGCGGTTGTGGATTGCGATATAGCCGCCATTAACGCGGCTCAAGACTCAGATCAAAGTTATCTCTTGTCTTTTTATTGTACCATAACACACAATTAGCAAATACATAAGCGACGTCTGTTAGCTGAAGTTCTTTTTTTGTTTTGCTTTGTTGTGTTTTGTTGTGTTTTGTTAACGAGGACAACTGGCTCAAAATAGAGTGACGTGTCTTTTTCTGTCAGTGATACACAGAAGCAGAATTGAAAAAAAAGAGCTATAGGTACTTCAGTTTGTTGTGCACTGAGGCAGTGCACTGATGAGTGCATTATGCAGTGCGCTGTGCAGTGCACAGGAGAATGCACCACAGGCTGATGATTCTCTGCTCAATGTACCTACTCTGGAAATATAGCTGTCTATATCTCAGTCTATACCTCAGTATCTTTCTTACTATTCCTGTGTATGATACATACATAGGAATTATCTATGTATCTATTATCTATGTATTATTATCTATGTATTTCTGCTCAATGTACTATATAGCAATCTATATCTAAATCTATATCTCAGTCTGTTTCTTACTATTCCTATGTATGTATCTATCTGTGTATCAATCTGATTCTGTATCTATCTATCCATCTATCTATCTCATTCTGTTCATGTCTATCTCTCTCAGTCTGTTCATATCTATCTATCTATCTATCTATCTATCTATCTATCTATGCATCTCATTCTTCACATATATATCTATCTATCTATCTATCTATCTATCAGTCTATCTATCAGTCTATGTATCTCATTCTTCTCATATCTATCTATCTATCTATCTATCTATCTCATTCTGTTCATGTATATCTCTCTGTCTGTTCATATCTATCCATCTATCTATCTATCTATCTATCTATCTATCTATCTGTCTATGTATCTCATTCTTCTCATATCTATCTATCTATCTATCTATCTCATTCTGTTCATGTATATCTCTCTGTCTGTTCATATCTATCTATCTATCTATCTATCTATCTATCTATCTATCTATCTATTTATCTATATCTGTCTATGTATCTCATTCTTCTCATATCTATCTATCTATCTATCTCATTCTTCTCATATCTATCTATCTATCTATCTATCTATCTGTAAAACTATGTTGGCCACGGTACCAAAATGTTGCGGTGAATCCGAGCACAGTACCAAATGTGGTACTATCACATACCCACATCGACATCGCTAATTGGTGAGAGTGAGAGTTCTCAGATAAGAGACTTCACAGATAAGAGACTTCTTCAGTGATAGATAGATAGATAGATAGATAGATATGAACAGACTGAGATAGAGAGATAGATAGATAGATAGATATGAACAGACTGAAATAAATAAGTAGATACATATGAACAGACTTATATATAGAGATAGATAGATAGATATGAACAGACTGAGATAGAGAGATAGATAGATAGATAGATATGAACATACTGAGATAGATAGATAGATATGAACAGACTGAGATAGATAGATATATAGATAGATAGATATATAGATAGATATGGACAAACATAAAAAAGTAGATAGATAGATAGATAGATAGATAGATATGGGATTAAAATGTAGAAATCCGACAGTATATGTAATAGAAAATTTAGAAACAAACACTGGATGTTTCAATGGATGGAAATTTATTTGTCGTATTGTCAATGTTCAAACGTTTCGGTTTATAAATAAACCTTCTTAAGGACAATGACACTAGTCAAGGAGAAAAAAGGGTTTACGTAGTTAGAAAGATGATGTATGTTTTGAGTGCGTTGAGAGAGAGAGAGAGAGAGAGAGAGAGAGAGAGAGAGAGAGAGAGAGATTAGAGACTTACTTGGTGAGGAGATCTTACTTGCTTCATGCTGATCCTTCTACTATCTCCTCCGGCTGCCATCTTGTTGTCTAATTGGGTTGACTTCTAACTAAGGGAGTTGAGTTCTTCAAAGGGCTTCTGTTGGGCTTTGCTTATTGGAATGAAATGAATTAATGAGACATTTTTTTGTTACTTGATCAAGTTTTTATTTTATCTTTATGCCCATTATCACCGCGGGGAGACCGGTTTCAGCCCGTCTGAACTCTTTGACGGCCAGGCTGAATCTCCCAGCTCTCACCTCTCACTCTTCCATTCTCCCCTTCGCCACGTATCATTCCTTGTTCAATTAAAAACCATGCCACGTGTCCATGCTGACATCATCATTCAAATTTTTACGTTAGCGATCACCATACTTTTCCGTAACTAATCACTCAGACCACCATCATGGTTCCACGTCATGACCATTGTGTCACATCTCTCTCTCTCTCTCTCTCTCTCTCTCTCTCTCTCTCTCTATATATATATATATATATATATATATATATAATAAATTTCTGGTACAAGCAAATTTAAAATAATACTTTAAGGGTAATCATTATGATCACCTATATAGGTGGATACGAAGGAAAAGAGTGAAAAAAAAAAAATTGTTTTTTATTTGATAAAAACAAGGGCCCTTTCGTCCGGTTGCTCATCAAGGTTTTTACAGCCGGAGACGACTAAAAGTCAAATTGTAAATACATATGGGTATATATATGAGGGGTTTTTAGGGAAAGAAGAAAAGAAAAAAAAATATATATATATATATATATATATACATATATATATATATATATATATATATATATATATATATACATATATATATATATCATCTGTTCATCTCTATCTATCTGTTTATATTTATCTGTGTCTATTTATACGTTTGTATATATATATATATATATTATATATATAAGTAAATGTAAAGTAAAGTCGACGGGGTTGCCTAAAGTCGGTACCAGCCAGTCAGCGAGGGAGTCTATCCCCTTTTCACTAGCATTAAACCGAGGAGATTGTTTTGGCATCTGAGGTGGAGCGCCACACGTACCATCAGCTCCTTACTTTACCGCACAGATCCCTGTGCTACTCATACGCTGAGTTGGCTGGAACCGGTATCGAACTAAGAATCTTGTGTTTTCTCGCCGAACGCTCTGCCGACTGAGCTAACCCGGCCAATATATATATATATATATATATATATATATATATATATATATATATATATATATATATATATATATATATATATATATATATATATATATATATATATATATATATATATATATATATATATATATATATATATATATATATATATATATATATATATATATATATATATATATATATATATATATATATATATATATATATATATATATATATATATATATATATATATATATATATATATATATATATATATATATATATATATATATATATATATATATATATATATGCGTCTTGTTGTGATGTGGTGGTTTACAAGATAATCACGCAGATCCGTTACAAATGAAAAAGCGAGATCGATCGTTGCTGGATGCGACCATGTGCCGAAACGATGTTTATATAACACTAAAGATAAGAAAAACAGCCCAAACTCTATGTAACTTATGAAGCCTCATCTTAGAACTCCTAGCAAGTAAATATAAATGTATAATAAACCCGATTCCATAAACTCAAGGAATAAAACAACCCCAGACGAGTTGTCATGCCATTAAACTCAATAAATCAATCACTGAATTAGTTTAAAATGACTGTCGCGTGTTCAAGAACTATTCATGTCATCGAATATCGATTGTCCACCACTACGAGGAAATTATAGAAAAAAGTTTTTTATTTCGAGCAACTGTTTGATAGTATTCTATTTTATATGGCCCGGGGGTAAGAATAAAATGCTTCACTGGGTCATCTTAGCTTACCCTTCAAAGGAAACGAGTAATGATTACCAACTGTCGTTTAGATTTATTGTATGGAAGCCCGCACTAATCATTATTGTTGCTTCTTTTGCGTAATTTAAAGGTTTGAGACTAGTGAACCGGTGCAGAAAAAATAAAAAAGACCACACAAAAAAAAGAAGCACACAAAAACAAAAACACGCCCCCTCCACCGAAAAAAACCCCACAGATACAATGTAACCCTATAAATATTAGTTAACTCGTGTGGAAAAGCTGTTTAGCTTTGGTTCTTATCGACTGTCATCATTTTGCTTGAGCTGAAGGGGAAATGTATAAAAATTAAAAAAAAAAAAAGAATGAAATATGTTGAACGGTTTATGGGTTGATTATATATATTTACCAACCCCTCCGCACGAGGAGGATGTGACACAAGGTCAATTTCTTAAGCGGAGTTCAACAGGTTTTGAATTCAGAGTTTTCCTTCTCCTAGACCGATTGCCTAACCAAGGTTAAAGAGTCCAGTCTGCCCTACTATTTATCCATAGCTGGAGGGAGAGAAGGATTCATACCTTTCCCAAGGATATTAGCGCTAAGTGAAATGCAATTACCACATCCAGGATTTGAACTCGGGGCGACGAGTACATTTCCCATGACTTTAACCATTACACCCACGCGCTTCCAATACTTCTACTAATATATCCCTTTCCAGGACATACCAAATAAATTGGTAGAAATAATTTTCATTAACTTCATATGTAAAACTATTTATAAAATGACTTCTAGAGTTTCTATTTTACTAAAAAATAGTTTATAATAAGAATTTTTCCCAAGTAATCCAAAAAATATACCAATTTTAAGTTATTAATTATTTCTGATCTAGAACTCATTTTACAGACAATAATAAATTACAAAAAGTCCCCATTTTTCGCCACCCCCTCAAATTTGGAGCGCTAAAAATCGACAAAACTCCGCCAATTTCTTGAATTGGAAGCTCAAATTTTGGGGATTGTCTAACTTTAACATACTCCACACTTGGACCATATTTCAGAAAAATTGAAGAGGTTGGGTGACATGGCCTTGATAATTTGATATGGAATTACCCCTTGTGGGGTTTATTAAAAGTAAATAAAATTAAATAAGATAGAAAAAATAAAATAAAATAAATAAATAAAAAGTTCTTAGCGTCTGGACTCTGGCGTCCAGATTAACGGTCTTGTCAATAAAGTCTCCATCTATACTTCTAAACAGATGTGTCTTTTTATCTCTCTTTATTTCTTCTTTTCAAACCGTCAAAGACTTATTCCCCATAAATTGGTGACCCCGACGTGATTCGAACACGCAGCCTTCTGATTTATTCCCCATACCCTACACTTCACATATTTCTAGAACTGGAATCTCCACACTAGATGCGGTTTAACGTCATACTCAGGACACCTGTATAAATTGAATTTATTTCCTATAATAATATATATATGCATACACACATATATACATAATATATATACATATACACACACATATATATAAGCTTAGATATACATATATATATAATATATATATATACACACCTATATATATATATATATATATATATAATATATATATACATATATAAGCTTAAATATATAAGCATATATACATATATGAATACATATGTATACACACACACACGTGCATATATATATGCACATACACACATATATATATATATATATATACATATCCACACATATATATATGTTTACATATACATATATATATACACATCTATATATATATACACACATATATAAGCTTATATATATTAGCATATATACATATATGAATACATATGTATAAACACACACGTGCATATATATATTATGCAATAACATTTGAGAACCACTTATCTTTCTTACTTAACTTAGGTGATCTAGTGGGAACCAGAACTTTTCACCTAATTGTAAGTGGCAGTGAGTGATGAACCTGATTGGTAATTAAGGTGTAATCACTTACAAACAGGTAGCACCCCCCAGAGGTTTGCATTAGAATTTACAAAACATACATTGGAATAAAATTTTACCAAAATTGTGAATTATTCGGACTATTGGCCTCATCTTTGTTATTTACATGTTTCAGCCATTTCAGGTGTTTCTTGGGAACCTTCTTGTCAAACCGAAAAAGGCTGGAGGGCACATCGGTCGAAACGTTGTATAGATAACAAAGATTAGGACAATAGTCTGAATTACCGAAATTACCAAGCCTCACTAAAAAGGGTTGATATGCCATAAAACAAAACAAACAACCATAAAAACTGACAAGTTTATCAGATGAGCCACGTACCCTTCCTCACATTTCATCTTTCCCACTTGAAAAAAAAGAAGATCAACCCATGTCCTTTGTTTATCAATTTGTCTTGATTCAGCATTAAATGACCCAAAAAGGGTTGATATGCCATAAAACAAAACAAACAACCAGCCAACCATAAAAACTGACAAGTTTATCAGATGAGCCACGAATTACCCAAATTACCAAGCCACACCTCCAAAAATTCAGAGAAATAATTTTGGAACAGAAATAATTGAGGACTGGTTTTCTTGAAAGATCTATTTTCCTCTGATAACGCTACAATGTGCCTTCTATGAGTAGGAGTTTTCGTGGAAATCAATAATTATCCAACTATCATCTTCTGGCCTTTCTTTTTCACTTTCTTTTGAAGACCTCTTTGGCTTCTATCATATAATTGCTCGCTGACAGAAGTGATCGGACTGTGCTGAGGCCTCCCGTAGGGTAACAACAGTTCTGAAAAAGGCCCCTAAATGATTTACTGGTTTACGGTGTAAATTACTAAAGGGCTACATCTGGCATTGGTGGTGCAAACTTGGCATACAGACCCATGTACCATAGATTAACCGCCAGGATCTTAAAGACCATATCGGAATTACAGTTTCCTAAGATGTTCTGATATCCCGAGGTTCACGGAATTCGATCACAAGAATCTAATTAAAAAGACTTGGTTTGGAGGTTAATTTTGAAGGCTATCACAATGCAGGTGTAAAGAATAAGGTAACAATGGTGTTGTGTGTTAACCTGTATTTCATTCTTGAATTTTCGAGATAAAATCTCTTTTTCAGAAGATCACTGGAACTGAAGTCGTCTTGTTATGGCATTTCTAGTTAAATGTATTTTTTTTTGTTTGGCTCGAGACAACCAGAAATGCTATTTAAAAAGTCGTAAATTCAACCAATTGTATATCTTATTATAATGGAGATTGTGTGTTTTTCTGTCTGTAACCGAAACTATATTACTACTCAAGTCACAATTCCCTTCGTTATTTACATCACATTCTTCATGATTTTATTTATATTTAAACCTCAATTATTAATAAAATTGCTTCACCTTTTTATTAGTGTTGACCATATCTACATACAAATAACATGCAATTGTATTTATATATACAAAAAATAGCGGTTTACAGTGTGAATGGGAAGGCTAATTTGCATATTGATATTAAAAATGTGATTTTATTAAATATGTGCTTAGTATCATTGATTTTTAATTGTTTGGTTTTATTTTAATGAATATAAGCAAAAATCTCTTCAATGAATCTTAAATGAAATCCATTAACAAGAAAAAATAACTGTCATTTTATTCTTTATTTCCTAATTTAACTAAATGGTTAAATAAGTAAAATTCAGCAATGAAAGGCGGGAGTGATGGAAGAGTAAGTTTCATTTCTATTTTTCTATTATACCCCCACTCTGTTACATATCTTTTTATCTGCCTTCTTATTAGACTTTCTAATTTAATACGATATTTCATTACATTAAAACTTAAATACTTGCACCCGGAGGGTGCATATATTTGCTAGTTATTATTAATGATTTCTGATTTTTTCCTAGCAAGATCATTTAAAAAAAATTCATTTAATTAGAAATGCCATAACAAGACGACTTCCGTTTTAGCCGAGCAATGTGCCAAAAATTGAATAAGAAAGGATAATTCCATGTCAAATCATCCAGAAAAAAGTAAAATTGTCACCCAACACCTCCAGGTGTGGACTATGTTAAAGTAAGACAATCCCCAAAATGTTTGCTTCCAATTCAAAAAATTGGCCTAGTTATGTCGATTTTCAGCTCTCCACATTTTTTTTACGAAAATTAGCGACATTTTGTAATTTATTTTTGTCTGTAAAATGAGTTCTAGAGCTTCCCTTTTTGGCTCGAGAAAACCAGAAATGCTATTAAAAAAGTCGTAAATTCAACCAATTGTAAGTTATTAATGATTTCTGATTTTTTCCTAGCAAGATCAATAGATGGCACTGCATTGATGACAAAATCTTTTTTCTATTATTATTTTATATTTATTGAACATTATTTCTATGAAAAAGTTTGGTTTTCGCTCAAAACTGAAGCTACAACATCAGTTAAAACTTTGCTCTTTTATGTTTTAAGTTTGTTTTTCATTTAAGCAGCGATCTGTCTCAAAAACCGAACAACAACAACAACAACAACAACAAACGAGACGACAGAGGTAGTCTATATGTGTCAAGAAAGGAATGGGGAAGAGGTCTTGCCAACATAGAGGAATGCGTAGAAACTACAATCCAACAACTTGAAGATTACACAAGAAAGAGCAAAGACAAACTACTTATGGCGGCCAACAATAGTAGAAACGGCAGATGGACAAACAGAAAAACGACAAAGACTAGAAAACAAAAATGGGAAGAAAAACAATTATATGGACGCTTCAAACGACAAATTGAAGAGGTTGCCCATGAAAAGTCTTGGACATAGTTAAGAAAGGGAAACCTCAAAAGAGAAACAGAATCACTTATAATTGCTGCACAAAATAATGCCATAAGGACAAACTACATCAAAGCGAAAATTGATAGGACCCAACAAAATAGTAAATGTAGACTTTGCGGTAATAGAGATGAGACTGTAAACCATGTACTCTGCGAATGTAGCAAACTAGCACAACGAGAATACGAAACTAGACACGACTGGGTTGGGAAGGTGATCCACTGGGAATTATGCAAAAAATTAAATTTTAACCATACAACAAAATGGTATATGCATAAACCCGAATCTGTTCTTGAGAACGAAATGCATAAAATTCTCTGGGACTTTGAAATAAAAACGGATCACCTTATCCCAGCAAGAAGACCAGATCTAGTGTTGATAAACAAAAAAAGAAAGAACTTGTCAACTGGTGGATTTTGCAGTGCCAGCAGATCACAGGGTGAAGCTAAAGGAAAATGAAAAAATGGACAAATATCTGGACCTTGCCAGAGAACTGAAAAAGTTATGGAACATGAAAGTCAAAGTGATACCAATTGTAGTTGGTGCACTTGGATCAGTCCCAAAAGGATTGGAAAGGGGTTTGGAAAGTTTGGGAATCAGAGGAAGGATTGAAACCATTCAGAACACTGCACTGCTGCAATCTGCCAGAATACTCAGAAGAGTCATGGAGACCAGAGGAGACTTGCTGTCACTCAGACTCCAGTGAAATACCATCAGCTAACACTGGTGTGAAAACTCAAAAGGAGTGAATGATAATGATAATATTATCTTTTCAGATAGTATATTAGGTCTGAGACCTGTCAGCTGTTCCTCATAAATATTCATTTTAATTCCACAGAATATTTATAATCATTCCACAGATTATCTAACATTGCCTTAAAGGACTTTAGAGATGGGGCATTCACTATTGATGATGGTAGTTTATTCCATGTATTCACCACTCTGTTACTAAAATAATTTTTTCTTGCATTTGCTTTACAAATTTTTTAAAGAGTTTTAATTTATGACCCCTGGTAGTGATATTTTGAGCAATGTTTAGTAGATCAGAGTTTGTTGATTAAAACCCATGCGTATATTTGTAGACTTCAATCATATCCCCTCTTATATATATCTACCAACCCCTCCGCACGAGCAGGATGTGACACAATGTCAATTTCTTAAGCGGAGTTTAACAGGTTTGAATTCAGAGTTTTCCTTCTCCTAGACTGGTTACCTAGCCATGGTTAAAGAGTCCAGTCTGCCCTGCTATTTACCCATAGCTGGAGGGAGAATTGGATTCATACCTATCCCAAGGGTATTAGCGCCATGTGAAATGAAATTAACACGTCCAGGATCTGAACTCGGGTAGACGAGCCCATTTCCCATGACTTTAACAATTACACCACGCACTTATACGTCGATAAACCGAACTTGGTAAGTCAATCTTCCTAAGTCTTTCTTCATACGAAATGTTTTTTTTTAATCATTCATGACCTTCGTAGCTCTCCTATGAACTCCTTCAATAAGAAAAAGAAAAGCTTACTAAAGAGACAACAAAAAAGACCCGCAAGAAACCACATTTAAGAAACAGAAGAATATTATACCCCCCCCCCGAACTAATAATATTCATCACAAATAACAGATACTGAAATTTTCAATAGTTTTCCAATTTTCTGCAATATATTCCACATTCTAACCAAATTAATACTTGAAACCATAAAATTGTTTAAATATATTCCACCATATAACTATGTGCAAGTTATTAACATTAAATCGGAAACCTGAGACCATGGGGCTGTTTGCAAACAAATCATTATTATTGAATAGGACTTGTTACTTGAAACATATTTGTATATTTAGTTTTCTGTAGTTGAATTTTCCGTAGTTGAATTTACCTAGAACCACACACACACACACACACACACACACATATATATATATATGAGAAGTAAACAAAGAAACAATGTGTTTTGATATGGCTTTTTTAGCCGACAATTTTTGGGAGAATATGTGCTTAATTAAAGTCGTACCTAATTTTGTAAATTAATTAATTAAAAATTAATACCTGCCTAATTCATTAATTATTAATTAATTAAATTACAAAATTAGGTACGACTTCAATTAAGCACATATTCTCCCATATATATATATATATATATATATATATATATATATATATGTGTGTGTGTGTGTGTGTGTGTGTGTTATATACCCCTTTACTCGGATGTATATAATCGGTGAGAGAGAGAGAGAGAGAGAGAGAGAGAGAGAGAGAGAGAGAGAGAGAGAGAGAGAGAGAGAGAGAGAGAGAGAGAGATGGACAGTCAGACAGACGATAAGATGAGATAAGATGATGTTATTCTTAAACACACATAAACACGCGCACACAGACTTACACATACACACACGCAGAGAATTTGGAAGATATAAGACACAAAACAGAATGGACAATTCCTAGAAACAGTTCCAGACTTTCAGAAATCTTCTGATGGACAGATCTTTATCTCGAAATACTAAGAAAAAATCAGAGGTAAACAAACAACATCATATTTACCTCATTTTTTCTTTACACTTGCATTGTGATAGCCTTCAAAATCAACCACCAAACCAATATAAACACAATGTGTCAAGCAAATTATAAAACACAACACACACACACACACACACACACACACACACACACACACATATATATATATATATATATATATATATATATATATATATAATATATAATGAATAGTGAATGAAAAAATGAGAAAAGTATTTGCATGGAAAGGTGCTCAATGCTAATAAAGCAGAGCAGATTTATAAGTAATGTTGATATTATGATTTCACACTCATAACTTCAAGTTTCTTGGTAGTCCAATCATCAGATGAGAAGTGGTTGAGATGTCAAAAACCAGTCGTGAAACTGTTTTTGACATCTCAACCACTTCTCATCTGATGATTGGACTACCAAGAAACTTTAAGTTATGAGTGTGAAATCATAATATCACCATTAATTATATATATATATATATATATATATATATATATATATATATATATATATAACTTTGAAAAGAAAGGAAAAATTCAATAAACCGTCATTCTGTAATAAATTTATTTCAACCAAAACTTAAAAGGCTTTTAGAAGTTTAAATACATTCCTAAAACTCCCTAAAATTTCAGTCTCATCAGACAGGCGACACAGATAAAAATGAACTGAAAACCTGAATTTTTTTTACCAGAATCCCTTAAATGTGTTTCAAACAGCAAATATGAGTTTACAAATTCAAGCTAACAAAGTTACAACGTATCTTTTAAATATCCTTTTTAACCGGACATATTCAAAAATGTATATGTTTGATTTTAATATCTAAAATAAAACAAAAAATAGAAAAAAAATTGTCTAGACTATATTAAAAAAGGTTTAAAATGATTAAGGGGAGGCTGTTATTAACTTCGACTTAGTCTAAGTAGAATTCAAAATATAATCAATTTGAATAAATTTGAATAAATTTGAATAAGAAAACCAAACAAATAATAAAACATAATAAAACAAAAACAAAAATAAATGATATATATATATATATATATATATATATATATATATATATAAATAAAGAAATAACAAAAGACTTAGAGATTTTGCATTATAGCCTATTTCGGGGAGCTTAGACAAAGTGTCTAATTCTCCCAGCTCCTGGGAGAATTAGACACTTTGTTATTTCTTTACTTATAAATTTGCTCTGTGACTCTAACAATAAGAGCACACATTGAGCTCTCAAACTGCGACAGGTTGTTTAAAAAAAACTCCTATGTCGTAAGGAAGATTTCTTCTCTGGACTTTTGGATTAGGAGCCGGGTTAGCTCAGTCGGTAGAGCGTTTGGCTAGAAACCACAAAGTTCCTAGTTCGATACCCGCCCTCGCCAACTCAGCGTATGAGTAGTACAGGGATCTATGCGGTAAAGTAAGGAGCTGATGGTAGGTGTGGCGCTCCACCTCAGATGCTAAAACAATCTCCTTGGTCTAGCGCTATTGAAAAGGGGATAGACTCCCTCGCTGACTGGCTGATACCGACTTTAGGCCGCCCCGATGACTTTACTTACTTTATATATATATATATATATATATATATATATATATATTATATATTAAGATAATTCGCTTTAGAAGCATTGTTGAGTAAAGTATATTATTATTTATATTTTTTGCTTCAAGGCAGTTACAATGCGTATATCGTATAAAATCCGATTATCAATGAAAATAATCATGACAAGCGAAATATCGCCCCCTATGTAGAACATCGTACAGATATAAAGTTGAAACAGCTGTATGATGTTCTATGTAGGGCGCGATATTTGCCGAGTTCGCTTGTCATGATTATTTTCATTAATTATCGAATTGTATACGATATACGCATTGTAACTGCCTTCAAGCAAAACACACACACACACACACACACACACACACACACACACACACACACACATATATATATATATATATATATATATATATATATATAGAGTATGTTTTAAGAGCCAAACACATAATTTGAATTATTAATCACAATGCGGATGCTAATTTATCAGCCATGTTTGCTCCTTTTTTCCTGACCATTCAGCGTTCAGTTTGAGAACAAACGTCTCGATTGTTACAATTATAAAAACAAAATGACCCCTAGCCACAAGCCGATCAGTTCCCTCGAGTAAAGATAACAGCAGCGTATTCACATATATAGACGCCACTAATTTCAGCTTGGATCAGTGGAAAGTTTTGTTTTCTTTGTTCAGTTCTTTTTAGCGCGTTGTTATTCCATTAGATAAATAAATCTATGAGGTATTTATAACAAAATGTTCGTTTTATACGTTATTATCTTAATAGCAGCCAATAGTAATGTTGGCAGAGTGACTGTGCTAACCATATGCTGAGTTGGTGGGAACCGGTATCGATCCCAGAACCTTACAGTTCCTAGGCGGGTGCTATATATATATATATATATATATATATATATATTATTATAGTGGAGATTGTGCGTTTGTCTGTCTGTAACCGAAACTATATTACTACTCAATTCACAGTTCCCTTAGTTATTTACATCACATTCTCCATGATTTTATTTTTATTTAAACCTCAATGAATAATAAAATTGTTTTACATTATTAAGACTGTTGACCATATCTACGTACTAATAACATGCAATTGTATTTATATATACAACAAAATAGTGGTTTACAGTGTGAATGGGAAGGCTAATTTGCATATTGATCTTAAAAAATTGATTTTAATAAATATATGCTAAATATTATTGATTTCTAATTATTTTTTTATCTTATTGAATATGAGCAAAAATCTCTGGGATAAATCTTAAAAGAAATTCATTAAGAAGAAGAAATAACTGTAATATTATCCTTTACTTCCTATTTTAAGTAAAGAATTAAATTAGGAAAATTTACCAATGAAAGACGGGAGTAATGGAAAATGATGGAAGAGTTAGTTTTCAAAAGCTGTTCTATTTTTCGATAATCCCCCCGCTGTTCCAAACTTTTTATCTGCATTCTTATTTAGTTTTATTAGCCTTTCTAATTTAACATGATATTTTATTATATTAAAACTTAAAAACTTGCACCGGAGGGTGCATATATTGCTAGTATATATAAAAGTGAGTAAATAAACAATGTGTGTTATTTTGATATGCTTTTATCGACGATTTTTGGAGGATATGTGCTTAATTAAAGGCATACCTAATTTGAAAATTAATTAGTTAATAATTAATGAATTATATGCCCGCCTAATTCATTAATTATTAACTAATTATATATATATATATATATATATTATATATAGAGAGAGGAATAAGTCTTCATTAAATCGACTTAGCAATTCAGCCTGGCTGGTTGGTTGGATTTTACGGCATGTCAACCGTTGTTGGTCATTTCATGCCGAAGAGGTTTTTGTTTTATTCCTTCTTCATGGCTACTCAGTTTGTTTTAAACCTTTTTCTATTTAACCTATAGATGGGATCCTAACAGGTACTACACCCCCGGGACTCTCACTATATATTCGTATTTATCTAACAAGATATCTATCTGTTTAATCCTTTGTTCTTTCTTCTTTCTTATTTCTTTCTTTTTCTTTCTTCAGTCTCTCTTCCTTTCTTCATTCACAGTCTATCTATTTTAAAATCGAGTACGTTTCTTTTAATATATATTTATAAAGTACACGGTAATACCTACTCGAGTTTCACCATAAGGCTCTTCAGGGTGAAATCCACTGGATTAACCAAGATATTGATTATTGTAGTCGATACTTTATATTTGTTATATCGCTGTCTCATCATTGTGAAACTTGAATCAACTAACCACTGTGACCATATTCACCAGTAAGTCACTTTTTTCACAATACCATATAATATATAATATATATATTATATATATATATATATATATATATTATTAGCAATTCAGCCTGGCTGATTGGTTGGATTTTACGGCATGTCACCATTGATGGGTCATTTTATGCCGAACGCGTTTTTGTCTCATTCATTCTTCATGGTGACTGAATTTGTTTTAAAACTTTTTTTTCTCTCTATCAACCCATAGATGGGATCTAACAAGTACTACTACTCCGGGTCAGAGTGGACCCCCATATAACCACCTTCTAGTATATATATATATATATATATATATATATATATTATATATTCCCCTCGTATGGAGGGGTTGGTGAATATATATATATATATATTATTATTTATATTTCTGCTTGAAGGCAATTATAAATGCATGTATCGAATAAGATTCGATAATTATAGAAAAATAACTTGACAAGTAAATCCGCAAAGGATGGCTCGCTATGTAGAACACCGTACAGACTGTTTCGACTTTATTAAGTCTCTTCAGCGATGTATACTAACGACTCCCTCCGACAGGAATCGAAACCGGGACTTCACAGGCATAGTCAGAGACCATATATATATATATATATATTATTATATATATATAATTCACAAACCCTTCCATACGAGGGGATGTGACACCAGGTCAATTTCTTAAGAGGAGTTTAACAGGTTTGAATTCAGAGTTTTCCTTCCCCTAGACTGGTTACCTAACAAGAGACCAGTCTGTCCTACTATTTCCCATAGCTGAAGAGTGAATAGTTGCAGGCATACCTTTCCCAAGGGTATTATGTGAAATGCAAACAGCCTCGTCCATGATTTGTACTGGGTCGACGAGTCCATTTTCTCTAACTTTAACCATTACATCACGCGCCTCCTTCTAACACACATATGTTGAAAACGGTTGGAGATTGCCATAAGGGCAATAGGGTTGGGACAATCATATAGGTGCTAGGTTTGACGTGACCAACCGACTGATCGGTGGGCTCTCTGATTGACCGTCTAGCTTAAGTATGTGTGTGTGTGTGTGATAGAAAGGAAGAAAGATAGATA
>CM042174.1:33000351-33020351 GCA_023376005.1 Doryteuthis pealeii | reverse complement strand
TGGTTACCTAGCCAAGGTTGAAGGGCCCAGTATGCCCTACTATTTAACCCATAACTGGAGGGAAATTTGAATTCAGAGTTATCCCTCTCCTAGACTGGTTACCTACCCAAGGTTGAAGGGCCCAGTATGCCCTACTATTTAACCCATAACTGGAGGGAGAATATATGGATTCATACCTTTTCCAAGGGTATTAGCGCTATGTGAAATGCCAACAGCTTCGTCCTCCCCCCTCTCTCTCTCTCTCTATATATATATATATATATATGTGTGTGTGTGTGTGTGTGTGTGTGTATATGTGTGTGTGTGTGTGTATTAATGTAAGACATCGCTGTTTAGCTAGATAATCCAATAAACTTTTCCAGATATATTTAATCCGGGTGTCAGCAGATTAACGAGACTCATTTGAATTATATCAACTCACACGTTCATTTTCTAAGGCGATTTATCATTAATCCGAAACAATCATTTTTTCTTAACCAATATTACTTTTACCGTATCTCTCCTGCTTTAGAAAATACACTCATAAAATTAAGGCCCCCTTCGATCGATCAATTATATTTCCTTGGCCCACCTGAAATTTGCTGTGGCCCATTTTGGCCATAGGTTGGGGACCACTGCTTTACAGCACAGATCAGATTACCGAAGCTGTGCTCTTCATGTCCTGGGTTGGGAAGGACCGGTATCGAACCTGGAACCTTGCAATTCCTAGGTGAATGCTCTACTGACTGAGCTAAACCGGTTCCTCAAATTGCTTAGATTACTCCCTGTTTATACATGGTCACCCTTCTAAGTAATGAGCAGGCTCATTGCTGCTTAACCAGTGTTTCAATTATGACTTGACCATAAAGATATTGTATTAATTGTGTGTGTGTAGATATTCATTTTTAGAGTCATAATTTATCAAGGGATCAGTTTATGACTTACAAGTTTGTATGGCTTAATGTCTTTATTTCATCTTTAAAATAATTTCCAATAAATTTCTAACCGTAACTGAATACGAATCAAGCCCTAGCACCTATATGATTTTCCCAACCCTATTTCCCTTATGGCAAGCCCCAATGCTGTTTATCATATATGTGCTAGAAGGTGGTGGCTGAGGGTCTTATTGTCATGGATAAACCTTATCTAGTGAAGTTCCAACTCTGGAGCTCTGAGGAATGTAGAGTATCCCTTTATCACAATTACTTCCAGGTCCAATCTTACCCGGAATGGTAGTACCTGTTAGGGTCCTATCTATAGTTTAAATAGAACAAAATGATTATTTCTCTGAGTTTTTGAGATGAGGCTCGATAATTAGTATTATTTGGATTATTCGGACTATTGTCTTCATATTTATTGTTATCTATACAACGATTCGGTCGATGTGCCCTCCGGTCTTCTTAAGGTATTTCTTGTCGGACTCGGGAACCTCTCGAAATCGGGAACCTTCCTTTCGAACTCGGAAACTTTCTTGTAGTAATCGGGAGTCATCACGGAACTTTGAACCTAACCCTTTATTCAGTCCACGGGGGTATCCTGTTATCATTCTAATGATAACCATAGCTAGGGTACAGGTGTTGACCTGTATTAATTATTATTCTATGTTATTGCTGTCCCTGACCAGGATTGAACCTGCAGCTAAGCAAGTTTAGGTAAAACCTCCCCGAAATAAAAGGTGTGACTGGAGTATGACACTAAACTTCATCTGATGGTGAGGCTCTAGTTCTACAGATCTAGGGAGTGCGGAGTACTCCTTCCTTACCATTATTCCCAAGTCAATTCTGACCTGACCTGTTGGGTAAAAAATGTTGGGTCCAGCTTTGGGTAAAATAGTAGGGCAGACTGGGCTCTTTAACCTTGGCTAGGTAACCAGTCTAGGAGAAGGAAACTCTGATTTGAAAATCCTGAGGTCGGTCGTTGATTGGGTTTGTGGCAACCCTTGATGCACCAATTCTTTCCTATCGACTGTGCCAAAAAGTGTGGGATGGTCCAAGCCTTCACCACTATAAAGAAAACACAGTGTAGATTCACGCAATATTTCCATAACACACGCTGTTTAAAAACAACTTTTTCGCCGTTATTCATTTGTATATTTGATCGTACGATACGCTGGATATGTTGTGGGGCCTCACATCAGTGAGGGGGGGGGTCCGGCGTGCATATAAAACCGTTGAGAGGAAGGCCACAAAATGGTGTACATTCTCTCCTGATGTCCCAAAACCAAATACAGAACAAATCAAAAACAAACATAGCAAAACAATCATAGTTAAACTTATCGGTTTTATAAAGAAAACAAGACACGAAAAGACCGTACTCCAAGGGTTGGAGTTAACTACGAGTGTGGCAGACAGGAAAAGAGTTAAACAAATAACCAAACAACTAGAAATAGGAATAAAGGACCTGTATTACAGAATAACAATAGGAATTGCAAACTTTAGTTCGTCTGCGCAAATGTTTATAATTTGTAATAACTTATCTGAGTCCTGAGATAGGATATTATCGGAGCCCTTGCTACGGCCTTCTGTGGTTCGGATATGATAGACGTTCTGTTTGATGTCCGACTCCGATGTTGGGTGTTTAGAAGAGGCGGAGAGACCCTGTGTTAGGTCCGTCTTCGGTGAAAGCTGGAACAGAATAATGGCGAGTTTGCTTAATTCGGCTTTGCCGCCAAAGTATGCTGGCTCGTGATTGGTTGGTTCGAAACAGAGGCTCGTAGACAAGGACGATAACCCCCTTACGCCAGAATTCTCAATAGTTTTGCTATTGGATCAAGGAGCTTTCTACAGTCCGCTTACTTTCTGGTGAATTTCAGTTACTTATCAAGTAAATTTCTTCTTCAAGACAGGAATACATACTCACAATAAAGGTACAGTAATACATAGTGAACAAGTACCAAAATATATATAAAGAATCTAGGACTTAAGGAAGTGATACAGAGTTTCTGAAGTAATGTCACTTACTGATAGTTGGTTGGGGGGCAAAGCCACTCCCACATAAGTGGCAGAGGCACCAAGCGCCTAAACCATGTGAAGTCGTTGCTGGCCCGAAAGATAGAGAGAGAATTTCCCGGGCTACTACTTAAATACTCTGGCCCTCTACCCATCATGCGTCGAAAATCGACGGGTTCATAGGGGTCAAATAGATCTAAAACGATTTTTTAAAATATGAAATCTGGAAAAAAATCTCTCGTGTCGATGGAGTTTTTCCATGTCTCCGATAAAAGTGTCGAGTTGTTTTCTTCTTCTTCTAAATATGAGATCTGGTAAAAACATTTTTTCTCTTGAGTGTCGATTGAGTTTGTCCTTGTTTTTTTACAAGTTGTTTTTTCTTAATGAAAGTAGTAATTTTTTCTCTCTAAATATGAGATAAGGTAAAAATATTGGTAATAAAGGACTATTTGCTCGTAAATTCCTACCATAAAATAAACTGAACCCCCATTTTATGTCCGTGTTTTTGTATTAAAGGTTTTATTTTTCTTGCATCCGTTATTTTACAATACAAAATATATTTTCTTTATTTATTTTAATATTCATTTCAATGTGTATATTCTAAAAGTTTTTATTTTGTGAGAATGTTTAGTTTTAAAGTGGGGGCTCGTTTTACAATTTAGGCATAAATTGGATCCCCCTTTTATGACCGTAATTTTGTTTTTTCGTCGACGATCATTAAAATCTAACATTTTTATTTTATAATAGCAAAGCCAAAAAGAAAAGAAATAACAACAACAAAAAGTATTATTCAACTTTTTACTCGTAAATTCCTGCCATAAAATTAGGCTTGGGCATTTTATGGTAGGAATTTACGAGTAAAAAGTTGAAGTGTAAAAACGAACCCCACTTTAAAACTAAGCATTCTCACAAAATAAAATCTTTTAGAATATACACATTCAAGTGAATATTAAAATAAATAAATAAAATATATTTAGTATTGTAACATAACGGGTGCAAGAAAAATAAAACATTTATTGCAAAATCCCGGACATAAAATGGGGGTTCAGTTTATTTTATGGTAGGAATTTACGAGCAAATAGTCCTTTATTACCAAAATATTTGTTTGATTGAGTGTTTATGGAGTTTGTCCATGTCTCTGATTAAAGTGTCGAATTTATTTATTTTTTTTCTCTAAATATGAAATCTGGTAAAAAAATGTTTCCCTTAAGTGTCGATGGCGTTTGTCTGTATCTCTGATTGAGAGTCGATTTTCTTTTCTTTCTTTCGTTTTTTTTTGTTTTTTTGTTTTGTTTGTTTGTTTCGAAGTGAAAAATCTTTGCCCAAATATCAATATCATTCCAAGCAGAAGAAGACTATTTTTCTGAAGAGTTTCTTTGAGATTTGGGGAAAAAGAGAGAATGCATTTATTGAATCGGATGTGTTCACATCGATTAGTTCTTTGTTATCCTTTGTATTTTATCTATTGTTCACCGTTTTGCTCGAAGTAGCGAATCAGTTCTCCATCTTGCTTTTTTTAATTCGTTGGTTTTAATTGTATTTGCTTTACCGCGGGAAATGAAATCAGAAATTATTTGCTTTTCAATCCAATAATTATTAAAAAAAAGTATTTATAATTATTAAAGAAATATATATAAAAAAATAAAATAAAATAAAATAAAAAAATAAAAAACAAGAAGAAAAACTAAAAAAACAACCCCTAAAAAATAAGCAAACAACACCGCACAAAAAAACAAAACAAACAAATAAAACATAAAGATAAAAAAAACCCAAAAACACGAAGACAAACAAACATTACTCTGACAAAAAAAAAAAAATATATAAAAAGTTAGAAAATAAAATTAAAAAAGTAAAAAAAAAAGAACAAGACAAAAAATTGAATAAAAAAAACAAAGCAAAACTGCAAAAAACAAATAAAAAAACCCCACAAAAACAAACAAACATTACTTTGACAAAAAAACAAAAAATATATATCAAAATGTTAGAAAATAAAATGAAAAAAATAAAAAATGAACATGACAAAAAATGAATAAAAAAAAACCAAAAGCAAAGTAAAACTGCAAAAAAAAACAAACAAACAAATAAAACAACAAAAAACCCACATAAACAAACTAACAATCCTCTGACAAAAAATAAAAAAATAAATAAATAAATAAAAAAGTTAGAAAATAGAATTAAAAAATTAAAAAAGCAAAACGAGACAAAAGGAATGACCCCCTCTAAAAAAACAAGCAAAGAAAAACCCCAAAGAACAAATAAAAAAATAAAAAAACACAAAATCAAAAAATGCACCCCAAAAAACAAACAAACAAACAAACCAATAATTATTTAAAACGACCCCCCCCAAAAAAAAAACAAAAAAAACAAACAAACAAATCCTCCCTAAAAATATAATAATCAAAATCCCCCACTCCAATAACAAACAATGAGGTTCTTGTGATAGTACCTCATACTTGTTAATATCGACTGCACATTGGAAATCGAAATCTGAAATTTCCAATAAACATGGCCGCTGTTGCCACACAGTCTTCACTAAATGATCCAAATTGTTCCGATAAAAAGTTGTTGGCTGCTCTCAAGATCCAGGAAATCACCAGGTTATCTTGCCGGCTTCTTCAGGGTACCAACTGATCAATAACAACTAATAAGGTGTGTCTGAATGTAACGTACGGGGATTAAGGAGTTTTCAAAAAACATGTACAGGGTAACTATACATTTATTTTGACCAGTTATGATTGAAATACATTTATAATAGCTAAATGACGGTTTGTTAAGTTTTTCTTTCTTACTATGTATGTATGTATGTATGTATTTATTTAGATAAATATTTATTTATTTATTTAAATGAATATTTATTTAAATAGATAAATATTTACTTATTTATTTATTTATTTATTTATTTAAATAAATAAATATTTATTCATTTAAATACATATTTAAATAGATAAATGAATATTTACTTAGATAAATGTTTATTTAAATGAATAAATGAATTTATTTATCTATTTATTTTATTTTATTTATATATATATATATATATATATATATATATATATATATATATATATATATATATATATATATATATATATATATATATATATATATATATATATATATATATATATATATATATATATATATATATATATATATATATATATATATATATATATATATATATATATATATATATATATATATATATATATATATATATATATATATATATATATATATATATATATATATATATATATATATATATATATATATATATATATATATATATATATATATATATATATATATATATATATATATATATATATATATATATATTATTTATATATATAGCTTTATATATATATATTATATTATATATTATTTATATATAGCTTTATATATATACATATGTGCACACACACACACACACACACACACACACACACACACACACACACACACACATATATATATTTATTTATTAAGGGTGTGGTCTAGAACTGATTAATGGAATTTCAGTTTATTTCAATGGGGAAAATTCATTTGATATACGAGGAAATTGAGGTGGAACAGATTAATGGGATTTCAGTTTATTTCAATGAGGAAAATTGATTTGATATACGAGCCAATTGGGCTGCTAACGGTACTAATTAAACTTGTAAGTCAAGGTATAACTATTTGTTTATTTTTTCTATGGGAAATTTATTATTTAAGTTCTTATTAACTATCATCTTTGATTCCAGACAGCAACAATCCCGCAACCCGAAGGAAGAAACACCTTTGAAGAATTCTGCGATTCTTGGTCTCCGGAATTCTTTTTTGTCGGAAGAAATAGACTGGTTTATTGTTGGTAGTCTACTTTAAGGTACATACTGTTACATCTTATCCTAAAGCAGTGGTTCCCAACCTTTTTTCTATTCCCGCATTCTTAAAAGAGTTTTGCTCTGACTTCACACTCATACAATTTATACTTTTGTTTTAAAAATATAGAATATGAATCCATATAACAGTTTTATCAAAAGATCATATATATTTCAATCTTTGGAGGATATGTGCTTAATTGAAGTCATACCTAATTTTTTGAAAATGAATTAGTTAATAATTAATGAATTTAGGCGGGCATATATGTTCAAATGTAAGGCTAAACAGATCGAGAAAATTTCAATCCCTGAATGTATTTTCGACCTATTAGGTCTCATCAGCAAGGTTATAGACATGGGAGACTGCTCCGTGTGTGACTCGAAACCTCGACTGCCAAGCTGATGAGTCACACACGGAGCAGTCTCCCATGTCTATAACCTTGCTGATGACACCAATAGGTCGAAATGTACATTCAGGGATTGAATTTTCTCGATCTGTTTAGCCTTACATTTGAACATATATGCCCGCCTAAATTCCTTAATTATCAACTAATTAATTTTCAAAAATTAGGTATGACTTCAATTAAGCACATATCCCCCAAAAATTGTCGGCTAAAAGCCATATCAAATAAACACAATGTTTATTTACGTATTTTCATATTTCAATCTCTAAATCTATTATATTATGTAAACAAAAATCAGATATTAATATTTGAATTACTTGCTAAATCCTAACTCAAATTTAATATGGAACTCAAATACTTGAGACAATTAATATTTGAATAAACTTTACAAAAAGATGTTACTTGCTTAGAATATGTACAAAATAATTAAAAAAAGAAGGCTGACTTCAAAAAGTTTGTTAATGTATTTTAATTCAATGAATCTTTTGTTGCCGTTTCTGGCTTATGAGTTCTTCAAAACATGGAATTATGTTGCTGATAGCAACACCCGTGTCTGCCTGTGCATTCAAGCGGTTCCGAGATTTCATCTTAATTATCAAAATACTGCTAAATCCTGACTTGCATAAGTATGTTGTCGCGAAAGGAATAAGCACAACTAGTTCAATTTTATAAAGACTAGGAAACATAACCAAATAAAGAAACGAAAATGTAAATAATATTAATTGCAAAAGAAAAAAAAGAAGCTAAATTTGAACGGACGCTTCTCACACACCCTGGAATGATATTCATACTCCCTGGGAGTGCGAGAACCCCAGGTCGAGAACCCCTGTCATAGAGGTATCCTGTCGAGTAATGGTGTAAAGTCAGTGTGTTTACATAGCGTAGGTGTAGACGATAGTGTCGAAAACAAGAACGAACCGTGATTGAATCACCATATACACTTTCACGCACTGTTTCCACGAATTCTTTCCTCCTCGTGGGATAGCGCCACTCGAACTGACCCAGTACAGACATATTTTTCAGAATGTTGTTAGAAAATTGAAATAAAGGATAAGTTTTCAGTAAGATTCAAACTCACCTCTAATCTTGACTTAGATAAACCTTATTAAACACACCAGCATCTCTACCAATTGTTTTATGAAGAGCCATTGGTTTGCAGAAGCTCAAATCGAATCTATAGACTCCTTCATTATTCAGTTTCTTGATCCCATTTTGGTAATACATTTGTTGTTAATGTTTTTACACGAGTAGTAAAACAATTAAAACTCTAAATTGTTCTTTAGATAGATATGTATATGTGATCAAAAATTGAGGAAAAACGGATAAAGATATGTATATACCGAAAAGTTACACTGTTCCATAGAGAGATACTGATATGCCAAAAACTGACACTATTCTATAGGGTTTGAGTTTGAGTTTTGTTTAACGGCATATCAACCTCTGTGGGTCATTTAATGCCAAAAAGGTTATTTTGGATTTCAGACTTTAAAGTAGTGGTTCTATGGAGATAATTGGTTATGTTCTGTTATATTTTGCTGAAAAGGTTGCTTTTTTTTAATAAAATTTAAAATGTTTTCAGGGTTTGTATTCTTAAAGATGTCTTTCAGGTTTCTAGCTTGATAGTAATTTGCGCGGATATGTTTAGGTCTGTTACAATTTAGAAGGATATGCTTGGTTGTAAGTTGTACTTTGCATGTTGGGCACACTGGGGCACCCTCCCTTTTTAACAGGTACGAATGGGTAATGTGGGTGTGCCCAATACGCAATCTGGCGAGTATTACTTCTTCTCTTCTAATAATTCTGTGGCCCGTCGGCCACTCTCCAATAACTTCTTGTATTTCGTGGAGCTTGTTTTGAGTCAGATTGTCCAATTGTCAGATTGTCCTGCCATTTGTCTAATATAAATTTGTTTATGGTTGGTTTCAGATCTGTATATGGGATTTTAGATTTGCTCATGTGTCTGAAGTGCCTTTCTTGCGGCTTTGTCTGCCTTTTCTATAGGGAGATACTAATATGTCGAAAAGTTACACTTTTCCATAGGTAGATTTTTTTTGTGATTTGAAATATTACACATTTCTTGTTAATTTGATTATTATTAGAAATGTTGTTTTTTTTAACTTTAAGGGTCTCTCTCTTCTCGTTAGTTAAACTACTTAGAGAGCTCCACCTAACAAATGTAATATACTAATTTTCATGAATGTAATTACACTACTTTTTCGTGAATGTAATATACACATTTTCCATGAATGTAATAATAATTTTTATTGATGTATTATACTAACTAGCAAATATATGCACCCTCCGGGTGCAAGTATTTAAGTTTTAATGTAATAAAATATTGTATTAAATTAGAAAGGCTAATGAAACTAAATAAGAATACAGATAAAAAGATTTGAAACAGACGGAGTATAATAAAAGATTTGAAACAGAGGGAGTATAATAAAAAATGGAACAACTGAAACTTACTCTTCCATCACTCTCGTCTTTCATTGTTATTTTTTCTAATTTAAGTATTTAGTTAAAAGAGGAAGTAAAGAATAAAATGACAGTTATCTTTTCTTGTTAATGGATTTCATTTAAGATTTATTGAAGAGATTTTTTACTTATATTCATTAAAATAAACCAAACAGTTAGAAATCAATAATACTAAGCACATATTTATTAAATTCGTTTTTTAATATTAATATGCAAATTAGCCTTCCCGTTCACACTGTAAACCGCTATTTTTGTTGTATATATAATATAATTGCATGTTGTCAGTATGTAGACATAGTTAACAGTATTAATAATGTAAGACAATTTTATTAATAATTGAGGTTTAGATAAAAATAAAATCATGGAGAATGTGATGTCAATAACTAAGAGAATTGTGACTTGAGTAGGAATATAGTTTCGGTTACAGACAGAAAAACACACAATCTCCATTATAATAAGATATTCATGAATTTGTTGTAATTCTATTTATCTATCTGTAAATAAGATATTTCTATTTCTAAAATATTTCTATTCCATAGGTAGATATTAATATGACAAAAAGTGGCACTATTCCATAGAGAGATAATATAATACCAAAACGTTACACTATTCCATAGGGAGATACTAATATGCCGACAATTTACACTATTCCTTAGGGAGATACTAATATACCAATAAGTTACACTATTCCATAGAGAGATACTATACTATCAAGTGGCACTATACTATACAAATATACTAATATGCCAAAGAAGTTACACTATTCTTTTGTTCTTTCTTTCTTTCGCGGTCTTTCACTATATATTCACATCTATCTAAAAATATATCTATCTGTCTGTTTAATCCTTTGTTCTTTCTTTCTTTTTTCTTTCTTTCATTAATTAACACAGTCTGTCTTCCGGTCTTTCATTCACAATCTATCTATCTATCTATCTATCTATCTACAAAAGACTTAGACCAAATTAAATTAGTTAGAGTACATTTCTTTCTTCATATCAACCTGTAAATACTAAAGTGATATCAACCAGATCGAAGAAGAATCACTCTCAATTCAGTTAGAACTGATCTATTTTCTTGTCTGTCTCATTGATCGAACGTTCAGAAATTGTTCACGTGCGTTCGTCTTAAACAACTCAACAATACCCTTTTCACATTTACTTCCACACCCCCTGGCGGCGCTGGTTGGACACTAATCTACCACTACTTTGTGAGGAGCCATTTTCCCCCGGCCGTAGGCGCAGCCCTTTCACGGAACAGTGTCCACAGCTCTCGTGGGAAGTCAGCGCTTGATGACAATACCAAAATTGTAAGAATTGATTATATTTGATTACGCGCGTCTTTTTAGCGTCTACGAATACGCGGGAAACACCGAGTTGTCTCCTCGGGCGGACGTCAGTTTGAAACGTGCACGACAATGATGGCTGCTTGCTTTTTGTTGTTGTCAAGGACAGAGAATACAAAGAGACACTTTCTCGTTCTGTATTTTGATTTGTTCTTTGGTGACAAACTGTTTTGGTGGACAAGTTCAAAGGGTTGTGGATTCAGAGAAGATGCCTCTGCAATTACAACTAAAATCACTAAGTGTTCTTTAGAAAACTGTTATAAATTGGAGACAAACCCAAGACATGTTTCAGTAGGTGGAATAGATAAATATCCCACTATATATATATATATTGGTTTGTTGGTTGGTTTTGAAGGCTGTCACAATGCAAGTGTAAAAAAAAGAAGGTAACTGTGTTGTTTGTTAACCTGTCACTTTATTCTTAATATTTCGGGATGAAAAATCCCATTATCAGAAGAACCTTACTTAGAGGCAAATCAAATCTGGAATAATAATTAGAATAAAATAAAAATAAATGATCAGACACACAGACATAAGCACGCACGCACACACACACACTTACACACACAAGCACGCACATAAACAAGCACCCCAAACCACACACACACAGAGAATTTGGACGACCCTAGACAGAACAAGTTGAGCAACTGCTAGCACTACTTCAGTTCGAGTATTCTTCTTCTGATGGGATTTTTCATCCCGAAATATTAAGAATAAAGTGACAGGTTAACAAACAACATCATAGTTACCTTCTTTTTTTCTTTACACTTGCATTGTGACAGCCTTCAAAACCAACCAACAAACCAATATAAACACAATGCTCCAAGCAAATTACAAAACCCTATATATATATATATATATATATATATATATATATATATATATATATATATATATATATATATATATATATATACTAGCAAAATGACCGGAGAAAAATGATTTTGAAGAACACCAGTGATTGAGAGAGAAAAGAGGAAGAAATTAGTAAGGGTATTTGCCTCATACTCCACTTGTATGGGTTGGGCACAAAGCCACGTTTTAATGTGGGCCCACCCACAAGCCGAAGCTCATGGGTGGGAAAGAACAAAAATTGCGTCGATCCCTCCGGCATTCCCCCGGGTCAAAATCACGAGCGTCGATCCAAGGGGGCTATCCCCCCAGCATCACCTGCACCCTCGATTTAAAGGGGTAGGGCTGGGTTTATTGCCCAGTGCCTGAGGCGCCCCCTTGAGGGGGAATGCCGAGGGGATAGACGCAATTTTTAACCCCGCCACTAATGAGTCTCGGCTTGTAGGTGGTCCCACGTTAATAGGGCCTTGTGCGTAACCTAGTACAAGTGGGGTACGAGGATAATACTCCCCTCAAGGGGGCACCTCAGACGCTGGGCAATAAACCCAGCCCTGTCCCTTTAAGTCAAGGGGGCAGGTATTGCCTGGGGGGATGGGCCCCTGGGATCGACGCTATTATTTATTACAACCTGATCCAGTGGCCGAAGCACACTGGACCCCCCCCCCACTCGAGAGAGAGGAAAACAATTTAGCAAAGAATTCACATCTTACAATGTTTTTTTTTTTACGAAATGTTTTGTTTTTTTACATTAAAAATATTAAGTAAGCGCGAGGTGACGAGTAAGTTAAGCAGTGAATAGCCTGTTGAGTACCGAGTTGTTTGACGACAGAGAAACAGCAAGTACTGTGAGCAAGCTCGAGGGGGCAATTATGTTAAGCAGCGATCAGCTTGTTCAGTAAAAAGGGGGGTGACCACTTAGAAACAGCAAGTACTGTAAGTAAGCGCTAGAGGTTGACTAATTGAGTAGCAAAGAGCCTGTTGAGTACCGAGGTATTTAGAAACAGCAAGTACTGTAAGCGAGCGCTTCTACGACTTTTTTTTATAATTTAATTTTTTAGGGAATTCATATATTAAAATTCATCAGATGAATGCATATATAGGTAAAAAGGAGGTTTCGGATATATATATATATATTATATATATATATATATATATATATATGTAAAATTATGTTTAGTCTCCAACGGATTTTTTGTCTCTACTCAAAAAATAAAAAAAATTCACTCTGTTGAAGGTCAAAAAAATCTCTCTGTGTACGGAATGTTTTTACATTTTTCCTACTATCATTATTATCATTATTTCAACTTCATCTGATTATTTTAATAATAATAATAGCGTAATCCGTATACATTTTGATAAACGGACCGAAACACATGTGTAAGTGATATCGATTAAAAGGGATATCGATTAAATTCATTTTTATCCATCTACACTTCTTTTCTTTACTCATTTTTCCTCATATTGTCGGATTCAATTCCCTTTCCATTCTTACACACACACACACACACACACACACACACACATATATATATATATATATATTTATTTATTTTACAGAGTTTTCACAGATCAATGTTCATTATAAACAGCGACCCAGGTTTCATGCCAATGTGACATTGAGTAAAGATCTTCAACAAACACCATGGGATCTTGCTCAACGACCTGATAATTGCCCCTTAGCATGAAACCTGGGTCGCTGTTTATAATGAACATTGATCTGTGAAAACTCTGTAAAATAAATAAATATTAGCTCTCACAATTTGTGATTGAGCACTGTATTTTCTTTGTTTCATCAAAAAAAATTTGTTTTTACATATACCTATATATATATATATTATATATATATATATATATATTGAAATTTATACCGGCTCTTAAAGATAAGCATAATTTGTTAAAGTCTACAATGCCCCCATCTCGTAAATTTATTTTTCTTTATTAAGGTAATCAGGCCTAATTATATCTTTGTTTGTCTATTTCGAGTTAATTTCTCGCGTATTTGTTCGGGTCATCCCATTCAATGAGGGAGGGGGACAGGGTTGTCGCTGTTGATGACGAAGAGTTTCTAATCAGACGCTTAATCAAATTTTCGCCCGTAACATCGACGCTGTCCAAGAAACAAATAGAAACGAGACGTGTTTTCCGATTTGGTGCGCAATCTTTGCTTAGTGTTGCGATAACCGTGCAGCTGCCCTTGTGTATGTTGGTCTTGTGAATAATTCATTATTCTATGTTTACATAACCTGTGATATCTTCATGTTGGGGATTTCTTGAACAAATACGACAAAAACGTCCATTCAATCTAATGTTTCAATATACAAGATACAAGAGCTCGGTAGTTCTTTACTAAGCTTAGCCAAGTCTGGCTCAAGATTTGGGGGGGTTCTTTATTTTACTTATCATTCTCATCAAACATATCTTTTTCTATGCATGCCGGATAAACAGGGTGTTCGGGATAAATTTGACAAGTCATGAAAAAGAGAGAGAAGGAGAAAAATATATCTGTATACATATATACATAAAAGAGAGAAAGATATATATATATATATATATATATATATATATATATATATATATATATATATATATATATAATAATGTTGTTCTGGTTCCAACGGGAGAAAATTTAATATTCTATAAAAAAGAAGGTCCGCAAAATGTATTATGTTCTCAGAAATTTTAAAAAAAATTCTTTTTATCTTACATACGCGACACGTGTTTCTGATCTGTTCTTCAGGCATTGAGTTATTATTTTGGCAGAATATGTCCGATATTTGATAGGTTGTGTGTGTTTCTGCAACTTTTTTTTATTATAATGGCTGTTTAATAACGGTTGAACGCTACGTTATTTTTTTCAATCCTTGCGTGCGATTTGCGCGCGACTTGCGTGCGACCAGCGCGCAAAAATTGAGAAAAAATGATGTAACGTTCCACAATCTTTGCGCGTAAGTCGCACGTAGGTCACGGCTTGGTAATAAATTAAAATTTCTTTTTACCTTTTTATTTCTTGTTTTTTTTACTTAAATGATACTTTGGTGTATATATATATATATATATATATATATATATATATATATATATATTGTTGATTTTGTGTCTCCGTATGCTTCTAGTGAGTATATATATTTGAGATATATTTTTGTATCTGTATCCGTTTTTTGGAAGTACATATATCAGGTTTGGGCATTGTGTGAAGCATTAAAGTGCTATATTATGATAATGTTCTCATAATATGTTAATCTAGGAATAAATACCACAAAACTCGGTAGTTTTTTTTAGTTACTAAATAACTAAATAAAAGTAACTAAATCTAGGAAAGTTTTCTGATATTTATTCCTAGATTAACATATTATGGTAAGTACATTATCATAATATAGCACTTTAAGGCTTCACACCAATGCCCAAAGCTAGTATATGTACTTCCAAAAAACGGATACAGATACAAAAATATATCTCAAATATATATATATATATATATATATATACTGGGTATTCGGGATAAATTTGACATATTCATATTTGGTTATTTTTCTCCGTAGGTTGGAGTATTGACGCACACTACACAGCATTTAAAAGCTTGGGCCCTTTTTCATTCATATTCGAGATGACAGATAGAATTGATGACTGGAACCCACTTGAATTATGGAAGAAAATAACTTGTATCATGATGATCTGCACCGGTCATCAAAACAAGTAGATTATGATTGCTGCCCAATGCTCCCTGAATACTGTAAAAAACAGTAACTTCCATGTAACTATCTGGGCGGATTTCTCTGTAATTCTAAACTTTTTCCCGCCGATTTCGCTATCACGTGGGATCTAACAATTAGAAAGCAACGCTCAAAGGTCAAGGAGAGGTTAAAAGCCATCAATCAAACTGCTGTGTTTGTTTTGTTTTACGACATATCAACCTCGGTGGGCCATTTAATAACGACAAAGTTTTAAAATAAATTCATTCTTAATGGATACTCAATTTTGTTTATCAACTCATGTTTTTCTATTTAACCCATAGATGGGACCCTAACAGGTTCTACCACTCCGGGTCAGTGTGGATCTGTGAGCAATGGTGATGAAGGGGTGCTCCACATTCCCCAAATCTCCAGAACGGGAACCTCATCATCAGATAGAGTTTAATGTCATTCCCAGGACGTGAAGACCCTCACCCACAGCCTTCTAACACATATATGATAAAAAGGGTTGGGGCAATCATATAGATCCTAGGAGTTGACATGACCAGCCGATTGATCGGAGGGGGCCTCTCCAACCACCCGTCTAGCCTAAGTAAGATTCAAAGTGGAGTGTTGCATGTCATGTACTGTTCATCCACTAGAATTCCACCCTTAAGAAACACCGCTCGCCACTCACGGCCATTGGGAGGTGTCTTACCCCACTGCAGAGGTGCAGTCGGTGCATTCTAAAGTGATAACCGACAGGGCTACCATATATACGTATACAAGGAACTCGGCAGTTATTTACTAAGCTTAACCAAGTTTGGCACAAGAGTTGGAGGGTCTTCTGTTTCTATGCATGCCGGATATTTCTTCTGTGTAATTGTCTGGTCAGATTTCTCTATAACTCCGCCCTGTCGGCTAGGGAGTTAGAATGCACCGATTGCACCTCTGCAGAGGGGTATGACTCCCTCAATGGGGCCACTTGTTGGCGTGGATTGCAACCCGTGATGCTTAAGGATAAACCCAGGTGGTTGAGCAGTCCATGACATGCAATACTCCGCTTTCGTCCTTACTTAAGCTAGACGGGCGGTCGAAGAGGCCCCCTCCGATCAATCGGCTGGTCACGTCAAGCCCTAGCACCTATATGATTGCTCCAACCCTATAGCCCTTATGGCAAGCCCCAACCCTTTTTAACATATGGGGCTAGAAGGCGGTGACTGAGGGTCTACATATCCTGGGAATGACGTTAAACTCTATAAGTATTTGTTATTTCTCTGATTTAAAAAATAATAATAACACAGCTTAACACCTGTACTCCAACTATGGTTAGCGGAATGAGAACAGGATACACCCGTGGATTGAATAAATGTCTGGGTTCAAAGTCCTGTGATGGCTCCCGATTACAAAAAGTTCCCAATTGCGACAAGGTTTCCGAGTTTGAGAAGGTTCCAGAGTCCGACAAGAAATACCAAAGAAGGCCGAAAGTCACATCGGCTGAAATGTTGTACAGGTAAAAATAAAGATGAGTACAATAGTCCGAATAATCCAAATGATACTAATATATATTTACCAATCCCTTCACACGAGAAGCATGTGAGAAAATGTCAATTTCTTAAACGGAGTTTAACAGGTTTTAATTCAGTGTTTTCCTTCTTCTAGACTGGTTATCTAGGCAGGGTTAAAACGCTCAGGCTATGCTACTATTTACCCATAGCTGGAGAATAGTTGGATGTACACCTTTTCCAAGCGTATTAGCTCTAGGTGAAATGGCAACAGCCTCGTCCTGGATTTGAACTCAGGTCGACGAGTCCACTTCCTAACCATAACACCATGTGCCTCCAAACACCACCGGATATAATTGGCGAGAAAATTCACCGAGCACAAAATGTCAACGAATTGTCCCTTAAAAATAACTTTTCCCTTCTTCAGTACAAAAATTGAAAAAAAAATTGTTATTTTATCTTATTTTCATTTTTATTCGTTTTTTTAATTTTGAAAAAAAAATTATTCCTTAGTTAGCATATTAGCAATTAAAAAAACCCACCAAAAATTAAGCCAAAAAAAGAGAGAGAGAGAGAGAGAGAGAGAGAGAGAGAGAGAGAGAGAGAGAGAGAGAGAGAGAGAGAGAGAGGGGGAGAAGAGGAGAAAATTAGATAGTTAAATATGGCCTAAAGAAACGCTAAATGATTAAACGGATGTGGGTGGGGTTTCTTGGATGCACGTGAGATTCGTTGTCAGAGCTCACATAGCAACAAATGCGTGCAACTACAGTTGCGCACACCAACGTTTTGTTTTCTGACTAACGTTCGTGTTCTTTTCCGAATAAAAAGAAATTGAAAAAAAATTTAATAATAATAATAATAATAATAATAATAATAATAATTAGAACAAGAAAGAAGACAAATGAGAGAAAGGAAATAAAGGAGAAAAAAAATAGAGAGAAAGGAAGAAAGAAGAGAAAAATAGAGAGAAAGGAAATAATGAAGAAAAAGAGAGAGAAAAGAAATAAGAGAAAAATAGAGAGAAAGGAAATAAAGAAGAAAAAGAGAGAAAGGAAAGAAAGAAGAGAAAAACAGAGAGAAAGGAGATAAAGAAGAGAAAGAGAGAAAGAAAAGAAAGAAGAGAAAAATAGAAAGGAGATAAAGGAAAAAAACAGAGAAAGGAAATAAAAAAGCAAAAGAGAGACATAAAAGAAAAAGAGAAAAATAGAGAGAAAGGAAAGAAAGAAGAAAAAAGAGAGAAGGAAAGAAAGAAGAGAAAAATAGAGAGAAAGGAAATAAATGAGAAAAAAGAGAGAAAGGAAAAAAGGAGAAAAAAGAGAGAAAGGAAATAAAGAAGAAAAAGAGAGAGAAAGGAAAGAGTGAAAGATATAAACAAAACAAAATAGGAAATTGATAATAAAACAATTATTTACGAAAAAAAGAAAAAAAAAGAACAAGAAGACTTTCTGTTTCACTGCGCATGCGTGAATTCTGCAAATAACGTTTTAGTTTTCATTCTTTTTGTTTCTTTTCTTTCCATTTTCTTTTTACTCCTCACAGATTTTAAGAATATTTTCATAAAATACGTTTTTGTAAAATATTCTTCAAACGAAGTGCAAGAAAAGAAAGAAAGAAAAAAAAAAAAACCCCCCCAGAAACAAACAAACAAACAAAAACATTTCATAAGTTAGAATTGCAGTGCACTTCAATTTCTTGATTTTGAAATCAGTCATTTTCCCCCAAATCACGCAATCTTCATTGGTTGGCTTGTTGGTTTGGTTTTACGGCATGTCAACCCTTGTTAGGTTATTTTATGCCGAAGACGTTTTGTTTTATACATTCTTGTTGGTTGGTTGGTTGGTTGGTTTTTACGGCATGTCAACACTTGTTGTGTTATTCTATGCTGAAGACATTTTGTTTTATTCATTCTTGATGGTTGGTTGGTTGGTTAGATTTTATGGCATGTCAACACTTGTTGGGTTATTTTATGCAAAACATTTTGTTTTATTCATTATTGTTGGTTGTTGGATTTTACGGCATGTCAACCCTGTTGGGTTATTTTGTGTTTTGCTTTATTCATTATTGTTGGTTGGTTGGATTTTACGGATGTCAACCTTGTTGGTTATTTTTGTGCCGAAACGTTTTGCTTTTTCATTATTGTTGGTTGGTTGGATTTTACGGCATGTCAACCCTTGTTGGGTTATTTTGTGTTTTGCTTTATTCATTATTGTTGTTGGTTGATTTTACGGCATGTCAACCCTTGTTGGGTTATTTTATGCCAAAAACATTTTGTTTTATTCATTATTGTTGGTTGGTTGTTTGGTTGGATTTTACGGCATGCCAACCCTTGTTGAGTTATTTTATGCCGCAGACCTTTTGTTTATTCATTATTGTTGGTTGGTTGGATTTTACGGCAAGTCAACCCTTGTTGGGTTATTCTATGCCGAAGATGTGTTGTTTTATTCACATTTGCTGGGTTTTCAGTTTATTAAAACTCAATTTTTACACATTTTTAAAAAATTCATTTTGATCTATTTAACCCAGAGTTCGAACCCAAAAAGGTACTACCACTCCGAGTCAGAGTGAATCTAGAAATAGTGTCAATGAAGGGTTAATATCGTGTTTAAAATAAAACCAATAAAATACCAGGCATGCGAATTCGGATCATCATCAGGACGAAAGAGATAAGTATATGTTATTTCTCTGAATTTAAAAAAAATAATAATTAACACAGCTTAACACCTGCACCCCAGCTATGGTTAACAGAATGAGAACAGGATACCCGCGTGGATTGAATGAAGGGTTGGGCTCAGAGATCCGTGATGGCTCCCGACGGCTTAACTCAGTCGGTAGAGCGTTCGGCTAGAAACCACAAGGTTCCTGGTTCGATACCGGCCCTCGCCAACTCAGCGTATGAGTAGAACAGGGATCTGTGCGCTAAAGTAAGGAGCTGATGGTAGGTGTGGCGCTCCACCCAGACAC
>CM042174.1:32960351-32990351 GCA_023376005.1 Doryteuthis pealeii | reverse complement strand
GTTGATATATATTGCTGAATACATCTGTTCTCTACATTTTATCGCCGTGTTGAGTTATTATTTATTGACCCTTAATCAGGTCATAACAAAAATATAAAATGATTTTTAAACATCAAATGGCTAGGGTGGGTGTCCATCATAGTAAAATAAAAATAAAAGGGATCCATGGATAAACAAAGGATTAAAATCATTGGATTAGAATAGGACCAAATCATTTATTTCTCACTCTTTATTTTTTAGTTTCAATTTTTCTTTACTTTCTTTACTTTACAAAGGATTACTTTCAAGGAGATAATTTGTAGTTTGTAGTTTGGATTTGAAATAATTTTTTTGTGACGCCAGTCCGGGAACTTTTCTGACATACCTCGTCAAGAGAGAGAGTGTTTTGTGGTTGTAATAACCTTCCAATCTCAAACAGAAACGTTCGTTTAATCTACAAGGGTTTATTGAAGCCATTCAGTTGCGACATGCTTAGAATATATTTGGTTTCAGTTAATTGTGACTAGCTAATTGTCTCTCAATGAGCAATTACTTGTGTCCTTAATTGAATTAAGATATATGGCATTACACGCACCGGGTCGATATGATGGTGCACAGAAAGTCGCTTCTAATGGCTCAGTGGGAGATGTCACGCGTTTGTATAACCATTGAATAATAATAATAATAATAATAATAATAATAATAATAGAGACGAGACTGTTAATCATATACTCTGCGAATGTAGCAAACTAGCACAACGAGAATACAAAACTAGACACGACTGGGTTGGGAAGGTGATCCACTGGGAATTATGCAAAAAATTAAATTTTGACCACACAACAAAATGGTATATGCATAATCCAGAATCTGTTCTTGAGAACGAAACGCACAAAATTCTCTGGGACTTTGAGATAAAAACGGATCATCTTATCCCAGCAAAAAGACCAGATCCAGTGTTGATAAACAAAAAAGAAAGAACTTGTCAACTGGTGGATTTTGCAGTGCCAGCAGATCACAGGGGAAGTTAAAGGAAAATGAAAAAATAGACAAATATCTGGACCTTGCCAGAGAACTGAAAAAGTTATGGAATATGAAAGTGAAAGTGATCCCGATTGTAGTTGGTGCACTTGGAACAGTCCCAAAAGGATTAGAAAAGGGCTTGGAAAGTTTGGATATCAGAGGAAGGATTGAAACCATTCAGAACACTGCACTGCTGCAATCTGCCAGAATACCCAGAAGAGTCCTGGAGACCTGAAGAGACTTGCTGTCACTCAGACTCCAGTGAAAGACCATCAGCTAATGTTGATGTGAAAACTCAAAAGGAGTGAATAACAATAATAATAATAATAATAATAATAATAATAATAATAATAATAATTATAATAATAATAATAATGCACAAGGCTTTACACCCTAGAGACGATAGAGATATATGTATCAAGAAAAGAAGGTGGAAAAGGTCTTGCCAACATAGAGGACTGCGTAGAGGCTACAATCTAAGAATACACAAAAAGTGCAAAGAAAGATTACTTATGGCAGCCAACAACAGCAGATGTAATGTTTGAAAAATCCACAGAAAAACAACGATAGAAAGCAATTATATAGTGTCCAACTCCAAACGACAAATCGGTGAGGTTGCACATAAAAAGACTTGGATAGGGTTAAGAAGGGGAAACATCAAGAAAGAAACCGAATCACTAATGCTACACAAACAAATTATATCGAGGTGAAAATTGATAAGACACAACGAAACAGTAAATGTAGACTGTGTGGTAACAGAGGGGAGACCATAAACCATGTATTAGGCGAATGTAGCAAACTAGCACAACGGGAATACAAAACTAGGCACGACTGGGTTGGGAAGGTGATCTACTTGGAATTATGGAAAAGATTAAATTTTGACCATACAACAAAATGGTATACGCATAAACAAGAATCAGTTCTTGAGAATGAAATGTATAAAATTTGAGATAAAAGCGGATGACCTTATTCCTGCAAAGAGACCTTAGAAAGGCAGAGAGAGAGAGAGAGAGAGAGAGAGAGAGAGAGAGAGAGAGAGAGAGAGAGAGGGATGGGGGATTTCTTTTCGGTAGACGAACGAGATCTTAGAAAGAAAGCCGAGAGAGAGAGAGAGAGAGAGAGAGAGAGAGTGTGAGAGAGAGAGAGGGGGGTATTTTCGCTAGACGAACGAGATTTCCCTGACCCTCATGTCGAAACTTTACAATGTTTTTCTGTATTAAACATGAGAATAGAAAAAAAATCGATAACTGATCTCCTGTTGATCGCATTCCACTACAAAGCCTATCGATCACGCTCGATTAACTTTTAGCCGCCATTTAATTACCTTGAAAATGATCATCAATCATACGAAACATCGATGAAACCGTCAGGTAATTTGATTAAGCAAAAGATAAACAGAGACACTAAAGCGAGGAGCAAAAATGTCCTTGCTTATCCAAAAATGACTGTCTTCCTCATTTCGAAGGTATTTATACTAGTAAATATATGCACCCTACGCCGGGTGCAAGTATTCAAGTTTTAATGTAATAAAATATTAGATTAAATTAAAAAGGCTAATAAAACTAAATAAGAATGCAGATAAAAACATTTGCCGCCCTGTCGGTGGGGCGTTAGAATGCACCGACTGCACCTCTGCAGAGGGGTAAGACTCCCCCAATGGGGCCACCTGTTGGCCGTGGGTGGCGACCCGTGATGCTTAAGGATAGAGCCCAGGTGGATGAGCAGTTCACGACATGCAATACTCCACTTTGGCCCTATCTTGGGCTAGACGGGCGGTCAGAGAGGCCCCCTCCGATCAATCGGCTGGTCACGTCAAGCCCTAGCACCTATATGATTTTCCCAACCCTATTGCCATTATGGCAAGCCCCAACTCCTTTTTATCATATGGATGCTAGAAGGCGGTGGCTGCGGGTCTACATGTCCTGGGAATGACGTTAAACTCTATCTGATGGTGAGGTTCCAGTTCTGGAGGTTTGGGGAATGTGGAGCACCCCTTCATCACCATTGCTCCCTTGTCCACTCTGACCCGGAGTGGTAGTACCTGTTAGGGTCCCATCTATGGGTTAAATAGAAAAATGTATTTATAAAAAAATTGTATTATCCATTACGAATTGATTTATTTCAAAACTTTATCGGCATTAAATGACCCACTGAGGTTGATATGCCGTAAAACAAAACAAAACCAAACCAAACCAAACCAAAAACATTTGGAAAAAAAGAGGGTAATTTATGAGGAAGTGCGTCCCGGTCTCCTGCCTCAGAAATTGCTACTCGGTGACTCTTAAAATAACGTCCCCAGCTATGTCGTCTCGGTGGTGTTACTTGAAAGAAAACAACCAACTTAGAGCGTTAAATGTATTTTAGGGGGGGGGGGCTTCTCTTTATGAACAAATGGAGATGGGTGGATAGATATATATAAACAAAGTAAAAAATGAACAAATTGAGGTAGATAGATAGATAGATATCATCTTCATATCTAAACAAGAATTACGTCAAATTTCTATGAATAAACAAGAATTACGACAAATTTCTATAAATAAATTTCTAAACAAATTACGATAAATATATAAGAATTACGACAAAAAAGAGAAGCCCCCCCCTCTAAAATACATTTAACGCCCTAAGTTGGTTGTTTTCTTTCAAGTAACACCACCGAGACGACATAGCTGGGGACGTTATTTTAATAGTCACCGGGTAGCAATTTCTGAGGCAGGAGACCGGGACGTACTTCCTCATAAATTACCAAAAAGATGGAGGTACAATAAAAAAAATATAACAACTAAAACTTACTCTTCCTTCACACTCGTCTTTCATTGCTAAATTTTCCTAATTTAACTATTTAGTTAAAATAGGAAGTAAAGATTAGATTACATATATTTCTTTTTGTCAATGGATTTCTTTTAAGATTTATCCCCGAGATTTTTGCCCATATTCATTAACATGAAATCAAACAATTAGAAATCAATAATACTAAGCACATATTTATCAAAATCAATTTTTTTAAAATATCAATATGCAAATTAACTTTGTCATTCACACTGTAAACCGTTAGTTTGTTGTATATATAAATACAATTGAATGTTATTAGTATATGGATATGGTCAACAAGTTAATAGCGTCGATCCCAGGGGGCTATCCGCCCAGGCAATACCTGCCCCCTTGACTTAAAGGGGCAGGGCTGGATTTATTGCCCAGTGCCTGAGGCCCCCTTGAGGGGAAATGCCGAAGGGATCTACGCAATTTTTGTCTTTCCCACCCATGAGCTTTGGCTTGTGGGTGGGCCTACGTTAAAACGAGGCCTTGTGCCCAGCCCATACAAGTGGAGTATGAGGCAAATACCTGTAGGTATGGTCAACAGTATTAATAATGTAAAACAATTTCATTACTAATTGAGATTTAGATAAAATCAAATCATGGAAAATATGACGTAATTAACAAAAGGGAATTGTGACATAGTTTCGGTTACTAACACACTATCTCCATTATAATAAGATTTCTTATATAATTTGCATAGTATCTATCATCATCATCTTGTCATGCTGGCTGCATGGATATCCATGACTCTCTCTCTCTCTCTCTCTCCTCTCTCTCAACCGTCTCTATTAGTCATTGCCTCAGGGAGGTCCTCCATGCAGCATCCAGAATCCATACAGAGCTGATTGATGTAGGTTTTTTGTTGGTCAACCTACAATGGTGTGTTTATGTGTTGTTGTCCAAAGGAGAATGTCACTTATGCATTCGTCCTTGTTTCTCCAGTATGTCTTATATGTCGTAGTTTGATGATTTGTGTGATAGGGAGCAAGTGGCTATACAGGATAAAATAAATGTAAATCCTGATTAGCTGGTGTCGCTAATCTGCAAAATTCTTTTCACACATTGAAAATGTGAAAACTTTACAAATATCTTCTCTCTCTCTCTCTCTCTCTCTCTCTCTCTCTGTCTCTCTCTCTCTATATATAAAAGTATGTCGGGGTGGCCTAAAGTCGGTATCAGCTAATCAGCGAGGGAGTCTATCCCCTTTTCACTAGTGCTAGACCAAGGAGATTGTTTCGGCGTCCGAGGTGGAGCCCAACACCTACCATCAACTCCTTACTTTACCGCACAGATACCTGTGCTACTCATACGCTGAGTTGGCGAGGGCTGGTATCGAACTAGGAACCTTGAGGTTTCTAGCCGAAAGCTCTACCGACTGAGCTAACCCGGCCCTTTGTAGAAGTTAATAATTCTTTATCTCATGTAAACGCTAAGCTCTTTTTTCCGGATCAAGTCACCAAGAGGCACCCCTAACTACTTTTAATCTGAAATTCATATTGTTATTGTTGTTTTTTAATTATAAAACTTTTAACGAAATATACGTTTTTATATAAAAAAGAGTTTTATTCAATCAGAAGAGAAATGTAGATATGTTTATTTAAATAAATAATATATATATATATATATATATATATATATATATATATATATATATATATATTAGGGGGCATCACCTGGACCCTAACGAAGCGACTAGAGAATAAACTAGATGGGAGCTGCACAAGAATACTGCGGGTGATCCTGAACAAGACGTGGAAATAGCACCCCATGAGAAAACAGCTGTACGGCCACCTGCCACATATCACCCAAAGCATCCGAGTAAGATGGACAAAACACGCGGGACACTGCTGGAAAAGCAAGGACGAACTCATAAGCGACGTCCTCCTGTGGAAGCCAGCACATGGGCACGCCAGTGTGGGCCGACCAGCAAAGACGTACGTTGATCAGCTCTGTGCGGATACAAGATGCTGCACAGAGGACCTCCCGAGAATGATGAACGATAGGGGCGGATGGAGAGAGGCTGTCATGGATATCCGTGCTAACAGCGTGACATGATATATATATATATATATATATATATATATTATATATATATATATATATATATTATCACACATACACATACACACACACACACACACATATATATATATATATATATATATGTGTGTGTGTGTGTGTGTGTGTGTATATAGAAAGAAAGAGAGAGCGAGTGTGTGTGTATGACACACAGAGAGAGAGAGAGAGAGAGAGAGAGAGAGAGAGAGAGAGAGAGAGGGAGAGAGAGGGTGGGGAGAGAGGTGCAAATATAATTCAATGGTATGAATTTAATTTCTACTTTGGCAATTTGTTTTGACTGTTTCGTGCGGAGGTTAATTATAAACACTGCAGGTCAGGCCAAATGATCCATCGAATTTGAAGCGTAAATAAATTTGAGTTAAAATAGGCAACAAATATCTTATTTTAAATTTAATTTTACTCGAACAATAACAACATATACCGTTTTGTTTTGTTATTGTGATTTACTTTGCTTTAAAGATTATATCGTCTAAATTATTGTTCTCAAAACAAATACACACGTACCCCGCTATATATATATATATATATATATATATATATATATATATATATATATATTAGCAAATATATGCACCTTCCGGGTGCAAGTATTTAAGTTTTAATGTAATAAAATATTGTATTAAATTAGAAAGGCTAATGAAACTAAATAAGAATACAGATAAAAAGATTTGAAACAGAGTGAGTATAAGAAAAGATTTGAAAAAGAGAGAGTATAATAAAAAATGGAACAACTTAAACTTACTCTTCCATCACTCTCGTCTTTCATTGTTATTTTTTCTAATTTAAGTATTTAGTTATAAGAGGAAGTAAAGAATAAAATGACAGTTATGTTATCTTGTTAATGGATTTCATTTAAGATTCATTGACGAGATTTTTGCTTATATTCATTAAAATAAAACCAAACAGTTAGAAATCAATAATACTAAGCACATATTTATTAATTCGATTTTTTAATATTAATATGCAAATTAGCCTTCCCGTTCACACTGTAAACCGCTATTTTGTTGTATATATATATATATATATATAATTGCATGTTGTCAGTATGTAGACATAGTTAACAGTATTAATAAGGTAAGACAATTTTATTAATAATTGAGGTTTAGATAAAAATAAAATCATGGAGAATGTGATGTCAATAACTAAGAGAATTGTGACTTGAGTAGGAATATAGTTTCGGTTACAGACAGAAAAACACACAATCTCTATTATAATAAGATATATATATATATATATATATATATATATATATATATATACACTACTTTCAGACTACGCATCAACAACCACAAATCTACCATAAAACTCAAATCACCACACAGTAAAATACCCCTTCACGCAATTTAGATAACCTGAAATGTATCTTAATCAAACAAAGCTTTCCATTCACTCAAGCTAGGAAACTGTCATTAGATTTTTCGCCTCAACTTTTGCAGGACACGCCAATAAACAAAATTAAAAAAACAAAATGATCATGACGCATCTCGTGACGCATGTCGGAATGATGAGCGTGCAAAAAACAATGACGTCATTATTTGAATGAGATATTCAAAAGTTCTTCGATGTTTTATTTGATCAACAGTCAAAATATTCAAAATGGTTTCCCAGGCTGGGTCATGTCTATGCTCAGATACTCTGGGAACATCTGAAAGAAGGTCGGATGATACAGAGGCTGAAACCTTTTCTTTTTACATACAACAATAAAGACGAGACCAACAGTCCGAAAAATCAAAATTAGATTTAACCATTATTTCTCAGAATATTTGAGATGAGGCTTGATGATTAGTATTATCTGCCTTATTCGGACTATTGTCCTCATCTTCGTTGTACAGATAACGATGAAGATGAGGACAATAGTCCGAATAACACAGACAATGCTATATTTAACTATGTTTGTTGTGTGCATCGAACTAAAATATAACTATTAATATGAATCGTTGCAGCAAAATGAAGACAGTAAAGAAAATTTATTTTTATACCATTATTCACAATATGCCGCGAAACATGTCTGTTACTTTTGGGCGTTACGTAATTCTTTTTCTTTAATGAGAAATTGTCGTCTGAAATCAGCCATTTTTAGCTTACGGCCGACTTCCTCTTTTCCCGCCTTCAATGGAAATAAGCGGGAAGCTTTTTTCTCTTTCGTTTTTTCCTCAACTTTTTTTTTTAGGATATTGTAATATCTCATTGATGTTTGGTTTGGTTTGTTTTGTTTTACGGTATAGCAATCTTAGTGGGTTATTTAATTCCGACGAAGTTCTGAAATAAATTCATTCCTAATGAGCCCTCAAATGACTTAAGATTCTTCTCATCTCATAGGTTCCCCTTCCATTGGTTTAAGTCCTCTTGATACCATTGTGTTCTAGTTTATATAAACTCATAGGCATGGAATAAACTGCCTAGGTTATATGAAATCGTTGTAGGCTGCCGAAACACCGCATCTCTCCAAGCCTCCATGCTTCCTGTAATTCGCCAATACTATACCTGATACCCCCTCCACACACATATTCGTTCACAACAGACATTAAAAAAAAGAAATTACAGTTATTCGCCCATTTCATTCATAACATGAGGAAAAAAGAGAAGGGGGAGAAGGAAAAAAAAAAGAAGAGGAAAAGAAATAAGAAGAAATTATAACCACACAAAGAAAACGTAAGCACGTCCATTTCTGATATGAACCTCTGATGATGAAGTTTCTACTTCGAAATCGATAAGACAAAAATAACATCTTTTGTTTTTTATTTTTATACGCATTGTAATTGCCTTCAAATCATTAATATATTATAACATACTTAACAATGCTTCAAGCAAATTACCAATTACTTATATATATATATATATATATATATATATATATATAATAGAAGAGAGAGAGAGAGAGAGAGAGAGAGATCTTGCAAGTATTTTTTTCGACTGGTCTAATTAACAGAGGGATGTGAATAGTTTTTTCTTTTGTTCAGTCGACGGAAGGAAGATTCATTCTTTTATTAATCACAGCAATGGGTGGGATAGGGTTAATCTCATTTAAGCCCGGAAATATATGTCTGTTCCTCTTGCTGTGTACGACACGATCCTTTTCTTATTTTTATTTTTTCATTAATTAGTAGCTACATGGTATCAATTTTGGGATTTGATCATTTATTTTTCTCAGTTGTATTTGATTTATTGCTGTTTTTATTCATTATTTTCACTTCTTTTGTGTTTTTCCAAACCAGCGCTTGGTGGCCTTGTGCCCGACTTTAGTAAAGTTTGTGAATAGATATTTATCAAACCCTCAATTCTTAATCTGAGTTTAACAGATTTGAATTCAGAGTTTTTCTTCTCCTAAATTGGTTGCTTATTTATATCTATCCACCAATTTATTTTGCTAAGTCTTTTTATTTATTTATCTTTTACATGGACATGATCATGGTATAAATAGATAAGACAGACACACAGACAGAGACATTTCTTATACAGGTTTGATTCAGAGTTTTCCTTCTCCTCGGCTGGTTACATAATCAGGGTTAAATAGTCCAGTTTACCCTTCTTATTTACCCATAGCTGGTGGGAGTGTAGTTGGATGCATACCTTTCCGAAAGGTATTAGCGCTATGTGAAATGCAAACAGCCTTGTCTGGGATTTGAACTCGGGTTGACGAGTCCAATTCCTATGACTCTAACCATTACACCACGCGTGAAATTCATATTTACGTACACCTCTGCACGACCAAGTGGAGATTTAAGAGGTTTGAATTCAGAGTTTTCTTTCTCCTCGACTGGTTGCTTAATCAAGGTTAAAGAGCCAGTCTGCCTTGCTATTTACCCATAGCTGTGGGAGATCAGGTAGATGCATACCTTTCCCGAGGTATTAGCGCCATGTGGAATCTAGAAAACCTCGTCTAGGATTTGAACTCGGTCGACGAATCCATTTCCTACGACTCTAACCATTACACCACGCGTGAAATTCATATTTACGTACACCTCTGCACGACCAAGTGGAGATTTAAGAGGTTTGAATTCAGAGTTTTCCTTCTCCTAGACAGGTTGCTTAATCAAGGTTAAAGAGCCCAGTCTACCCTGCTATTTACCCATAGGTGGAGGGAGATCAGAAAAACTGTTTAAAGATTATTTACATAAGAAACAATAAACCTTTTCCCAAGGGTATTAGCGCCATGTGAAATTTAGAGAGCGTCGTTTAGGATTTGAACTCGGGTTGACGAATCCATTTGCTACGACTCTAACCGTTACACCACGCGCCTTCACGCGAGGTTTGTGGATATCTGCGTGAGAGTAGATTTGTTCCTTTGGCAAGTGCACTCAGCAGGTGACTTTTATCCTCATTTTCTCATCTATTTTTGTTCTGCAACAAAACTCCTTCTTAGAATCTGGCTAATTTTCACCACCATATTTATTACTTCCCTGTTTACGTTCAGCACGGCATCGGGTGCTGGTATTTTACCAATACACGGAACCGGCACGATACTTCCCATCTGTAAATGAAACAATAGCTTTACGTTTAATTATTTCTTCTTTTCTTTATTTTAAACAAAAAGTTTAGGACTGATCAACAAGCGAAAAAATAAACCTCTTTAGAATTAGAGGAATTATTTCGAGATTTTCGGTGATTCCATGTAAAATCATCAAGGCCATGTCACCCACCAGGGGTTGATTTCAATAATGGGTAATTCCATGTCAAATCATCCAGAAATGAACTTTGGTTTAGTAAATTCCTACTGTAGCGATTGTTTGTCCCTGCACTACTATAAAATTACGCTTGCGCATCATCTGAAATTAACTTAATTGTTATTAAGAACACGTTTTATGATATGTTTGTGTTAAAGCATGCAGTTGTATTGATTCGAACAAGTTTATATTTTTTGTTTATATCGTACGATAATTCAAAATGTGTTTTGGTTTAGTAAATTCCTACCATAAAATTATGCTTGCGCATTATATGAAATGAACTTAATTGTTATTAAGAACACATTTTATGATATTTTTGTGTTAAAGCATGCAGTTGTATTGATTCGAACAAGTTTGTATTCTTTTGTTTATATCGTACAATAATTCAAAATGTAATTTGGTTTAGTAAATTCCTACCATAAAATTATGCTTGCGCATTATCTGAAATGAACTTAATTGTTATTAAGAACACATTTTGAATTATCGTACGATATAAACAAAAAAAATACTAACGCCTGTTAATGAGCCTTCCGGAGGGTCAAGTCTAGTCATCATGAATCAATCATAGCCCTAACGCTTATGGAAATTCCCCATTTAACTCCCTGCGATTTTAAATCTAACGAACTCTTATTCAAACATATTCTTACTACCATACGTACATAATTCTTTGACTGTCTATGAATTAGGTAATAGTAATCGTAGGAGTTTTATTCGTTTCAGTGTTTAAAATGATTTTAGTTAATAAGGTTACTCCAAGAGCAGATATTCAACTGTTGAGACGGTTATTCAAGTCTATCAACGGAATAAAAGGATTTTAGGAACACCACGGAGTGGAGAGAAAGGAGAAAAGAGGGGTAAGACAATGGCAATAAGAAAATAATTTAGAAAATTCCTTATCAAAATCGACCCTATGCTGTAATTTTTTCTTTGAAATTTATCTATCCATCCATCTATCTATCTATCTATCTCTCTCTCTCTCTCTCTCTCTCTCTCTCTCTCTCTCTATATATATATATATATAATATATATATATATATATATATATATATATATATATATGTGTGTTGTGTGTGTGTGTGTATATATATGAACAAACTCCTGGCCGAAACACGTTTTGGTAATTCAAATTAAATCACTTTTATCCATTCAACATTTCCTTTCCTTTATTTATTTAACCTTTCAACATATTGTCGGATTCATTTCCATTTTCAACTTATATATATATATATATATATATATATATCATTAGGAAAACAAAGTTCGTTTAGATTTAAGTAGTGCAAAAAATCATAAGACAGAACATAGGATAGTACGCATGACACTTACCTGTGCAAACAACACACACACACACACACACACACACACACACACACACACACACACACTCGCACGCGCGCACACACACACTGAAATAAAATTTTAACTGCAAGATTTAACGTATAAAAAGTTTCTTAATAAACATGTCACGAACCAGACAAGGATTTTAGGAATACCGGTGAGTGAGAGAGAAAGGGATAAGAGGAATAAGAGTGGGCTAACAGGAAAATAATCTAGAAAAGTCCTTATTAAAATCGACCCTATGCTGTGAATTTAGGAGTTTTATTCGTTTCAGCATTTAAAAACATTAAAGTTAACAAGATTACTCTATAGGTAGATATTGAACACCTTTTAAGATGGTTATTCAACGCTATGACCGGACTAAAAGGATTTTAAAAACACTGAGGAGAGAGGATAAAGAGATGTGTAAAAGAAAAATAATTTATCAAATTGTTCATAAGATTCAAAAGAATTCATCGAGAATACGTGCATTACAATATTCATTTATTTTAGCTATTGTTTGTTTTTAAATTTACATTTCAAATATTTTAAAAATGTAACCCTAAATCCTGAGTGTTTTGAAACATGATCTTATAGACTGGCGCGTGATTTTCGTACTAACTCATGAAGAATTGTAAACAGTTCCACAAACAGATTGATTTGAATCATTACATTTTACTTTGAGCCACTTCTTCACTACATATTTCACTTCCTCGTCACTGGAATAATGTTTGCTCCTCAAATCGTCTTTCATGGGGCCAAAGAGAGGCAAACATAATTCCAGTGACGAGGAAGTGAAATATGTATTGAAGAAGTGGCTCAAAGAACAATCAACATAATTTTACGGAACATGAATACAGACTCTCATTCGAAGGTGGAACATTGCTATTGAGAGAAACTGTGATTATGTGGAGAAGTGGAGATGGGATCGAAACAGGACCAGCTTCATTTTGATGCATGATACATTTTCCTGTGTTGGGAATTATACCTGTCCTAAACCAAATGGCATTACTTTTATACATTCTGACAGAGCTCAATGTATAATAACCAATAATTTAATTATATACAGAGCAATATTTAACTTTCAAAGAAAGAAAAAAAAAAAGAGAAATCCAGTTTCAGCATGACGGTTTGTTAAGTTTTTCTTTCTTTGAAAGTTATCTATCTATCTATCTATCTATATATATATATCTGTATATGAAGTGGACAAACAATCTGTTTGAGATGGTGATAGCCGACAATTTTGGGGAGATTATGTGCTTAATTAAAGTCATACCTAATTTGAGAATTAATTAACTATAATTAAATGAATTAGGCGTGCATATCGGTTCAAATGTAAGGCGTAAACAAATCGAGAAAAAGTCAATCTCTATATGTACATTTCAGCCTATTAGGCCTCATCAGTATTGTTTGTCCACTTCATACTGTCGTGCTGTAAGTCAACCAAAAAGTGCGATATATAAATCAGTTTAAAATAAACGAGAAAATCTGGGAAGAGCCAGCTAGTGTAATGGTTAGAATTTCCGCCTGTCAGCCTGGCATGTAGGGTTCGAATCACGCACAAAGCACAGTCCTGTCTATAACTCTGCTGATGAGGCCTAATAGGCTGAAATGTAAATACAGAGATTGACTTTTTCTCGATTTGTTTACGCCTTACATTTAAACCGATATGCACGCCTAATTCATTTAATTATAATTAATTAATTCTCAAATTAGGTATGACTTTTAATTAAGCACATAATCTCCCAAATATATATATATATATATATATATATATATATATATATATATATATATATGAACAAACTCCTGGCCGAAACACGTTTTGGTAATTCAAATTAAATCATTTTTATCCATTCAACATTTTCTTTCCTTTATTTATTTAACCTTTCAACATATTGTCGGATTCATTCCATTTTCAACATATATAAATATATATAATATATATATATATATAATATATTCGAATCACGCACAAAGCAATGTTCTGTCTATAACTCTGCTGATGAGGCCTAATAGGCTGAAATGTACATACAGAGATTGACTTTTTCTCGGTTTGTTTACGCCTTACATTTAAACCGATATGCACACCTAATTCATTTAATTATAACTAATTAATTCCCAAATTAGGTATGAATTTAATTAAGCACATAATCTCCCAAAAATTGTCGGCTATCGCCATCTCAAACAGATTGTTCGTCCACTTCATAGATATATATATATGTGAAGAAAGGAAGTGAATCCGACGGTATGTAGTATATTAAGAAAGAATGAAAAAACACAGGTCTAAATGGGTTAAGTGGTGAGTTTATTGGCCGACGCTGCAGTGTTTTTTCATTTTTCTTAATATACTACACACACACACACACACACACACACACACATATATATATATATATATATATATATATATATATATATATATATATATATATATATCATTACGAAAACAAAGTCCGTTTAGATTTAAGTAGTGCAAAAAATCATAAGACAGAACAGATGGGAGTACGCATGACACTTACCCGTGTAAACCACCACACACACATACACACACACACACACACGCACACACACACATGCACGCACGCGCGCACACACTTAAATAAAAATTTTAACTGCAAGATTTAACGTATAAGAAATTATTCTTACTAAGTTTCTTAATAGACATGTCACGAACCAGACAACAATAACGGATATTAAATAAAACTAATCACCTTTTCAAATGTTAGGATTTAAATATTAAAAAAAGAAATGAGTACTTAGTAATGAAGCAGGCTTTGAAAAATAAACTATCAAAAATAAAATCTAAAAAACCTTAAGAAATGATATGCTTTCTGTAAGATTAAAAATAATTAAGCTGCTATATTGGCAGTGCAATCGACAAATCAGTGGAATTAACATGACATAAGGCAAATTCAAAGAAAAACTGTTTAAAGATTATTTACATCAGAAACAATAAACCTTTAAAATTAGGGAGTGAAACTAACCAGACGGCTCCCTTTTTCGTGCTGATCTTGCAAGTCTGGATCTGAAACTGAGATTTTTAGATATAAGGCGTGTGTTAAATGCCCACTCTTATTTATAGACTCGTCGATAATCATGTGGCCCTATTCTTGGCCAATCACTGGCAGTACTCTACTGCTGATATTGTTATTTATACCGGCTGTTCTAGTCATACCTGCGCATAGTGCTTTGAACCTTCGTGGTCGACGGAACATAGGATTATATCACTGGACCTTTGACACTATGTAGGATTCCATAACTCAGGACTTATTCACTTACCAAAGGATTCTATAGCTCAGGACTTACTTACTTTAAGTCCTTTTCAATGGCCAAGGATGGCGGTCAGAAACTTAATAGAAACTGTTAGAGGACGAACGGGAATGCCTAATTGAAGGTATTTTTGGCATTGATTTGTCATCTTTTAATAAAGATGTAGTAGATTTGTGTGTGCGTGCGTGCGTGCGTGCGTGTGTGTGTGTGTGCGTGCGTGTGTGTGTGTGTGTGTGTGTGTGTGTGTGTGTGCTTAAGGCAAGTCCATTTGATTTCTTGTCGTATTCGTTTCTTAATTTCACCGCCAACATAAATGTTTGTTGTTTTTTCTTTTGTTCAATTTTTTGCCATTTTAATTTCTTGTCTCTTCAAAGATTGACAAAACGAATTTTTTTGTCGATGTTCAAAGTTAATGAAACTTGTTTCACTTATTTATAAAACACTATTTCCTCGCTGACACTTCAGTTCCTAACTAATTTATTTGATATATATATATATATATATATATATATATATATATATATGTGTGTGTTGTGTGTGTGTGTGTGTGTGTGGATATGTGGATATGTGCATAAGTCAAATAGTTGAACATACTGGGTAGTCTAGCCTTTATTTTCAAATCATAGACATGGTTGTTTGCATTATTCTAGATACAATGTTTATTAAAATACATTTGACCTATATACACACACACACACACTCTCTCTCTCTCTCTACACACACACACACACACACACACACACATATATATATATATATATATATATATATATATATGTAGGTATGTAGTGTACTGGTTAGATTCGTAGGAAATGGACTCTTTGGGTTTGTTAGTGTCTGCAGATGCAGGTTTATTAATCAATGATCACCACAGGCGCCTCAAGATGATTGAGAATTTGATTCTCACTGTATTACGATTTTATGGGCCATCCTTTGGGCTTCAAGCAAGAGCACTTGTCCAGCGGAAATCCTTGGTAAAGAATATTTTGGTTATTCCTTGGTGAACCTCAGTATTGCAATTCCTTCGTCAATGTTGCAAATGGATGCCTCTCTGTATCAATGACTAAGTAGTCAATCAGCGACGCATTCGGGCTGTTGATAGGCTGAGGTTTAAACCATGTGACCTCGCTTAGTCTATAGATTTAAGTAGTGTATTGTAGCACACCTTATATATGAAAATAATCATATTTTCTTACAGGAAGCGCGTGGTGTAATGGTTAAAGTCATGGGAAATGGACTCGTCGCCCCGAGTTCAAATCCTGGACGTGGCAAGTGCATTTCACTTAGCACTAATACCTTGGGAAAGGAATGAATCCTACTCTCCCTCCAGCTATTGGGTAAATAGCAGGGCAGACTGGGCTCTTTAATCATGGCTAGGTAACCAGTCTAGGAGAAGGAAAACTCTGAATTCAAACCTGATAAACTCCGCTTAAGAAATTGACCTTGTGTCGTATCCTGCTCGTGCGGAGGAGTTGGTAAATATATATATATGAAAATAATCCAACACACTGTATCAAAAGAAATTGACTTTAACGGAAACAAAAAGATAGATGTGAACTGCACAAGGATACTGCGTGTTGTCCTGCACACATGCAGGAAGTAGCACTCTACATAAAAGCAGCTGTACAGCCACTTGTCTCCTATCACACTATCCCACCAAGTAAGACATGGAATATTTTTGCATATATGCTGTGCTGCAATACACCACTTAAACTTATAGACTAAGCGAGGTCACATGGTTTAAACCTCAGGCAATCTACAGTCCGTATACGTGGTTGGTTAACTACTTAATCGCTGATACTGGCTGACGTCTATTTACAATTATTGACGAAGGACCTGCAAGACCGAGGAGCCAAAGAACAACCAAAGGATTCTTCAATAAGGATCGCGTTCTGCTTAACACAAAGGATTTCCGTTGGACAGTGCTCTTGCTTGAAGCCTTAAGGATGGCCACAAAAATCGTAACAAGAAAACTGGTACTACTGGAAAAATAAGGACAAACTTTTAAATAACGTTCTCTTGTGGACACCTACGCATGGACACACCAGAGTTGAACGATCAGCAAAGACTTGCATAGATAGCCCTGTACAGATACTGGAGGAGGTTGGTTTGTTGGTTTTTTTTACGGCATATCAACCCTTGGGTTATTTTATACTGAAGACATTTTATTTGATTCATTCTGGTTGGGTTTTTAAATGTATTTTTAACTCAATTTTTTAAAGACATGTTTTAAAACACACAACAACAGGTACTGTAAACAACTTGAGTCCTTTGTTGGTTAAATCGAACTTAACAGACTTAAATTGCAACATCGTATGTCATCCCACCGAAAGAAAAAAATCCCCAAAATCAGGGAAACCGAATTTAAATTTTGAATTTTTAGAGTTGATATATTGATCAATGAATAAAAGATAAAATACACTAGTTATTTTATTTAAAAACATTTACATTTTTTCAGCTTAGTTAACTTTGAACCTCGTATCTTTGAGGCGTAACACAGATACTCATGGTTCAAAGTTAACTGACCTGAAAAAATGTAAAAGTTTTTGTGCATTTAGTTTTCATCTCATTTTCAGTTTTCTCGATTTCGTACATCCTTTTGCGCATGCGTACATGTTCCTGTGTTGGTAATTATATCTGTCCTAAACAAAACGGCATTACCTTTTGATTCACACTGGTATATATATATATATATATATATATATATATATATATATATATATATATATATTGGCCAGTTGATTCTAGGTAGAGAGACCTCCGATTTGGATCCTTTCAGGCAAAAATTCCTAGGTTCCCTCGTAGAAGTTTGCCAGTAGACTGAGAAAGAAATCAGCGCTTAAGTAATATATCAGCCACGCAGTATGGCCAGCGATTGGCTAAGGAACAGACCACATGATCTCACCTAGTCTATAAGTACAGGCGGGGAACTAGCACACACCTTATGTCTAAAATAATGCAACACATGGTAGTGTCTAGTTTTAGAATGAGATATATCAGTATCGGTTCGAATTAAATAATTACTTGATTGGTTGGATTTTACGGCATGTCATCCTTTGTTGGATCATTTTATGTCAAAGCCATTATTCATTATTTATTAAAATTATTTTCTTTAAACCAAAGTTAAAAAAAATTTTTAAAATTCATTTTTTGTATTTAATCAATAGATGGGACCCTAACAAGTACTACCAACTTTGATCAAGGTGAATCCCAGTTCTGAGGATCAAAGGAAACAACGTGGGCGAAGAAGGCATCGACAGAGCAATTCAAGGTGAATCCCAGTTCTGAGGATCAAAGGAACACAACGTGGGTAAAGAAGGCATCGACAGAGCAATTCAAGGTGAATCCCAGTTCTGAGGATCAAAGGAACACAACGTGGGCAAAGAAGGCATCGACAGAGCAATTCAATGTGAATCCCAATTCTGAGGATCAAAGAAACACAACGTGGGCGAAAAAAGCATCGACAGAACAATTCAAGGTGAATCCCAGTTCTGAGGATCAAAGGAACACAACGTGGGCGAAGAAGACATCGACAGAGCAATTCAAGGTGAATCCCAGTTCTGAGGATCAAAGGAACACAACGTGGGCGAAGAAGACATCGACAGAGCAATTCAAGGTGAATACCAGTTCTGAGGATCAAGGGAAACAACGTGGGCGAAGAAGGCATCGACAGATCAACTAATGGGAGACACATGTAGTAGTCACGGAACTAAGTCATCTTATCAAGTATCGCGATTGACATAAACCACAACATCAAGTCTGGTCTACTGGCCAGGATTAAGTGATCCGTTTGTTTCTCAAAATCCCAGAAAGTTTTATGAGTCTCATGTTCTATGTCGGATTCAAGTTATTGCAGATGCCATTTTTCAGTAAGTTCAAACTTGAATTTCTTGAAAAATTCTCAGTGGATCGGCTTTCCCATCAAGTCGTGCTCAATCTTATTCTCCCTTTGTGCTAAACAAAATGGCAATACTTTTTGACTAACCTTGTAGATAAAGCCTTTATCTAGATGCTATCGAAGAGTGAGAAAATTTAATCAAAGATTTTCTCCTTTGTTCCTACGTTGAGTAGAACATTTTTTTTTAAAGAAAAACTTTGCGAAAATCACGGAGGAGGGATACCTGACCCACTTCCAGGAACTTCCGGTAATACAATCGTGAACAGCACAATGGCTGATTTTTTTCAATTTTATTTTTGCATTTGCTTTGTTTTATCGCTAAGCTGTTAGAAAAAATATCTATTCAACGAACGCCGCTACAACCTTAGTCGACAAGTGTGATATGGATTAAAATTCATCCACCTCTTCCCATCTTTTATATCGTGACGAATACAACCGGAAGTGGTTGTCGACTGCACAGGAGTCTTAGACAATTGGGTTGAGAATAATTGGCTTAGAAAGAAAAGAAAAGAGAAAAGAAAGAAGAAAGAAAGAAGAGAAGAAAAAAATACGAAGAGAAGGACCTCAGAGAAGAAAGAAGAAAGAAAGAAAATTGCGTAATATAAAAAAGAAAGAAAGAAAGAAACAGGAAAGTGATGACCTTAGAGAAGAAAGAAAGAAAATAGCAAGTATAAAAAGGAAAGAAAGAAAAAGAAAGAAAATTGCAATTATAAAAAGAAGAAAAAAATAAGAAAAGAAATAGGAAAGGAAGAAAGAAAGAAAAAAAAGTACCTCAGATAAAAAAGAAAGAAAACTGCAAGTATAAAAAAGAAAGAAAGAAAAAAAAGAAGAAAATTGCAAGTATAAAAAGAAAGAAAGAAAAAAAAAGAAAGAAAATTGCAAGTATAAAAAAGAAAGAAAGAAAAAAGAAAGAAATTGCAAGTATAAAAAAGAAAAAGAAAAAAAAGAAAGAAAATGCAAGTATAAAAAAGAAAGAAAGAAAAAAAAGAAAAATTGCAAGTATAAAAAAAGAAAGAAAGAAAAAAAAGAAAAGAAAATTGCAAGTATAAAAAAGAAAGAAAGAAAAAAAAAGAAATTGCAAGTATAAAAAAAGAAAGAAAAAAGAAGAAAATTGCAAGTATAAAAAAGAAAGAAAAAAAAGAAAGAAAAACTGCAAGTATAGAAAAAAGAAAGAAAGAAAAAAGAAAGAAATGCAAGTAAAAAAAGAAAGAAAGAAAAAAAAGAAAGAAACTGCCAAGTATAAAAAGAAAGAAAGAAAAGAAAGAAGAAGTTAAAAGAAGAAGAAAAGCAAGTATAAAGAAAGAAAGAAAGAAAATTGCAAGTATAAAAAAGAAAGAAAAGAAAGAAAGAAAGAAAAAAAGAAAGAAAATGCAACTATTAAAAAGAAGAAAAGAAGAAAGAAGAAAAGAAAAATTGAAAGTATAAAAAAGAAAGAAGAAAGAAAGAAAGAAAAAAGAAATGCAACTATAAAAGAAAGAAAGAAAAGAAAAAGAAGAAATTGCAACTATTAAAAAGAAAGAAAGAAAGAAAAGAAGAAAGAAAATTGAAAGTATAAAAAAGAAGAAAGAAAAAAGAAAGAAAGAAGAAAGACAAGAAGAAGAGAAAAGAAGTAGGAAAGGAAGAAAGAAAGAAAAATAGGAAGTACCACAGATAAAAAAGAAAGAAAATTGCAAGTATAAAAAAGAAAGAAAGTATGAAAAGAAAGAAAGAAAGAAAAGAAAAAAGAAAAAAAAAACAAGTATTAAAAGAAGAGAAAAGAAGAAAAGAAAGAAATTGCAAGTATAAAAAGAAAAGAAAGAAAAAAAAAAAAAAGCAAGTATAAAAAGAAAGAAAGAAAAGAAAAAATTGAAAGTATAAAAAAAAGAAAGAGAAAGAAAAAAGAAAAGAAATAGGAAAGTGATTTGAAAAGTCTAGAAAGATATTGAATAGAAAAGAAAAAATAGAACGACGAGACTGATCAACCGTTTGGATGGGGTTTAATATTCAAAACAATTACACCAGTTATGAAAGTTTTACAAAATGCCCGTATTTATATATTGTCAATAATCCTAGCAGACAGGGGAGATAATTAGGAGTTAAGGGTGAGGTTAGTTAAAGGTGATGGTCATTACAAAGGAAATAACTATTTCATTTACAACAGGACCTCGGAGAAGAAAGAAAGAATTGAAAGGAAGGAGAAAGAGCAAAGGTAGAAAAGCATAACGAAGATGGAAAAGAAAAAAAGAAGCAAAAATGAAGAATGAAGTAGAAATAAATAAAGGAAAGTAGGAAGGAAGATGGAAGGAAGAAAGAGAAGAAGGAAATAAAACAAAGAAAATAAGACCGAGAGAAAATGGGAATGTAGATCAGAAGAAAGGAAAGCAAATATGAAAAAAGGATAAAAGAAACAGTGAATAAAAAAGAATAAAGAAAAGAAAGAGTAGTGAGATAGCCAATGGCGTGTTATCTCATTTACATATGTGTATTACAGCAGGAGATATATAGAGACAGTCTAAAGGACTGGTATGAAATTAGCTACGTGAAGCTAAGACCTGAGCTACGATTACGCTCGAAGAATTATTGATACTACTACAACAGAGAATACGAAACCACACCTCACAACGGCGTCGTCGATAGGATTACTCATATTAGAGGACCCTGATTTTGTTGAGATGTAGTTAAAATGTTTTTCAGCCTTTGCTAGAAGAAAATTACAAGACAAAAAGAACATTGAGGAAAAAGGAGATTACTGATTTGTTTTTAGCGTCCGCTGGATGTGAAGCAAACATGAAAGTAGCCGTTATGATGTAAAAAAGAAATTGGAAGATATGGTAGCAGAAGGGATTTTAAAATCAGTGCCGGTCGACGGTAGTAACTGGGCGTCCCATTGTAGTTTTACGAAAAAAAGATGGGGATTTAAGAATATGTGGTGATTATAAGATTGGTGTGAATCATAAAATCTGTTCAGACTCGTATCCTATTCCTGAGCTTGAAACTGTGTCGCATACATTAACAGGCACTAAATATTTTACGAAAATTGATTTAAAGGCAGCTTACAATCAAATACAGATTGACGATAAATTTCAAGAAATAACCACTATTAACACCCCCCCCCCTCGGTTTAATGAGATGGACCCGAATGCCATACGGAATAAAAACTGCTTCTGCCATATTTCAACGAGTTATCGAAAATGTTTTAAGGGGGTAGTAGAAAATATGATAATTTATCAGGCCGATATTTTAATAGGGGCCACCAGTATAAATGAATTGCAACAAAAAACTCAGCGAGTTATGAACAAATTAAAAGAGGCCGGAATGAGCGTACACCACGATCAATGTAAATTTAATTGCGAGAGGATAAATTATTTGGTCTTTCAAATTTCGCCTGACCCAAATTTATTAATTAAATAATCGCAGGCAAAAAAAAAAAAAAAGAATTAGAATCGTTTTTAGGATTGGCTAATTTTTATAGCAGATATGTGCCCAAATATTCCGATTTAACTGAAGCATTTGCAGACTTGTAGAAAGAATAGTGAGTTTGTTTGGACACAAAAAAAACGGCTTTTAACAAAATAAAAAAAGGACTTATGGAAAAACCTGTTATAAAATTTTTGACCCCAGAAAAGAAGTAACTTTAACTACGGATGCCAGTGAACATGCTGTGTCTGCTATATTGTCACAGGACGATCATCCGATTATGTACATGTCGCGAAGGCTAACCAAAACAGAATTGAACTACTCAAATATAGAGAAGGAAGTTTTGGCCATAGTGTGGAGCACACAGCGCGCCCGACAATTTCTATTGGGTCGAAAATTTTTACTAAAATCTGACCATCGACCCTTAGAATTCATTTTTAATCCAAGGAAAGAATTACCCAAGGTCACATCCGCCAAGTTAATGAGATGGGCCATACTGCTGATGGCCTTTGATTTCGATATCATGTACGTCAAAGGAAACACTATTCCGCATGTCGACGCGTTATCCAGATAAGCCTTCAACAAAGACGACGACAAAATATGCGACACTGAAGATGTATTACATTGGGTAAAAAACCGATGTAATCCCGATTAAACAGCTTCAAGAGAAAAACCTTGCTGGACCTATCTGAGCAAAATCTCGAATAGAATAAGGAGGAATAAATGGAACGACTGCTCTAAAGCTGAAAGACCTTATAAAGAGGTTAAACATAAACTAACCATGGACAGAGGGGTTATATGTAACGGAGATTTGGTTGTACCTCCGCAAAAAAAGCGAAAAGAAATAATTAAAAGTGTACACGATGATATACATTGTGGAATAGTGGCCACACAAAACAAGTTTGGTATATTAAATTATATATATATATATAATTTAATATACCAAACTTGTTGGTAAATCCTCGCGGTGAGAAAAAAAAAAACAGCAAATAGTTTGATAGTAAAATATACTACCAAAAATCACCCGAGGAGAAAAAAATTTTTGGAAAAAAAGAAAAGACCAAGATAATCGTACCAACAAAAATAATCTATTAGTACAATATTTGTCCATAAGAAAAAAACAATTTATATGCATATATATATATATATATATATATATATATATATAATATATTCATACAAAACCGCCAGGAAACTAAAGCTAATAAGTAAAAAGTGCTGAACACCTAAGTAGAGCAAATAATAAAGATAAATATAATGAGTCAGATAAACCTACTATAGTTTCGCTTAATGCTCTTCAGGGCCAAGTCGGATTTTATCCCTGAAGAGCATTAAGCGGAACTTTATATTAGGTTTATCTGACTCATTAGATTATCTTTATATATATATATATATATATATGGTTGGCAACCTTCCGTCTATTTTAGACGATGGCGTAGTTTCTCTCTCTCTCTCTCTCTCTCTCTCTCTCTCTCTCACTTACAGCTACGTGAGTGGCCTAACAGACCGATCTCGAATGGCAGTCTCTGGTGCAGTGGCTGCAAACAAAAGGTGGTGCTTTCTGTAGGTGTTGCAGGTGCTGCTGTTTCTCCTTTCTTTTAGATCTCTTTTCTGTGGCAGCTTTTTCCTCTTTCTTTACTTCTTTTTGTTCCTTGTTTGACGAGGAGGCGCCACGTCGCACGGTCTTCTGCACAAGCCGCCCACGTGTATTAGAAATGAAGGAAAAAACTTCAAATTTGCTTCATTGCACTAATTTATTTCAGCTGAATTACTCCAGCATCTTCAGGCATCAGCAAAAGCATTTCAATTTTTGGGGTGTGTCTTAGTTTAGTCTGTTTCTTGTGATTTTTTTCCCAGTAATATCCTCATGCTTGAAGATGCTGCGTAATGCAGTTGAAATAAATTATTGCAATGAAGCAAATTTAATTTTTTCTCTTCATTTTTTAAACATATTGATCTGTCCGTCCGCCACTGGCACTAGGCACATCAAGTTCTCACTACGGCTTACCTGTATCACTCCGGTTAGACTACACATGGAATGATCCTCATCACACTGAATATATATATATATATATATATATATATATATATATATATATATATATATATTATTATTATCATTATCATTATTATATTATTATTATTATTTATATTTTTGCTTGAAGGCAATTACAATGCGTATATCGCAAAAAATTCGATAATTATAGAAAATAATCATGACAAGTGAATCTCGACAAAGAATTGTTCTGTGTGTAGAACATCGTACATACTGTTTCAACTTTTATTACGTCTCATCAGCGATGTATACTAACGATTTCCCTCCTTCAGAATATAATATATATATATAATATATATATATATGTGTGTGTGTGTGTATGTGTGTAGTAACGATAGGAGGAGAAATATGGACAAAGGAACAAAACTCAGACACGTATATGTAGGAGATATATTTCGCCGTGCATTGAGGTCGGCTTCATTTGGTCATTAAAGCATCATAAATTTGTTTTTATAGAAGAGACGAGAGAGAGGTGGATTTGAGGAAGAAGTTGGGTGGATGGGATAGCGTTTGTGAGGATATACGTGTCTAATATATATATATATATATATATATATATATACTATATATATATTATATATATATAATATATATATATATATTATATATATATATATATTCTCCGTTTGTGGCATGGGCTGGTGGCCCAGTGTGTTGAGTCCCCGCTATTCACTCTGTGGTCCGCTGGTTCAATCTCTAGTGGCGGAGATTGTGGTATGCACTGCTAATGAGACCAAAACGAGGTCGAAAACAGCTGTCCAGTGCTCCGGATGTCGCAAATGGTGTTTGCCGAGTTGTCTGGTCGTGGAAATATGATTCAACTATCAATTATATATAATCCTTTATCAAATTAATATATATATATATATATATATATATATATAATATATATATATATATATATATATATGCCGGGGATTTATTACCAACTCAACCTTGGCATTTTTGTCTAAACTTGAACTTCTTCCCTCCAGAACAAGAGGAAATACATAAAAAAAAGATCCAGGATAAAGCTCTAACCGCATCGGCGTGGATATGGCAATTCTACATTGTGACAAAAAACCAGGTATTATGAGATACTGCTGGGGCGCTCTAGGTTAGTGGTAATGATGCTTCGGCCCCGAAACCATGCCTGAACCCAGAGTCATCATCTGATGAAGGCTTTGTTGGTTGCAATGCTACTGTGTAAATAGGTGTCATTGTATGAAGATTATTATATAATATATATATTATAATATATATATATAATATTATATATATATGTACAGATAAAAGGCTATGAAAACACACAATATTGTTAAAATGAATGTATTTTTATTTCCTTACACTACCCATATATATATATATATATTAATATTAATATTTCATATTCTTGCTTGAAGGCAATTACAATGCGCATATCGCATAAAATTCGATAATTATAGAAGATAATAATGACAAGTGAATTTCGGTAAAGAATTATTATTATGTGTGTAGAATATCGTACAGACTGTTTCACTTTATAATTCTCATCAGCGATGTATACTAACGATTTCCCTCCGACAGAAATCGAACTGGGACTACAGCAGGATAGTCAGAAACTATACTGTTTCGTACGATACAGCACGGAAAAATTCCTGCGAAACTAACCTGTCAATGATACTGATACGTCTCTACATATGAGGCAAGAGGACGCTGAGTGAACAATAACAACCGCGGCTCTATGCTCTTCGGCGAAGGATAAAGATTTTATGTTTGTTTATTTTAGAAGCATTGTTGAATAAAGTATATATTAATATTATATTTTTGCTTGAAGGCAATTACAATGCGCATATCGCGTAAAATTCGATAATTATCGAAGATAATAATGACAAGTGAATTTCGCAAAGAATTATTCGTGTGTGGAACATCGTACAGACATCGAATTTTATGCGATATGTGCATTGTAATTGCCTTCAAGCAAAATATAAATATTAATATATACTTTATTCATATATGCTTCTAATTAAACAAGCATCCAAAATCTTATATTATATTATTATATATATATATATATATATATATATGGTTCGTGTGTTAGCTAAAAAGTTTGAATCATTGTAGACAAGTGTTATCTGTAATCGTATGGAAGGAATTGGACCCAGGGCGTCCGAAATTATCACCAATCCCCAACCCCCGGGTAGATTTCCCGCCAATCGGAGTCCCGTCTCTCATAAATAATCCCGTAGGCAAGTGAGTGAAGTGAAAGAACTGGTGCGACCGCGTTTATATTTATTGAAGTGAATACTTTGTCCTCGCATGAAATAATTACCGCAGAGCTTTGTTTTACTTTCAATATTTATTGTCGCTGACATACGCCATGTTTGCTGGCGATATCCCGTGTCCTGACCATCGGCTACTAATCATGGCGAATCGCAACAAGACAGCGCACAAGTCACCTTCATATGTGTCCATTTGCTTTTTTTATTTTTTATTTATTCATCTGATTCTGGGTGGAAAGTGAAATTAGGACTCGAGCAAACACCGGCTACGGTTTGAGCCGGTTGATGTGGAACAGCAATATTATTTCCATTAGGGTCTGAAGAGTTTGTACTTTACGTTTGTGGAGGCGTCAGATGTACAATGGTTATCGGCGCAATGTTGACGGCGACACGAGTTCAAATCCTGGACTGGAATATATATGTATGAATATGAGTTAGATATATACACATGGAAATACGGTGAAGAAATTAATCCGACAATATGAGAAGAAAATATTTTTAAATATAAACAAACACAGGATGTTATGATTAGGGAAACAATTTTTTTTGTGTCAATACTTAAGCATTTCCGGTATAACAGTGTCCTGAAGATGGTACAATATACCGAAATGCTTAAGTACTGACACAAAAAATTGTTTCCCTGATCATAACATTCTGTGTTTGTTTATATTTTAAAAATATTTTCATATATACACATATATAATATGTATGAATAGAGTTACGTATATATATATATATATATATATATATATATATATATATATATTATATATATTTATATATTAATATATAGTGAAAACTTTGAAAAAACACAGGTTCAAATAAAATGAGTGTATATTTATTCAGCCAACGCTGCAGTGTTTCAATCTGTTTAGTAGATCTTCTTCAGGGATTTTGTTGATTTAAGGAAAATAAAATTTATCACAGATAATAAGGAGACTTTGAGAGTCTTCTGTTGATCAGTTTGTTAGCGCTCTTAGAAATGTTTGAATATTATCTGTGATAAATTTATTTTTCCTTAAATCAACAAAAGCTCTGAAGAAGATCTACTAAACAGATTGAAACACTGCAGCGTTGGCTGAATAAATATCACTCATTTTATTGAACCTGTGTTTTTCAAATTTTTCACTATATTACATACTGTCGGATTCATTTCCATTTTTTCTTCACACACACACACACACACAACATATATATATATATTATATATATATATATATATATTAATGAAAGTACGCAAACAGTTTGTTTGATATGGCTATGCCGACAATTTTGGGAGAATATGTGCTTAACTGAAGTCATACCTAATTTGAAAATTAATTAGTTGATAATTAATGAATTAGGCGAATATATCTGTTTAAATGTGAGCGTAATATATATATATATATGAATTGAGTACCCATTGTAATGGTAATTGAGAGTTACCTCCCCTATTTTATTATTACTTCACCTTTGAAGAACTCTCTAGAGAATACTAGACTATATAAACCCTTAATAAGTGTACCAACTATTCTAAGTAGAATAAAGATTTCCAAAGTCTATTGGTGTTATCGTTTGTCATTAGACCCATCAAGAATGAATAAAAAAAAGGTCTTCGGCATAAAATGACCCAACATGAGTTGACATGCCATTAAAACCCAAACAACCAACAATCAAGTGAATTTCTTTCTGCCCAGTACATAATTACGTTCTTCCTTTGCCATGATTAGAATCTCGAAGCAAATCCGAGATAATTCGAGATTACGTTCGCCACTCACGGGGGTGAATCACCCGAAATCCACTCAAGATATAAAAACGACTGGAGCGTTTAATTCGCTTTTGTTTTGGTTCCTTGATTTATCCGACAGATTTACTTTCGCAGACAATAGAAATGGCAATTCTTTACATTTACAACAGAACTTTTCTTGCCATTTCTTGTCCTCAGAGCGTTCGGTAGAGACCACAAGGTTCCTAGTTCGATACCGGCCCTCACCAAATCAGCATATGCATAGTACAGGGATCTGTGCGGTAAAGTAAGGAGCTGGTGGTAGGTTTGGCGCTCCACCTCAGACGCAAAAAAACAATCTCCTTGGTCTAGCGCTAGTGAAAATGGGATAGACCGTATGGCTCATACCGACATTAGGCCCCCCGACGACTTTACTTTTTACTTATATATATATATATATATATATATTTAATATATATATTGTAATTGACTTCAAATCATTAATATATAATAACATACTTAACAATGCTTCAAGCAAATTACCAAATACTTATAATATATATATAAATATATATAATATATTATATATATATATATATATATGAAAAATAGATGGACAGTATGAAATTTAACATTTTGAAAACAAATGATGTTTGTTATGTAATTGCTGACAGAATCTGTTTCGACCAAATCGATAGTTGTCTTCACCATGAGCAACATAGACGGGAAGAAAGATATCCGTTAAAAGATATCCGTTAAAAGACGTTCGTTTTTGTAAACAGTCTTTTAACGGATATCTTTCTTTCCCGTTTATGTTGCTCGTGATGAAGACCAGCCTATCGATTTGTCGAAACAGATTCTGTCAGCATTACATAACAAACATCATTTGTTTTTCAAAATGTTAAATTTCATAATATATATATAATTTATTTTATATATATATATATTAATGATTTGAAGGAATTACAATGCGTATAAAAACTAAAAACAAAAGATGTTATTTTTGTCTTATCGATTTAAAAGTATAAAACTTTATCTCAGAGATGAATATCATTTCTGATATTCATCTCTGAAGATAAAGTTTTATACACAAGGTCAATTTCTAAGCGGAATTTATCAGGTTTGAATTCAGAGATTTCCCTCTCCTAGACCGGTCGCCTAACCATGGTTAAAGAGCCCAGTCTGCCGTACTATTTACCCATAGCTGGAGGGAGAGCAGTTTTCATACTTTTCCCAAGAGTATTAGCGCTAAGTGAAATGCAATTACCACGTCCAGGATTTGAACTGCGGGTGACGAGTCCATTGCATTAAATATATGTATCTTTCAAATGATACACCAAAGGTTTCCCAAACGTGACTTCTACAATATACAACTACATCAACACAAGCCAAAGAAACCCTACAAAGAAAACATAAATAACATTCCTAAATCACTGAAAATCGATCTTCTGTGTTGGGACAGACGAGCATTGAGAATATCTGAGTGGATAAAGACTTTCGAACATGTTCATCTTTTGAGGAGAAGTGTAAAAAATAGTGTAAAGTTGAAGCGACAACTG
>CM042174.1:32942851-32955351 GCA_023376005.1 Doryteuthis pealeii | reverse complement strand
CTAGTCATGGTTTATCAGTCTACCTTACTAACCATTACACCACGAGATTTGCACGTAGTTAATTACCAAGCTTAGCTCAGATGTGGCACAAGGCAAGATTATGGGGCTCCCAGTGAGAATCGAACTCATTAACAATGGTCTGCGAATCTTGCTTGCTAACCATTACACCACATGCGGTGCCCTCTTCAACTAAGCTTAGCTTAGATGTGCCAAAAGGCCAGAAGTAAGGAACACCCAGTGAGAATCGAACTCACTATCAGTATTTTGCGAATGTAGCTTTCTAACCATTACACTACGTGAGGTGTCCAGGCAATATAAATATATATATATATATTTACCAACCCCTCTGCACGAGCAGGATGTGACACAAGATCAATCTCTTAAGCGGAGTCTAACAGGTTTGAATTCAGAGTTTTCCTTCTCCTAGACCGGTTGCCTAACCAAGGTTAAAGAGCTCAATCTGTCCTACTATTTATCCATAGCTGGGGAGAGAGAGAGAGAGAGAGAGAGAGAGAGAGAGAGAGAGAGAGTAGGATTCGTATCTTTCCCAAGGGTATTAGCGCTAAGTGAAATGCAATTACCACATCCAGGATTTGAACTCGGGATGACGAGTCCATTTCCCATGACTTTAATCATTACACCACGCGCTTCCATAAGATAATAGAAATATAAGAGAGGGAGGCGGGAAAGTGAAACAGCAGAAAAATTATAGAAGGTAAAGAGAGAAAGACAAAGAGAAGAATTAGAGATGGGAAAATCTGACAGAGAATTAGAAAAGAAAGAAAGATGAAGAAGAAGAATGAGAGAGAGAGAGAGCGAGAGAGAGAGAGAGAGAGAGAGAAGAGAGAGAGAGAGAGAGAGAAGAGAGAAAGGATTCGTGAAAGAGAGAGTATGTGAAAGTAAGAGGGTGGGGACTGGTGTTAGATTTATACGTCCATAGCTGATGTTGTGCAATATTGAATGTTCCAAATAAAGCACAATGAAACCGTTTCAAATCGTGAAGCAAAACAAAACCGAAAAAAAAAAATGGCCGATTCTTTACGAAAATCGAATCCTTAAAATCAGTGCCATTTTAGTTTGCGAACCATTTGTTTGGAACGATTTATTTATCCTCGAGGAAGGGCGCGTATTCTTCGAGATGTATTCACTCTTAGCCTCGTCGGGAAGCCGTTTTTATTACAAATTCTAATCTTAAAATTTGAATACAAATTAAGAGAAAAAATACCATAGCTTTTCTCTGAGAAGAAATAAAACTCGCGGCGAAATGTTTGCGATACAGACAAAAACTAAATAAAGAAATAATTAATTCGAGATATTTAATAAGACGAACCAGGACACAATGAAAATTTAAATCGGTTTGCATATCTCTCCCGTGATGAAATTCTATTGATACATCATATCTATACATATATAAAGGGCAGTTGTGTGTATATGTATGTCCGGAGGAAACTTCGAAAAAAAAAATTAACAACAAAGTAAATATATATACACATTAAATATCACCAGGGCTTGGTTTCTGAGCAAAAATAATCAAGATTTGATTTATATCTGGGAAGATATCTAAAAAATCAAATTTGAAAAGTAACAGAAGGGAAAGTCAATTGCATGTTATTTTGTTTATCTTTTTTTGGATGTTTTTTTTTCTCTTTGAAATATATTATTGATTGATTGAATTAATTGCATCATTTATATCTTTTTTAAAAATTGTAAATCATTGAATGGACGTTTTTACTATATTGTTATATATTTCCGTGGGGATTTTTATGGTGCAACCATCGAGGGTCTCACTCGCGATAAGTAATAATGGATCTGCGGGACTAACTTATAAAATTCCCCTCTACCCACGCGACGTCGGGTAGCCGCTGCTAGTACATATATAGAGGGCAGTTGTGTGTATATATATATATGTCCGAAAGAAACTTCGAAAATAAAAAAAATTAACGACAAAGTAAATATATATACACATTAAATATCACCAGGGCTTGGTTCTTGAGCCAAAATAATAGAGATTTGATTTATATTCGTAAAGATAATTAACAAATAAAATTTAACTGATAACAGCATGGATTTAAAAAAAAATTGATATTTTAAATAGTAGACATTAACATTTCTTTTCAGGGTAGCTAGATCAATGCAAGGTCTATTTTTTATATGGGGATTTAAATGGGGCATCCCACGAGGATTCAACTCACGATTCGGTAATAATGGATCTACGGGACTCACTTTAAAAAAATTCCCCTCTACCCAGGCGATGCCGGGTAGCCGCTGCTAGTATCTAATAAGTTCCTTTTACATAAAAAAAAACAAACTGTGCAACCCCATTCAGGAGAATTCAGAATCCCTGAAAACGTATTCGGATAAGTCAATTGTAAGTTTTGTTTAACCAGATACACAAAAACCTAATTGGTTTTAGTACCAGTCGTTCAAATCCTGGACGAAGCTAAAGATCACATAGTGCTAATACTCTAGGGAAAGATGTGAATCCAACTACTCCCCATCCAGCTATCGATAATTAGTAGGCAGACTGGGCTGTTACATAATTATTAGAAACCTAATATTTATGTGCAATAGTGTAGAAATCAAAATGGCCGTTATAAGCTGCAGTCCATGGCCTTGAAGGATTTGAATGACAAGGCTTGACCTGTCCTGATCCTTCCTTCCGGTGGATACCGTGAGAACCGGTAGAGAGGACCCTCTCTTCAGATTTAGATAGTAAGTAAGTTTCAGTCAGTTAGAGACTAGCAGCCGAGCTCCTGTCTTAATCTGCGCAGATGTCTGATTAGGGATTTAAAAATAAAGTAAGATCAAAGCAAATCGAGTCTTGTGTTATTACCCCTAAATACTAACAATGGCACAGGGCTTCTGATAAAAAGAAATCCCCAATAGAAGACCAGACCCGAAGTCCCCAAGAAAGTCCAGACCTTAGAAGATTCCAGACCAAGACAGGATGTTATAAGATTCCAAAGACGGTCAGAAGAATAGATGTCCAAGATATAGAAGTAAGTGAAGAAGAAGGGTATGCAACATGGACTCTTTAAAATTGGTTAGACAACCAGTCTAGGAGAAAGAAAACTGATTTAAAACCTGCTTGGGTTGGTCACTACTAGAATCGGCTCAGTCCTAATTGGTGATCTATTTCACGAGTTCCAATGAGACCAATGACAATTTATTTTACTCCCAGTGAGTGTTTTACACCAGCGTTAGTCTACCGGGATTACTCATATATCACCATCATCATCATCATGTCGCGCTGTTAGCACGGATATCCATGACAATCTCTCTCCATGCGTCCCTATCACTCATTATTCTCCGGAGGTCCTCTATGCAGCATCCTGTATCTGCACAGAGGGGATCAATGTACGTCTTTGTTGATCGGCCCACACTGGCGTGCCCATGTGCTAGCTTCCACAAGAGGACGTCGCTCATGAGTTCGTCCTTGCTTCTCCAACAGTGTCCCGCGTGTCTAGTCTTACTCGGAATTGTTTGGATGATATGTGGCATATATATATATATATATATATATATATATATTATGGACTCTCTCGTCGATTTTCGACGCATGAGGGTTCACACACACAATGAACACCCTCACAGTGATATTAGCGCTACGTGAAATGCCAACAGCTTCGTCGATATATATATATATATATATATATATATATATATATATATATACCCAATTCATTCGTTTCTCTTTCTGATGTTTATCCAAGTTAATAGTTTAGTTTCTTCTTCTTCTTCTTCTTCTTCCTCTTTTCTTCTTCTTCAGTCGCCTTTCCCATTTCTTCTTCTTCTTCTTCTTCTTCTTCTTCTTCTTCTGTCGCCTTTCCCATTCTTCTTCTTCTTCTTCTTCTTCTTCTTCTTCTCTCTCTTCTTCTTCTTCTTCTTCTTCTTCTTCTGTCGCCTTTCCCCTTCTTCTTATTCTTCTTTTCTTTCGTCTGTCGCCTTTCCCCTTCTTCTTCTTCTTCTTCTTCTTCTTCTTCTCGCCTTTCCCCTTCTTCTTCTTCTTCTTCTTCTTCTTTCTTCTTCTTGCTGTGCCTGTCAATTTTCCTTCTATCATTGTTTTCTGATCTGGCTTCAATTCTTTCAATTTTCACAATTTCCAACATTCTTCTCCCAACACTGAAAACTCCCAAACAAACCAACAAACAATATTTCGTTTCCCCTTTTTTGACTTCAAGTTAAAATACAATAATATTCTAAATATTTATTTACAATATATTCGGCAAAAATCTGCGTTACAGCGAATTATCACTGCATATTTTTATATTACAAATAATTTAAAACAGAAACAGATAAGCCGAAATTCTTGCCATAAATTGCGTTGATAAATATAAACAAAACCAGAAAATATTGTTTGCTTTATGCAAAGGAAATTGTCTTTTATAATGAAATTCAAGAATCTATCTATCAATCTATCCCCCCTTCTCTCTCTCTCACTCTCTCTCTTATATATATATATATATATATATATATATATATATATATATATATATATATATATATATATAGTAACATCTTTCATTTTGTTCCTCACATAAACATTACTTAACAGTGTCCTGAAGATGGTATAAAATACCGAAATGCTTAAGTATTGACACTAAAAATTGTTTCCTGATTGTAACATTCTGTGTTTGTTATATTTTTAAAATATTTTCTTTTCATATTGTCGGATTAATTTCCTCATCGTATTTCCATATATATATATATATATATATATATATATATATATATATATATATATATAATGCTTCGGTCTGTTAGACCTTCTTCAGGACACGGACCGATTTCTTGTATTGAAGGATTCAATTCTCTTACTGACGAGAGTCTTGTGGTCGTGATTGGGAGGTGGGTGGTGGGTGGTCAGCTGCTGCTGATCTGCTGTAAATGTTTAGGATAGTGTAGTAGAAAATTTTTATAGGGTATACTTTTATGTACGTTAAATGAACTTCTTTGTGTAGTTGACTCGCACGCCTCTATGTACCCGACATGCATGTCATTATGTACCTGACGGTACACCTCTATTTCCATGAAATGCGTATCATTATGTACCTGACACGCATATCTTTATGTATCTGGCACCTTTAAGTACCTGAAACGTGTGCCTTTATGTACCTGACACGAATCTCTTTATGTACCGGACGTACATACTTTTATGTACCTGACACCCATCTTTATGTACCTGACGTATATGCTTTTACGCAATATAGTTAAAATATGAAAAAAAACACAAGTTCATAAAACGAGTGATGTTTATTTCACCAACGCTGCAGTGTTTCGATCTGTTTCAATAGATCTTCATCAGGGCTTTTGTTAATTTGAGGAAAAATAAATTTATCGCTGAGAATAAGAAGATTGTGAGAGTCTTTTGCTTTGTCGGTCAATCTATTTAAAAAAATGTTGAATGAAAAAATAAATTGACCGATAAAGCAAAATACAGTTTTCTTATTCTCTGTGATTAATTTATTTTTCCTCAAATTAACAAAAGCCCTGATGAAGATCTACTAAAACAGATTGAAACACTGCAGTGTTGGCAAAATAAACATCACTCGTTTTATGAACCTGTGCTTTTTCAATTTTTCACTATATTACATAATGTCGAATTCACTTGCATTTTCTCTTCACATATGGTCATATGAGAAGTAAATACACAAACGATGTGTTTTTGATATGGCTTCTTTTAGCCGACAATTTTTGGGAGAATATGTGCTTAATTGAAGTCGTACCTAATTTTTGAAAGTTAATTAATTAATAATTAATTAATTAGGCGGGCATACCTATTTAAATGTAAGGCTAAACAAATCGAGAAAAATCAATCTCTGTATGTACATTTCGGCCTATTAGGCCTCATCAGCAGAGACAGTATGAGAAGTAAATGTGTAGAAAGTCACTATAAGAGAAATAAAAACCTACTTCTAAACAAAACGAAAAATATAAGAAGGTCCGTTTGGTGTAGGGGTTACGGTGTTCGCCTGTCAGCCTGACAGTCGGGGTTCGGGTCAAGCACAAGGCGGTCTCCCTATCTATAGCTCTGCTGATGAGGCCTAATAGGCCGAAATGTATATACAAAGATTGATTTTTCTCGATTTGTTTAGCCTTACATTTAAATAGGTATGCCCGCCTAATTAATTAATTATTAATTAATTAACTTTCAAAATTAGGTACGACTTCAATTAAGCACATATTCTCCCAGAAATATGGTCATATGTACCTGATATGCATAGCTTTATGTACCTGGCACCCACGTCTTTATGTACCTGACGTATATGCTCTTATGTACCTGATATGCTCACCTTTATGTACCTAACACAGATAACTTTATGTACCTTTTGCACATAGTTTTATATACCCAATGTTCAAACTTAGTTGAAGAATAGAGGATTATTTCTTCAGTATCTGCCTGTGGCGTTCAAAATTTGATTTCTTTTTTAATTTCAGTTCGCTCATGCGCAATTATAATAAAACTTAACTAGATTTTTAATTCCTTAGGAAGACATTGCCAATGTTTAATATTTAATTTCTGTGAACGCTGCTACTCAAAATGTGTCGATAATAGCGCAGCACTTATTTAAGTAGAACATATCAAAGGGTCCCCCTAAGACAAACCCATTAATCCAATATGGCGTGCCTTTCCGGAAACAATTAGGTACAATACTCTACATTGAAGTGATTATCATGTTTAAAGATATTATTGTCTAACTGTAATCTATTTTTGCCGCCCAAATCGTTTTCTTCAGTTATTGTGTAATTCACTTAAAGAAGTCAAGTCATTTACCCCTTGTATCATTATCGTCTGCCATCTCCTCATTTATTTTTATTGAATTTATTGTGAGCCTTCCATTATTGCATGCGCAGATTATCTGCGTAATTATTATCAAATTTTGCCTATTATCTGCGTATGGTAATATGATGAGACTTAATCACTTGGAATAAACTCGTTGCTTAGTGGTTAAAGCTGCTAGATTTCCCTAGGGCAACATTTAAACTGGGAAATTATCTTTTGATAATAATAATAATAATAATAATAATAATAATAATAGATAAAGACGGATCACTCTATCCCAGCCAGGAGACCAGACCTAATGTTGATTTAAAAAAAAGAGAAGGTGTCAACTGATGGACTTTGCGGTTCCAGCAGATCACAGAGTGAAGCTGAAGGAAAATAAAAAGATGGATGAATACCTGGACCTTGCTAGAGAATTGAAAAAGCTGTGGAACATGAGAGTGAAAGTGATACCAATTGTAGTTGATGCACTTGGAACGGTTCCAATAAACTTGGAAAAGAGACTGGACGGTCTAGAAATCAGAGGAAGAATTGAGATCACCTACTCAACTGCTGCAATCTGCCAGAATACTCAGAAGAGTCCTGGAGACCTGAGGAGACTTGTTGTCACTCAGACTCCAGTGAAATACCATCAGTTAACGCTGATGTGAAAAACTCAAAAGGAGTGAAAATAATAATAATAATCTGGACCTTGCCAGAGAACTGAAGAAGTTATGGAATATGAAAGTCAAAATGATACCAATATTTAGTGCATTTGGAACGGTTCCAAAGGGACTGGAAAAGGGATTGGAAAATCTTGACATCAGAGGAAAGATTGAGACCATCCAGAATACTGCACTGCTGCAATCTGCCACAATACTCAGAAGAGTCCTGGAGACTTGAGGAGACTTGCTGTCACTCAGACTCTAGTGAAAGTCCATCGGCTAACGCTGATGTGAAAACTCAAAAGGAGTGAATAATAATAATAATAATAATAATAATAATAATAATAATAATAAAGACGGATCACCTTATCCCAAGAAATCACTGCCTACAGACCTACAGAAAAAAAAGAAGAAAATCTTTTTCCTTGAGACATTTTAACTATAATACTCGTGTTCCTTAACTCTTAACGTCCTATACCGCCTCATTCTGCCTGGCCAGAATTTACATTTGTTTTCCTAATCTACACCAAATGATAACCTTTGTTTAAATGTAATATTAAACATAGTTAGAAGTCTTTGATTTAATGGAAATAACAGGTAACTTTAAATGAAAAGGCCATTTTTAGTCATTTTTAAAAATAAATCCTTATAGGAATGGGGCTCTGGACTTAAAAAGTTTGTAACAAGATATTAAGAGTTAATTGTACCTTTCCTTTGGATCACAGCGGCAGTGTGGAGAGGAGGAATTTGCTGCTTGGGCAACAGCTCATCCTCCATATGAACCCACCCAGGCTACGTCGTTCCAGCAAGGAGACCAAACCTAGTGTTGATTAACAAAAAATAAATAACTTGTCAACTGGTGGATTCTGCAGTTCCAGCAGACAACAGGATGAAGATAAAGGAAAACGAAAAGATGGACAAATATCGGGACCTTTGCCAGAGAACTGAAGAAGCAATGGAATATGAGAGTCAAAGTGATACCAATTGTGGTGTAGTTGGTGCACTTGAAATGGTCCAAAAATGCTTAGAAAAAAAAAGACTAGAGAATCTGGAAATCAGAGGAAGAATTGAGACCAACCAGACTTGTTGTCACTCAGACTCCAGTGTAATACCATCGGCTAACGCTGGTGTGAAAAATTCTCAGATTTTTTTTACACAGTTTTTTTTACACCCGCCTTTGCCGGTGGTTCGCTAGAGGCTAAGTGACAGCAAGTCTCTTTAGGTCTCCAGGACTTTTCTGAGTATTCTAGCCGATTTTAACAATACTGTAGTTTGCATGGACTCTATTTTCCCTCTGATTTCCACTTCACCCAAACTCTTTTCCAGACCCTTGAGGACCGTTCCAAGGGCACCAATTACAATTGGCACGGCTACTTTTATTATTATTATTATTATTATTATTATTATTATTTACTCCTTTTGAGTTTTCACATCAGTGTTAGCTGATGGTCTTTCACTGGAGTCTGAGTGACAGCAAGTCTCCTCAGATCTCCAGGACTCTTCTGAATATTCTGGCAGATTATTATTATTATTATTATTATTATTATTATTATTATTATTATTTCACTCCTTGTGAGTTTTTCATGCCAGCCTAAGCTGATGTTCCTTTACTAGAGTCTGAGTGACAACAAGTCTCCTTAGGTCTCCAGGATTCTCCTGAGTATTCCAGCTGATTTCAACAATCCTGATGTCTGGATGGTCTCTATTCTTCCTCTGATTTCCAGTTCCTCTAGTCTTTTCCCAAGCTTTAGGGGACCGTTCCAAGTGCCTCAGCTACTATTGGTATCACTTTCACTCTTATATTCCACAGTTTTTTTTAATTCTTTAGTAAGATGGAGGTATTTACCTATCTTTTTGTTTTCTTTCATTTTCATCCTGTTCCTTACTCTTCCAACCGTTATCACCTTGCAACAATCTCTGGTTAAAAATGAGACCGTCCAAATCGTCCAAGATAAAAAGCAAAAATGTTAATCCTTATTTTCTGGTATTTCTTATCCACCGAATTCTTATTTCTTATGAGTGTCGTCCCCTCAGCTAAGTAATGGACTATTCCGTTTTTATTATAAAGAAAGAAGAAAAAGGACATGCTACAAAGAAAAAAATGTAATAAGAAAGAAATAAAGAAAGTGGGGGAACGATAGACAGAGGGGTGGGGCGCGCGGAATCGATAATGCTAATCTGTTTAAATCGAACATAATGGAGAGATGAAAAGAAGGAAATAAATAAAAAAATGAGAGAGAGAGAGAGAGAGAGAGAGAGAGAGAGAGAGAGAGAGAGAGAGAGAGAGAGAGAGAGAGAAGAGAGAGAGAGAGAGGAGAGTTTAAATAATATTATTATCTTTTGTACATATTGAAATATTTAGCAATAGCGCTTAAGTAAACATATCAAACGTTATAATTTTCAGATTATCATAATACTATGGTATATCGACAGGTCCTACTAGTAATGATAATAATGATAATAGAAAATGATAACAGAGAATTTGTATATATATATATATATATATATAAGGAAGATATCTAAGTTGGGCTGGAAATTTGCCTGACGCCAGCTCGCTAAAACATAGCGTAAATTAGAATTGGAGACCGGGACGACAAAAAATCAATATTAAACAGAACAAATGTTCACTCGAAAAACACTTCTCTGGATCTACCTGGCTGAAAAAGCTTTTCAACAAAAATAATCTAACGGTTAGCTACAGCTGTACAAGCAATATGCGGAGAATTATTAATAATCATAATAAAAGATTGTTAGAAAAGGAACAAAGCGGAAACAGAAAAGAACCAGCTTGCAATTGCAGGTCCCAAGTTTGTCCAGTACAAGGAAAGTGTTTATGGACTGATGTGGTATATGAGGCAGAAATAGAATCTCCAACAACAAAAGAAAAAAAGATCTACGTAGGGGCAACCCAGCAACCTGTAAAACACAGGATAGCACAGCACAAGCTATCTTTTAGGGACAAAAAATATTGTGAACCAACAACACTAGCAAAATATGTGTGGGAATAAAAAGATAAGTACGACAGAGAGACAGGAATAGAGTGGAAAATAATAAAAAGGGCACCTTCACATAAAGGTAATGAAAGACCCTGTTTAAACGAAAAATTGAAAATAGCTGAATGTAGAGACACAGGGAAGGTATTGAACTCGCGAGCTGAGTTGACAAACAGATGTAGGCACATAAACAAACATAAACTGAGCCAGGTAGGTTCAGGAATAACATAGGGTGGCACACCCACGCAATTGAGAATGGACGCAGCCGGGATGTTTATAAGAATAGAAGGCTGGAGAAAGTGACTATTCCCAGATGAAGGGCACCTCACGTGGTGTAATGGTTAGCAAGCTAGATTCGCTGACCATTGTTAATGAGTTCGATTCTCATTGGGCGCTCCATGCATCTGGCCTTGTGCGACATCTAAGCTATGCTTAGTAAATAACTATTCCCAGATGAATTGCTCCGGCATGAAACTCGAGTAGGAATTTTTATAAAACTCGCTTTATAAACACTCGCCTTTACAAAAACGTATATATAATATATATATATATATATATATATATATATATATATATATATATATATGAAATAAATATTTTAGAAAAAACAAACAAATGATGTTATATTTTTCTAAAAATATTTATTTCATACTATCGGATTCACTTCCATTCACCTTTCATATATATATATATATATATATATATATATATATATATATATATATTTACCTTTCTGCCTATCGTGGGCCATCTTCAGGGGTAGTGCATAAATAATACAACAATGGCTTGTTCCATTCCGTTATTCTGTCTGTCTCTGTCTCTGTCTCTGTCTTTCTCTCTCTCTCTCTATATATATATATATCTCAGTCTGTCCATATCGCTCTCTATTCTCCCCACTCTCTCTCTCTCTCTCTCTCTCTCTCTCTCTCTATATATATATATATATATATATATATATATATATATATATATATATATATGCCTGCCAGTGCTATCTGTTGGGTCTACCTAATATGTGCGTTTTGAGTCAACAAATCACAGTGTTTAAAAAGACAAAAAAAAAAAGCACATTATTTGCTGCTGGCGGGAAAACGGCGCTAATGAGATAGATGCAAAATATGAAAACATTACAATCGAAATGATTTGCTTTTCTCGGCTCTCTCTACAGTAGTTACGCAATTCGAACAGCAAAAAGTTTACAAAGTACATTACATCGGATTGAGGAAGCAAGGATATTTTTTAAAAAAACTTTTTTTTTTTAAATTTTTTTAGTGGGAGTTGGGAATATTTTGGTTCGTTCAGTTGTTCGCAGTTAAATTGCATCGAAATATTTTTATTTATTTATTTATTTTTGGTGGTGGTGGTGGGGGTGTTTTCGGTTTCTTTTCGAATCAACAAAAACAAATAAGGACGATGCTTACCAGAATTGAAGAATTCTATTTTTTGGGAGCAGGAAATGATGAAAATTAATATTTGATGAAACTGAATGCCATGAAAGGAGATTGTGTGGCAAACGCTGAAAGAAATTGATTTTTGACAATTTTAGAGTTTAGATTTAATTTAGGAGTTTTTTTCAAATCAGCAAATGAAACTCTTTCACACTTTCCATTTCTATCATCTACCTTTGTCACAAATTTCATTATCTATTTATCTATCTACCTATCTATCTATGTCACAAAATTAATTTTCTATCTATCTATCTATCTATCTATCTATGTCACAAAATCCATTATCTATCTATCTATCTGTCTGTCTCTCTGTATGTATGTATGTATGTCTGTCTGTCTGTCTATCTATCCATATCACAAAGTTCATTATCTATCTATCTATCTATCTATCTATCTACCTAGCCGGTTTCTATCAAACTATCCGTCACACAGTCCATTATCTATATATCTATCTATGTCACATAGTTCATTGTCTATCTATCTATCTATCTATCTATCTATCTATCTTTGTCACAAAATTCATTATTTATCTATCTATCCATCTATATCACAAAATTCATTATCTATCTATCTGTCTATCTATCTATGTCACAAAATTCCTTATCTATCTATCTATCTATCTATCGATCTA
>CM042174.1:32920351-32937851 GCA_023376005.1 Doryteuthis pealeii | reverse complement strand
TAACAGGTTTGAATTCAGAGTTTTCCTTCTCCTAGACAGGTTGCCTAACCAAGGTTAAAGAGCCCAGTCTGCCCTACAATTCATCCATAGCTGGAGGGAGAGTAGGATTCATACCTTTCCCAAGAGTATTAGCGCTATGTGAAATGCAAACAGTTTCGTCTAGGATTTGAACCCGGGTCGACGATTCCATTTCCTACGTCTCTAACGATTATGCCAATCGCCTCCAGTCACCTTTGTATATGGATTTTTATATATATATATATTTTTATATATCATTGTATATGGATTTTTAAACAACGATAGGATTACTAAAAAAGGAGTAAAAAAAGGACTGAAAGGGGATCAATAGATAAAAAAAAGGGTTGAGAACCATTGATTTAACCCATATTATTATTATTTTAAACTAGAAGCGAACTACCAGGGCGTTGCCTGTGTAGAGTGGGGGGGGTCTAATAAAAAAGTTAGTTTCACGGATCCATTGATTGTTTTGGACTTACTATTCAAATTCTAATTTTTTATCTTCCAAGATATAGATAAAATATTCATTATTTTTGCACAAAAAGCAAGACCGGTGTAATTTAATGTATATATAATATATATAATATATATATATATATATATATATATATTATATTTTTACTTTGTCATTAATTTTCTTAATTTCCTCCAGATATACATACGTACATACATGCACTGGAGAGTGTGGAGTACCCATTCATCCCCATTACTCCCAGGTCCACTGTTACCTGGAGTGGTAGTATCTGACTGTATTCCTACAGAGGGGTAAGACAAAAAAGTTGTTGACCTTGGTATGATACTATATTGCATCTGATGGTAAGGCTTTAGTTCCAGAGCTTTAGAGAGTGTGAAGTACTCCTTCACAGTTATTACTACCAGGTCCACTCTGACCCGAAGTGGTAGATCTCTTAGGTCATATATATAGATAAAATAGATCGCTTTCAACAAAAGTAAGATAGGACCTAAAAGATAATACCACTCCTATTCTACAAGGATGGCTTCGGTATTAATTAACCCCACGAAAGTTGATATGCCATTAAAAGAAATACCTTTCTATATAAGGAAACTAAAAGCACTAAATGGCTGCACTGAAACAGACAATTCGAGTATTGATTAAATTATTTTTTTCTCATTTCTTTCGATAATACTTAAAAAACTTTTTTTAGACACTTGTATGGCGTCTGCAATGAAATTTTATTTATTTGTTTATTGTTTGCACCCCCTTAACGATGACAGTAATTAGTTACTAATGAGAAAAGTATTCCTCTATCCAATAATATATATATATATATATATATATTATATATATATATTAACGTTTGTCAAAAGAGAATCCACATTTTAAGTTGTTTTTTGACACACCTTGTATTCTGAAAAAAAATAACTTTCCATTCATTCTTCATATCTATCTTGGTAAAATACAGCGAAAAACTTGGTACTTTTTTGACACACCTTGTATTCTGAAAAAAAAAATGAATGGAACATATATATATATAATCAATGGTAATATTATGGTTTCACAACTCATAACTAAAAGTTTCCATGGTAATCCAATCATCAGATGAGATCAATGGTTGAGATGTCAAAACCAGTCGTGAAATGGTTGAGATGTTAAAAAAAACAAATTTTTTAGCGTTTATATGAAGCGTTTTTCAACGCATGGGAAATGTAAAGCTAAAAATTGTTTTTTTAAAACTGTGGCTTGTTTAACGTTTATGTGACGTGAATTGTGTTCACGTGATGTAATGTCATGACGTTAAATTTGTATTTAAAAAACAATTATAATCAAACAAACTTGCATTGGTGTTAATGCACGCGGTGTTCAGATGAATTTTTTTTTTTTGTAAATAAATAAAAGGAGAGCGAAAATTCAGGGATCAATTAGGGTCAATTTAACGTCATGAAAACTGGTTTTTGACATCTCAACCATTGATCTCATCTGATGATTGGATTACCATGAAACTTTAAGTTATGAGTATGAAAACCATAATATTACCATTGATTATAAATCTGCTCTGCTTTATTAGCATTGAGCACCTTTCCATGCAAATACTTTTCTCATTTTTTTTCATTCACTATTCATTATATTATATATATATATATATATATATATATATATATATATATATATATATATACTATATACATATACATATAATATTTATATATATATATAATATATATATATATATATATTATATATGATAGTGAATGAAAAAATATATATTTCTGAAAATTGTCTCTGAAGAATAAAGGTTTACTTTGAAATCGATAGACAAAAAACATCTCTTTGTTTTTATTTTTTATATGCATTGTAATTCAAATCATTAAATATATAATATATATATATATATATATATATATATATATTTATGTGTCCTCTGTGTGTGGTGTGTGTATGTGTGTGTATGTGTGTGTGTGTAAGATAATCCAAATGACTAGTGAGTAAGGGATGATTCTATTTTGGATCATCAAAATCTCACTTATACATCCATACTGTATGCTCTTGTAGGTGCAAACATATATATTAATGTACGGTTTTATAAATCCCAAGGAGAGCTCAATGTTATAATAACCAATAAATTAATTATATACATAGCAATATCTAATTTTCAAGAAAAGAAAACCTTAAAGCAAAAACATCATTATACTGTTTACAACATGCGAAAGTTTTTAGATAAGTTCTGGAGCTTGCAATATGAAATGGAGTAAAAAATATGCTTTTCTATCTTTTTGTTTTAAGTACTTGAAGAAATATTTAAAGTACAGCTTTTTCGTTTTAATCTTTGAAATCTTCAACGGGAACATTGATTGTGAAATGGTTAACAGGCTAGATTCGCAGACCCATAATTAGTGAGTTCGATTCCTATTGGGCGCAACATATTTTCTGGCTTTGTGTCAACATCTAAGCTAAGCTTAGTAAATAACGGGGCACCTCACGTGGTGTAATGATTAGCAAGCTATATTTTTCAGACCAAATTGTTAGTGAGTTCGATTCACACTGGGTGTCCAAATACTTCTCTGGCTTTGTGTCACATCCTAAGCTAAACTGAGTAAAATAACGGGGCACCTCAACGTGGTGTAATGATTAGCAAGCTAGATTTGCAGAAGCATTGTTAGTGAGTTCGATTCTCATTGGGCGCTACATACTTCGGGCTTTTTTGTCACGATCTAAAGCTTAAAGGCCGAGTAAATAAATATTCATTGCACTCTCTGCAGTTTCCTCAAGTCTGCGTTTTGAAAGTGTTCCATTTTGTTCCCCATTTTTCACTTTTGTCATTTTTCCGTACTTCCTTTTGCGCATGCGTGTCTGAGTTCATACATTTTTTTTTCCTCCGTTTTCATTCAAATTGCTCACCATATTTATTTTACTCCGCTTAGCTTAAGATCGTGAACAAAAAGCCCGAAGTATTGTAGCGCAATGAAGAATCGAACTCCACTAACAATGGTTCTGCAATCTAGCTTGCTAATCATTACAGCACGTAGTGCCCCGTTATTTTACTCAGTTTTAGATTAGATGTGATCAGCAGAAGCCAGAATATGGGACACCCAGTGTGAATAGAACTCACTAAACAATGGTTCCGAAAATATAGCTTGCTAATCATTACACCACGTGAGGTGCCCCGTTTTTTACTAAAGCTTAGCTTAGATGTGACACAAAGGCCAGAAATATTTTGCGCCCAATAGGAATCGGAACTCAACTATTATGGGTCTGCGAAATCTAGCCTGTTAACCATTTCACAATCAAAATGTTCCCGTTGAAGATTTCAAAGATTAACGAAAAGTGTACCTTTAAATATTTCTTCAAGTAACTTACAAAGATAGAAAAAAGCATATTTTTTTACTCCATTTCCATATTGCAAGCTCAGAACTTATCTAAAAACTTTCGCATGTTTACAACAAGTAATATAGATGTTTTGTTAAAGGTTTCTTTCTTGAAAATTAGATTATTGCTATGTATATAATTAATTTATTGGTTATTATACTATTGAGCTGCTCCTTGTGGATTTATAAAAAAAATCCGTACAAATTAATATATATGTTGCACCTACAAGAGATACAGTATGGGATGTAATAGTGAGATTTTGATGATCCAAAATAGAATCAATCCCTTACTCGACTAGTCATTTGATTATCTTACACCACAACACACACACACCACATACACACAACACACAGAGACACATAAATATAATATATATATATATATATATATATATATATATATATTTTATGATTTGAATTACAATGCATATAAAAATAAAACAAAGAGATGTTTTTTGGTCTTATCGATTTCAAAGTAAACCTTTATCTTCAGAGACAATTTCAGAAATATATATTTTTCATTCACTATTCATTATATATATAATATATTATTATATATATATATATATATTATATATGTATATGTATATATGTATATATATATATATATATATATATACTATATATAATATATATATATATATATATAATGAATAGTGAATTGAAAAAAATGAGAAAAGGTATTTGCATGGATAAAGGTGCTCAATCTAATAAAGCAGAGCAAGATTTATAATCAATGGTAATATTATGGTTTCAATACTCAAACTTAAAAGTTTCATGGTAATCCAATCATAAATGAGAATCAATGGTTGAGATGTCAAAACCAGTTGTCATGACGTTAAATTGACCCTAAATTGAAATCCCTGAATTTTCGCTCTCCTTTTATTTATACAAAAATTCATCTGAACACCGGTGCATATAACACCAATGCAAGTTTGTTTTGATTTATGTTTTTAAAAATCAAATTTCGTCAATGAACATTAACATCACGTGAACACAATTCACGTCACATAAACTGTTAAACAAGCCACAGTTTAAAAAAACAATTTTTAGCTTTACATTTCCCATTGCGTGAAAACGCTTTCATATAAGCTAAAAATTTTTGTTTTTTAAATCTCAACCATTTTCAACGACTGGTTTTTGACATCTCAACCATTGATCTCATCTGAATGGATTGGATTACCATGAAACTTTTAGTTATGAGTGTGAAACCATAATATTAACATTGATTAATATATATATGTTCAATTCATTTTTTTTTTCAGAAATACAAGGTGTGTCAAAAAAAAGTACCAAAGTTTTTCGCTGTAATTTACCAAGGATAGATATGAAGATGATGGAAAGTTATTTTTTTTTCAGAATCAGGTGTGTCAAAAAACAACTTAAAATGTGGATTCCTCTTTTGACAACGTTATAATATATATAATATAATATATATATAAATTATATATATATATAATTTGGATAGAGGAATACTTTTCTCATTAGTAACAATAACTGTCATCGTTAAGGGGTGCAAACATAAACAAATAAATAAAATTCCATTGCAGACGCCAATACAAGTGTCTAAAAAAAGTTTTTTTAAAGTATTATCGAAAGAATGAGAACAATAATTTTAATCAATACTCGAATTTGTCTGTTTCGTGCAGCCATTTAGTGGCTTTTTTAGTTTCTTTCTTATATAGAAAGGTATTTCTTTTATGGCAATCACTTTCGCTGGTTAAATTAATACCGAAGCCATCCTTGAGAATAGGAGTGGTATTAATCTTTTAGGGTCCTTAATCTTACTTTTGTGAAAGCCGATCTATTTTATCTATATATATGACCTAAGAGATACTAAACCAACTTCGGGTCAGAGGGACCCCTGGTAAGTAAATAACTGTGAAAGGAGTATTCACGACTCTCTAAAGCTCTGGAACTAAAGCCTTCCCATCAGATGCAATATAGTATCAATACCAAGTCCAACAACTTTTTTGTCTTACCCCCCTGTAGGGAATACAGTCAGATACTACCACTCCAGGTAAACAGTGGACCTGGGAGTAATGGGGATGAATGGTACTCCCACTCTCCAGTGCATGTATGTACGTATGTTATCTGGAGGAAATTAAGAGATTAATGACAAAGTAAATATATATATTAATATTATATATAATATATATAATAAATATAATATATTATAACATTAAATTAACAACCGTTCTTGGCTTTTTGTGCAAAAAATAATGAATAATTTTATCTATATCTTGGAAGATATTTAAAAATTAGAATTTGAATAGTAAGTCCAAACAATCAATGATCCGTGAAACTAACTTTTTATTAGACCGCCGCCCCCCACTCTCACGGCACGCCTGGTAGTCGCTCTAGTTTAAAATAATAATAATATGGGTTAAATCATGGTTCTCAACCCTTTTTTTTATCTATTTTGTCCTTTCAGTCCTTTTTTTACTCCTTTTTTTAGTAATCTATCGTTGTTTAAAAAATCCATACACAATGATATATAAAAAATATATATAATAATAAAAAATCCATATACAAAGGTGACTGGAGGCGATTTGGCATAATCGTTGAGACGTAGGAAATGGAATCGTCGACCCGGGTTTCAAATCCCTAGACGAACTGTTTGCATTTCAACATAGCGCCTAATACTCTTGGGAAAGGTATGAATCCTACTCTCCCTCCAGCATGGATGATTGTAAGGGCAGACTGGGCTCTTTAACCTTGGTTTAGGCAACCTGTCCCTAGGAGAAGGAAACTCTGAATTCAAACCTGTTAAACTCCCGCTTAAGAAATTGGACCTGGGTGGTCGCATCCTGCTCGTGCGGAGGGGTTGGTAAATATATATACCAAGGTGACAAACATAAGTGGTTGTCAAACCTTTGTGTATGCTATTTCTGTGCGTTTTAATGTAGCCACATCTTAATGCGAACTTTTCTGTTTAATATTCATTTTACGTCTTCTCTTTCGAATGCTATCTTCTGTCTATATATATATATATATATATATATATTATAATATCTTTATCTTCTATTATAATGGAGATTGTGTGTTTTTCTGTCTGTAACCCGAAACTATATTACTATCGAGTCACAAATTAACATAGTTATTTTCCTCATAATCTCCCATGATTTTATTTATATTAACCTAATTATTTGAATAAAATTGCTTCCACTTTTTATTAGTGTTGTCCCATATCTACATACAATAAACATGCACTTGTATTTATATATACAATGAAATATAGCGGTTTGCCAGTGTGGAATGGAAGGCTAATTTGCATATTGGATAATTATGTGATTTTAATTAAAAATATGTGCTTAGTATTTTGAATTTCTATTGTTTTGGTTTAATTTTAAATGAATATAAGCAAAAAATCTCTCCAATGAATCTTAAATGAAATCCATTAACAAGAAAAAAATAAACTGTCATTTTATTTCTTTATTTCCTAAATTTAACTAAAAATAAGTTAAATAAGTTAAATTCAGGCAATGAAAGACGGCAAGTGATGGAAAGAAGTAAGTTTCAATTCTATTTTTTATATTATTAACCCACTCTGTTTCAAATCTTTTTATCTGCATTCTTATTAGACTTTCTAATTTAATACGATATTTTCTTCATTAAAAAACTTAAATACTTGCACCCGGGGGTGATATTATTTGCTAATATATATATCATATATATATTATATATATATATATATATAATATATATATATAGTTTTGAAAAATTAGAATAAAAGCAACATGTTCCTCGAACACTTGCAATGGCTATTGCTAAATAATACATCCTGGCATTCCCTAAATCATATGGATTCGGGCCAATAGCTGAACTTATTCTTAAATGCTTGTAGAACCGATTATCAGACGAGTGCTTTCTCCGTCTTGCACAGAGCCAGGTCTAACAGCACTTAACACCTCGAAGCTGTTTATATTCTTTCTTTTTTTTCGAAACCTACCTTGTCAGACAAACTCCAAAAACACCTCTCTCTATTTACCTGGAAGACATTTCCTAACCCCATTTCCGATCTAGGTTCAATAATATACACCCCCCTTTCTTTCCTTTTTTATTGTCCCCGCTGCTGGCTCAACCTCTAAATTCGTTCTTATGAAATTTCTTAAACAATCTGACTTGTATTCGTCCGCCCGGTGTATATACTTGAAAAAGTACCGGTCGAAAAGGCCTTCGTAATCCCCTTTATTTATATTTTATTCCATAATCAATATTACGCTCCCTACAAATAACATATGATTTCCCCCCTCCCCCCCCCCACTTTTAGTGTTATTGAATATATATATATATATAAATATATATATATATATATATGATTTTTGAAATTTTTTTTGTAATTTTTTCGATTTTTCCTTACATTTGAAACATCTTCACCTGATGATTGCATCGCATGAACCAATATGGTTGTGATTGTTCCTTTGTCCCTAATAAATAGATATGTAAACCTTTAATATAATTTAATCTTATTAATATTAATTTATATATATATTATATATAATATATATATATATTATATCATTTATTTATCTATCTATCACTCTATCTATTTTATCTATATATCTAATTCTGTCTGTCTATTTTATCTATCAACCTACCTATCTTCATCTATCTATTTATTTATCTATCTAGTTCTCCTTTCCATCTCTTTAATTTATATATATTAATTTTTACTTTCTTCCTTTTATTCTTCTTTCCTGCTCATTTTACCCCCTCTTTCTTTTTCCTGTCCTAATCTATCTATGTAATCTATCTAATTCTTATTTTTTTCTTCTTACTTTCTTTTTCGTTTCTTTCTTCTTTTCATGGGCCTATTTCACTCCAACTTTCTAATCTATATTCTATCCGTCTATTAATAATCTCTCTATATATATCTTTCTCTTTCTATCGCCCCCCTCTCTCAAACACACAACACACACACACACAACACCACACTTAACTCACTCACTCACTCACTTCACTCACTGTCTCCTCTCTTCTGTCCCCGTATGTTCATAATANAAAAGAGAGAGATCAACGCGGATTATTGACGGTGTAAATGAAAAATCATGTTCCTTTCCTAATCAGGATCAAAAGGGGTGCTAAAGATATATGGTCCGCTCAAAGCAAGGTCAGATTGGACGTTCCGCTTGTGGTCCCGAAAGTCGTAGCAAGATAACGACGAATGAACATAAGAGAAGTAGAAAGTTGTGGTAGAGCAGAGAGAAAATGAAAAGTGAACAAATTGGAAGCGAATGAATGAGGAAATTTAACGAAGAAGCGGATGACACAGAATAAAGAATGACGATAAAAACAAAGTTTCAAATCTACTGTTATAAACTCAAGCAAATCGATAAAGAAGGAACAATTTAACAAGGAAAATCAGTGAATCTTTTTTTCCCGGCATGCATCCTGATTTAATTAAGCGTTACTTCCATCTTTCTCACGAATGCCCGTGGACATTGCGTAAATGAAATGTTTAATATATAGTCTAGAGATAAGAAAGACAAAGGGAAAACAAAACAAAAAAAAGAACCATTGCGTTTATCGACACACACTTCTTCTAGTTTGTATATTTATTGAAAACGCGTTGAAAATATTTTAAGTATATCAAAAACGCTTTGATTGGTTTGGGTTTGGGGTTTGTTTTACGGCATATCAACCTCAGTGGGTCATTTAATGCCGAATAAAGTTTTGAAATAAATCAATTCTTAATGATAATACAATTTTTTTATAAATACATTTTTCTATTTAACCGCATAGATGAGACCCTAACAGGTACTACCACTCCGGGTCAGAGTAGACCAGGGAGCAATGGTGATGAAGGGGTGCTCCCATTCCCAAAAACTGGAACCTCACCATCAAGAGAGTTTAACGTTCATTCCCAGGAACATGTACCCGCAGCCACCGCCCTTCTAGCACCCATATGATAAAAAGGGGTGGGGCTTGCCATAAGGGCAATAGGGTTGGAAAAATCATATAAAAAATAATTGAGTTTTAAATAAAAATAAATTCATCGTCCAATAACTAAGGGATTGTGACTTCAGTAGTGATATAGTTTTCGGTTACAGACAGACAAACACACATCTCTATTATAATAAGATTCGTATGTATGTGTGGGTAATATGCTTGTGTGCAACCTAAGCCCTTTCTTTTATGAAATAATGACTTGATTCGGCATTAGTTTATCTGAAAAAGGTTGATGTACCACATGTAGCGAGATGGTGAACTACCCTGAGTTTTGCGAGAACTACTATTAGGAAAGAGAAGAAGAAGAAATAAGAGTGAGTAAAGGCTTAAAAAAAAGTGATGAACCTAAAACAGGTTGTCGTGAGTTTTGACCAGGGCATTTACCCCCGAATGGAGAATTGAAGCCCAACCGGAAAGTTCTGGGTGTTGACGGAACCGGAAGTCACGTGTGACGTGGGAACGACGAAGAAAGATACGCGGCTCTCTTTTTGCTTTTCGAGGCCTAGGGGAACGGACGGGCGCTCTTGGCCTAGTGTGGGATCGCAGTAATTTAACCAGTGTCCTCGTCTTTCTCTCTCTCTCTTCTCTCTGCCTTTCCTCCTCTCCACACAACCCACGAGACGTGCCTGGAAATAAAAGCTAAGCAGCTTTGTGACGATATATTTCTGCATTGTACTTTTTTTTGTCGACAAAGATGACCGCCACGTGCGAACAGAACACCTTTTTAGTGTCGTGATTTTGGAGGCACGTTGACAAGAACCCGCTATACAACATATATCGCTATTAGAACGTGTTTACATAATCTATGCGGTTGCATAAGAATTTTTGTCAATCCTTGTAATTGTGAGGGGATGACCCCCTTTCAAACCATGGCCGGGTCCCTTCTATGGAAAATTTACAGAAGCCCGCCAAATTGTGAAGTCACGTGGTAGCCTTTTTCAGAGTCCCCAGTTTGCAGTTAGACGTCAGACAGAGCAGTCGGCCATGACGCTCTGTCTAAAAATGTAAACTCTGCATACGCGCGCTAATGTTATGTCTGGGTTGGGGATTTACCGAATAAAGTAACATTAAAAGAAAATCGAAGTATTGTTGTTTATCTAAAACTAACAATGACACAGGGTTCTGATTAGGAGAAAATCCCTAACAGAAACCAGACCGCGAATCCCATAGAAGACCAGACTTAGAAGATATACCAAGTCACACAGACGCTAAACTCCCTGAACGCAAGATGTTAGTAGATAGAACAAAGCCGGCCAGAAGAGACGAGCTAGAAGTAAAAGTAAGAAAGGGAGACAACATTATATCGATTTGGTATCGTGAAAACGTCAAATGCAACAAACGTTACATAATATCCGTTTTGGTATCGTGAATATACCCGCCACGTTACACACAAAACCAACGCAGCCAACCAATCAACCAACCAGGAATCTCAACATATTTGCGTTCATGCCGCACTTTCACAATTATCTACATTGTGGTTGCACATCAATTTTACTCTCAAGGACAAATTTAGATCTGGAATTAAAATAAAGAAAATATATTCATAATATGAAAATCTTTACGTAATGCGAAAACGTAAGCTTTTAGAAACCGTTTAAATGTTTTATGATAATTGTTTTAGATAAATTGTTTTAGATAAATTGATTATTTATTACTGGCCAAATCAAGGCAAGTTTATGATTTGAATCGATAATAAGCACAGTGCCACATATAAACTGTATGGTGAAATCGAACTTAACGGACCTAATTCCACCATCACCGCTGAAAGAAAAAAATAAACCAAGAAATCAGGAATTGATTGAATTTTAATGAATTTTCAAGTGTTGATATATTAATGAATAGAAAAGATATAATGCACCAGTTATGTTTATTTAAAACCTTTATATTTTTCAAGGCCAGTTAACTTTGAACCGCGTATCTTTGAGAATCTGTGTTATGCCCTCAAAGTTATACGTGGTTCAAAGTTAACTGACCTGAAAATATGTAAAAGTTTTTAAATAAAATAACTGGTGCATTATATCTTTTATTCATTAATATATCAAACTGAAAATTTCATTAAATTCCGGTTAATTCCCTGATTTTTTTTTCGGGTGACATACGATGTGCAATTCAGGTCCGTTAAGTTCAATTTAACCAAATGTAATCCCTCAGATAATGAGCATTGGAATTTTTGTTGTTTTTGGTTGCGTTTACGCGTTTACCAACCCTTGGTTCTCAGGCGTTTAACGCCCGAATCAAGTCATTTTTAATAAACAAAGGACTCGGGTTGCTTACAGTACATGCTATTGCTTAAGTGGAGCATCGTGGGGATTGGATAGTGTAATAATAATAGACCATTTCTTTATATAAAAGAAACAATTTGAAAAAATAAGTAATTACTTAAAAATCCGATGATACAAAAAATGGATATAGATGCAGACCATAGATCATACAACATCAAGAGTAAGTCAGTTGTTCTTTTTTTTAATTATACCCCTTCTGTTTCAAATCTGTTTTCTATTGCCATTCTTATTTGAGTTTATTTTAGTGTTTTCTAATCCAATATGATATTTTCTTTACATTCAGAATGTAATTATTTGCCAACCCGGAGAGTGTAAATTTAATAGTTATCTCCCTTTGATTAACCTTATTCTTTGATTAACCTTGACCTTTGATTAACTTGACCTTTGATTAACTTGACCTAACTCCGAATTATCTCTCCTCTCCGCTTAGAAACATTATACATATATAAAGGCAGTTGTGTGTATATGTAGTGCGGAGGAAACTTCTATCTAGTACATATATAAAGGGCAGTTGTGTGCATCTGTATGTCCAGGACTTGATTTACGATCAAAGTAAATAATATACACATTAGTATCACAAGGGTTGGTTTCTATCTATCTAATATATATAAAGGGCAGTTATGTGTATATGTATGTCCTGAGGACTTCGAAAATAAAACAATTAAGCGACAAAGTAAAATATATATACACATTAAATATCGCCAGGGATTGGTGTTGATGGCAATAATGTAGAGATTTGATTTAATATTCGTGAAGGATATTAAAAAATAATTTAAATGATACGCATGAGTGTCTTTTTTTTGCATTTAATATTTTAGATAGTGACATTAACATTTCTTTTCAGATAGCTGGATCAATGCAAGGTCTTTTTTTTTTTACATAGGGATTTTAAATGGGGCACGCACGATGATTCAACTCACGATTCAGTAATAAGCGGATCTGGCGGGACTAACTTAAAAAAATCTTCCTCTCCAGGCGATCCGGGTAGCCCCTGCTAGTTATATATATATATACGAACGCGAACATTTTGTTTTGTGATTGAACTGTTTATAACTGGTGTGTCTGTTTTGGTATTAAAACTATCTTAATGGTTTCTCAGTTTATTATCTTTCCATTTTTTTACAATTCACATATATGGCTTGTAAGTATAATTTAATTATTTTTAATTCTATTTTTTATTTCTATTTTCTAAATCTATTTTCAATTCCATTTTTTTTTCAATTTATATATATTTGCTAGCATAAATTCACATCTAATTTAATAATGGAGATTCGCTTCCGCTTTTTGTCTGTAACAAAAACTCGTCACTGCCTACGTCACAATTACCAAAGTCGCCAATACATAAATAAAGAAACAATTTTAATAATAAAATAGATATAAGCTATTCTTTATATTCAATGTTTGAATCTTTCAATTGTAATAGATAAACTATATATTATTTAAATAATAAATATATAAACTATGAAATTAATTAGAAAATTGTATTACTTTAAATGGAAAAAATTATTTGCCAAATTTGTAATCCATTTTAAAAATTATTTCTTAATCTCGCCCTTTTTCAGTCAAATAGTTAACTAAAAGTTTACAAATAAATAAATACCTACGATTTTGTGTAAAATTTATGTGCAAAATATTCAAAAATGATTTATTAATTAATAATTATAGATGCAGCAACATTATTTGAGAGGGATGAACTAATTTTCCATTTCAAATTGCTAATTTTTCTTTACTCCTTTAACAAATTTAATGATTTTGCTTACTTATGATGAAAAAAACTCAGAACAATATCTTTTAAAAATTAATTTTTCACCACCCGGAGGGTGTTTTTTTGTTTCTAGTATTAATAATGGAGATTCGCTTCCGGTTTTTGTCTGTAACAATAATTACGTCACTGGTTTACGTCACATTACCCAAAATCGTCATAACATAGAATAATACACTCAAATTTTGAACACAACATTAGACAAAGTCCTCTTTGTTTTTTAAACAAGTTTTAATAAATACATGACTTTGGTATTATATATCTATATATAGTTTTGTTTTATTTTGATACATATTTAAAGTTTACTTTCAAATTGTTTTATTTTTTAATCTTAATGAATTTAATGATTTTACTTACTTAGGTACAAACTCGCTGACATTGAATTTTTAACTCCACCCTTCAGCCATATGTTTCAAAATCTATTTTTAATCCCGGGGGCGTTTTTTTAATTTTCATACTCGTATATTTAATTAATTTTAATTTAATTTATTTAATTATCTTAAATTATTAAATAATCATTTATATTATATTAATAGATCTATTATTAGTTGCAATAATTAATTTTAATTCTTTAATATATTTAATTATTTTTAATTTTATTTTCAATTTTTTTCAATTCACATATATTTGCTAGTATAATTTTTTATTATTTGCCAGTAAGTATAATTCAATGATCTAGTTTTTGTTTTTAATGTCTTTATATTTTGCCTTTCTTTACTTTTCTACACCGGAAGTGAAACGAAGAATATAGAATCAATTGCGCGAGTTATCTGAAGATTATGAGAATGCTAAATCCGGCTGAACTTAAATCCAACCCACCTATTAGCCAGAGGCGTGATTTCTTATTTCGTCTTTGTGCTGATATAAGTATTGTAAGTATTCAAAGAAAGGTGAAAAATATGGTGAGCAATTTGATGATAAACGGAGAAAAAAATGGTATGAACTCAGACACGCATGCGCAAAGGAAGTACGAAAATGACAAAAGTGAAAAATGGGAACAAAATGGACACTTCAAAACGCAGACTGAGGAAACTGAGAGAGTGCAATGGATATATTTATTTACTCGGCTTAGCTTAGATCGTGACAACAAGGACCCGAAGTATTGTAGCGCCCAATGAGAATCGAACTCCACTAACAATGGTCCTGCAAATCTAGCTTGCTAATCATTACACCACGTGAGTGCCCCGTTATTTACTAGTTTAGCTTAGATGTGACACAAAGCCAGAAGTATGGGACACCCAGTGTGAATCGAACTCACTAACAATGGTCTGAAAATATAGCTTGCTAATCATTACACCCACGTGAGGTGCCCCGTTATTTACTAAGCTTAGCTTAGATGTGACACAAAGCCAGAAATATGTTGCGCCCAATAGGAATCGAACTCACTAAATTATGGGTCTGCGAATCTAGCCTGTTAACCATTTCACAATCAATGTTCCCGTTGAAGATTTCAAAGATTAAAACGAAAAGTGTACTTTAAATATTTCTTCAAGTACTTAAACAAAAGATAGAAAAAGCATATTTTTTACTCCATTTCATATTGCAAGCTCCAGAATTATCTAAAACTTTGCAGTGTTTAAACAGTATAATGATGTTTTGTTAAGGTTTTCTTTCTTTGAAAATTAGATATTGCTATGTATATAATTAATTTATTGGTTATTATACATTGAGCTCTCCTTGGGATTTATAAAAATCCGTCATTAATATATATGTTTGCACCTACAAGAGCATACAGTATGGATGTATAGTGAGATTTTGATGAGCCAAAATAGAATCATCCCTTACTACTAGTCATTTGGATTATCTTACACACACACACACACACACATACACACACACACACAGAAACACAATATATATATATAATATATATATATATATATATATATATATAATATAATATATATTATAATGATTGAATTACAATGCAAATAAAAAAATAAAAACAAAAGATGTTTTTTGTCTTATCGATTTCAAAGTAAACCTTTATCTTCAGAGACAATTTTCAGAAATATATATTTTTTCATTCACTATTCATTATATATATTATATATATATATATATATATATATATATATATATTATATATATGATATATATATTATATATATATATAATATATATATATATTAATAATGAATAGTGAATGAAAAAATGAGAAAAGTATTTGCATGGAAAGGTGCTCAATGCTAATAAAGCAGAGCAGATTTATAATAATGGTAATATTATGGTTATCATCTCATAACTTAAAGTTTCATGGTAATCCAATCATCAGATGAGATCAATGGTTGAGATGTCAAAAACCAGTTGTCATGACGTTAAATTGACCCTAATTGATCCCTGAATTTTCGCTTCTCCTTTTATTTATTACAAAAAAAAACTTCATCTGAACACCGCGTGCATTAACACCAATGCAAGTTGTTGATTATAATGTTTTTTAAATACAAATTTAACGTCATGAATTACAATCACGTGAACACAATCAACGTCACATAAAGTTAAACAAGCCACAGTTTAAAAAAAACAATTTTTAGCTTTACATTTCCATTGCGTGTGAAAAACGCTTCATATAAACGCTAAAAAAATTGTTTTTAACATCTCAACCATTTCACGACTGGTTTTTGACATCTCAACCATTGATCTCATCTGATGATTGGATTACCATGAAACTTTTAGTTATGAGTGTGAAAACCATAATATTACCATTGATTATATATATATATGTATATCATCATTTTTTTTTTTTCAGAAATACAAGGTGTGTCAAAAAAGTACCAAGTTTTTCGCTGTATTTACCAAGATAGAATGAAAGAATGAATGAAAGTTATTTTTTTCGAAATACAAGTGTGTCAAAAAAACTTAAAATGTGGATTCTTTTTTGACAAACGTTATATATATATATATATATATATATATATATATATATTGGATAGAGGAATACTTTTCTCATTAGTAACTATTACTGTCATCGTTAAGGGGGTGCAAACAATAAACAAATAAATAAAATTCATTGCAGACGCCATACAAGTGTCTAAAAAAGTTTTTTAAGTATTATCGAAAGAATAGAAAAAAAATAATTTAATCAATACTCGAATTGTCTGTTTCAGTGGCAGCTTTAGTGCTTTTAGTTTCTTCTTATATGAAAGTATTTCTTTTAATGGCATATCAACTTTCGTGGGTTAATTAATACCGAAGCCATCCTTGTAGAATAAGGATGGTATTATCTTTTAGGGTCCTATCTTACTTTTGTGAAAGCGATCTATTTTATTCTATATATATAGACCTAAGAGATATACCACTTCGGGTCAGAGTGGACCTGGTAGTAATAACTGTAAGGAGTACTTCACACTCTCTAAAGCTCTGGAACTAAAGCCTTACCATCAGATGCAATATAGTATCATACCAAGGTCAACAACTTTTTTGTCTTACCCTCTGTAGGGAATACAGTCAGATACTACCACTCCAGGTAACAGTGGACCTGGGAGTAAATGGGGATGAATGGGTACTCCACACTCTCCAGTGCATGTATGTACGTATGTATATCTGGAGGAAATTAAGAAATTAATGACAAAGTAATATATATATATATATATATATATATATATATATATATATATATATATATAACATTAAATTTACACCGGTTCTTGCTTTTTTGTGC
>CM042174.1:32897851-32915351 GCA_023376005.1 Doryteuthis pealeii | reverse complement strand
AAGAAAAGATAGATAGATAGAATAGAATAGATAGATAAGGAAATTTTGTGACATCAATAGATAGACAGATAGATAGATAATGAATTTTGTGATATAGATGGATAGATAGATAAATAATGATTTTGTGGACAAAGGATAGATAGATAGATCGACTGATAGATAGATAGAGCAATGAACCTATGTGACATTAGATAGATATATAGATAAATGGACTGTGTGCCACGGATAGTTTTGATAGAAACCGGCTTCAGGTAGATAGATAGATAGATAGATAGATAGATAATGACTTTGGTGTATGGACTAGATAGACAGAGACAGACAGACAATACATACATACATACAGAGAGACAGACAGATAGATAGATAGATAATGGAATTTTTGTGACATAGATAGATAGATAGATCGATAGATACGATAAATGCACCTTGTGAATAGATAGACTAGATAGATAATGAATTTTGTGCACATAGTAGACTAGGATAGATAGATAAGATTAGATAAGATCGATAATGAACTTTGTGACATAGAATAGATAGATAAGATAGATAGATAATGAACTTTGTGACATAGATAGATAGATAGATAGATAGATAGATAAATGAACCTTTGTGACATAGATAGAGTAGATAGATAGATAGAAAGAACTTTGGTGAATAGAATAGATCGATAGAAATAGATAAGATAGATAGATAAGGAATTTTGTGACATAGCAATAGATAGACAGATTAGATAGATAATGAATTTTGTGATATAGATGGATAGATAGTTTAATAATGAATTTTGTCGAACAAAGATAGATTAGATAGATAGATAGATAGATAGATAGACAAATGAACTATGTGACATACGATACGATATATAGATAATGACTGTGTGAACGGATAGGTTTGATAGACAACCGCTAGGTAGATAAGATAGATAGATAGATAGATAGATAATGAACTTTGGTGATATGGATAGATAGACAGACAGACAGACATACATACATACATACAGAGAGACAGACAGATAGATAGATAGATAATCGGATTTTGTGACATAGATAGATCGATAGATATGATAGATAGAAAATTTTAATTTTGTGACAATAGATAATAGTAGATAGATAAATAGATATGAAATTTGTGACAAAGGTAGATGATAGAAATGAAAGTGTGAAAGAGTTTTATTTGCTGATTGAAAAAACTCCTAAATTAAATCTAAACTCTAAAAATTGGTCCAAAACTCAATTATCTTTCAGCGTTGCCAACACAATCTCCTTTCATGGCATTCAGTTTTCATCAATATTAAATTTTCATCATTTCCTGCTCCAAAAAATAGAATTCTTTCAATTCTGGTAAGCATCGTCCTTATTTGTTTTTGTTGATTCGGAAAAAGAAAACCGAAACACCCGCCCACCACCACCCCAAAAATAAATAAATAAATAAAAATATTTCGATGCAATTTAACTGCGACAACTGAACAACCAAATATTCCCCAACTCCCACTAAAAAAAATTTAAAAAAAAAAAAGTTTTTTAAAAAATTATCCTTGCTTCCTCAATCCGATGTAATGTACTTTGTAAACTTTTTGCTGTTCGAATTGCGTAACTACTGTAGAGAGACCGAGAAAAGCAAATGCATTTCGATTGTAATGTTTTCATATTTTGCATCTATGTCATAGCGCCGTTTTCCCGCCGGAGCAAAAAGTTTAACAAAGTACATTACAATCGGAATTTGAGGAAGCAAAGGATATTTTTTAAAAAACTTTTTTTTTTAAATTTTTCTGTAGTGGTAGTTGGGAATATTTTGGTTCGTTCAAGTTGTTCGCAGTTAAATTGCATCGAAAATTTTATTATTTATTTATTTTTGGTGGTGGTGGTGGGGGGTTTTCGGTTCTTTTCGAATCAACAAAAAACAAATAAGGACGATGCTACCAGAATTGAAGAATTCTATTTTTTGGAGCAGGAAATGCATGAAAATTAATATTTGATGAAACTGAATGCCATGAAAAGGAGATTGTGGTGGCAAACGCTGAAGAATTGATTTTGACAATTTTAGAGTTTAGATTTAATTTGGAGTTTTTTCAAATCACGCAAACTGAAACTCTTTCACACTTTACCATTTCTATCATCTACCTTTGTCACAAATTTCATTATCTATTTATTTCTACCTATCTACTATGTACAAAATTAAATTTTCTATCTATCTATCTATCTATCTATCCTATGTCACAAAATCCATTATCTATCTATCTATCTGTCTGTCTCTCTGTCATGTATGTATGTATGGTCTGTCTGTCTTGTCTATCTATCCATACACAAAGTTCATTATCTATCATCTACATCTATCTATCTATCTACCTAGCCGGTTTCTATCAAACTATCCGTCACACAGTCCATTATCTATATATCTATCTAAATGTACATAGTTCATTGTCTATCTATTATCTATCTATCTATCTATCTAATTTTGTCACAAAATTCATTATTTATCTTATCTAATCCATCTATATCAGCAAATTTCATTATCTATCTATCTGTCTATCTATCTAGTCACAAAATTCCTTATCTATCTATCTATCTATCTAATCGATCTATCTATGTCAACAAAGTTCATTATCTATCTATCTATCTATCTATCTATGTCACAAAAAGTTCATTATCTAATCTATCTATCTATCTATCTTCTATGTCACAAAGTTCAATTATTTCTATCTATCCTCTCTATCTATGTCACAAAGTTCATTATCTATCTATCTATCTATCTATCTATCTATCTATCTATGTCACCAAAAATTCATTATCTAAAATCTTCTATCTATGTCCAGGGGTTGTTCATTATCTATCTATCTATCTATCTATCTATCTATGTCACAAAATCCATTATCTATCTATCTAATCTGTCCTGTCTCTCTGTATGTATGCTATGTATGTCTGTCTGTCTGTCCTATCTATCCATATCACAAAGTTCATTATCTATACTAACCCTCTCAATCTATCTATCTATCTACCTTAGCCGGTTTCTATCAAACTAATCCGTCACACAGGTCCATTATCTATATATCTATCTATGTCACAATAGTTACATTGTTCTATCTATCTATCTATCTATCTATCTATCTATCTTTGTCCACAAAATTCATTTTTATCTATCTATCATCTATATCACAAAATCATTATCTATCTATCTGTCTATCTATTCTATGTCACAAAATTCCTTATCTATCTATCTATCTATCTATCTATCTATCTATGTCAGCAAAGTTTCATTATCTATCTATCTATCTATCTATCTATCTATGTCACAAAGTTCATTAATCTATCTATCTATCTATCTAATCTATCTAATGTCAACAAAGTTTATCTATCTATCTATCTATCTATCTATCTTATCTACTGTCAGCAAGTTCATTATCTATCTATCTATCTATCTATCTAACTCTATCTATCTATCTAATGTCACAAAATCCATTATCTATCTATTATCTGTCTGTCCTCTCTGTAATGTATGTATGGTATCGTTCTTGTCGCTCTGTCTATCTATCATATCACAAAAGTTCATTACTATCTATCTATCTTCTATCTATCTACCTAGCCGGTTTCTATCAAACTATCCGTCACACAAGTCCATTATCTATATATCTATCTATGTTCACATAGTTCAATTGTCTATCTATCTATCTATCTATCTATCTATCTATCTATCTTTGTACAAAATTCACTTATTTATCTATCTATCCATCTATATCACCAAATTATTCATCTATCTATCTGTCTATCTATCTATGTCACAAAATTCATTATCTATATCTTCTATTATCTTATTCTAATCTATCTATGTCCAAAGTTCATTATCTATCTATCATCTATCTATCTATCTATGTCAACAAAAGCTCTCATTATCTATCTATCTATCTATCTATCTATCTATGTCACAAAGTTCCATTATCTATCCTATCTATCTACTATCTATCTATCTAATGTCACAAAGTTCATTATCTATCTATCTATCTATCTATCTATCTATCTATCTAATCTATGTCACAACAATTCATTATCTATCTATCTATCTATGTCACAAGGTTCATTCATCTATCTATTATCTATCTATCTATCTATCTATCTATGTCACAAAGTTCAATTATTATCCATCCTATCTATCTAGTCACAAAGTTCCATTATCTATCTAATCTATCTATCTATCTATGTCACAAGTTCATTATCTTATCTATCTATCTATCTATCTAGTCTATGTCCAAAGTTCATTATTATCTATCTATCTATCTATGTCACAGTTCATTATCTATCTATCTATCTATCTATCTATCTTATGTCAAAAGTTCATTATCTATCAATCTATCTATCTATCTATGTCACAAAATTCAATTATTTAATCTATCTATCTATTCACAAGGTTCATTATCCTACTATCTATCTATCTATCTATGTCCACAAAGTCATTATCTATCCATCTAATCTATCTATGTCACAAGTTCATTATCTATCTATCTAATCTATCTATCTATCTATCTATGTCACAAAGTTCCATTATCTATCTATCTATCTATCTATCTATCTATCTATCTATCTATCTATCTATCTATCTATGTCACAGAAATTCATTATCCTATCTATCTGTCTTCTATCTATCTAATCTATCTGTCACAAAGTTAATTATCTATCTATCTATCTATCTATCTATCTATCTGTTTCTATGTATCTATCTCAGCCGGTTTCTATCTATCTATCTATGTCACAGTCATTGTCTATCTATCTATCTAATCTCTGTCCACAGTTATACTATTTCTCGCCTTGCCATCTTTTGACCAAATTATATATAATATATATATATGAAGGAAAGTCAGAGAAGAAGAAGAGTGGGTAGGGGGTTGGGGGTGGAAGAGAATGACAGCTGTAAGGGAGAACGAATTAACAGGAAGCCGAAGAATTTGTTTAAGCCTGAAACATTAACCCTACAGCAATCTGATGTTGATTGATAGGGCATGAATACAAAGAAACTATGAATACTTTTCACATACTTTTTCTGAAGAGAGAGAGAGAGAGAGAGAGAGAGAGAGAGAGAGAGAGGAGAGAAGAGAGAGAGAAGAAGGGGAGAGAGAGAGAGAGAAAGATATAGTATAAGTATATATTATATATATACGAGAGAGAGAGAGAGAGAAATATATTATATATATATATATGACTATATTATATGAGAGAGAGAGAGAGAGAGAGAGAGAAAAGAAAGAGAGGGAGAGAGAGAACGGAGAGAGAGAGAGTTGAGAGAGGAGAGAGAGAGAAGAAGAGAGAGAGAGGAGAGAGAAGCGTTAGAAACGTTAAAACAGACTGTTTGAATCTGGAATAAAGAAGCTATTAATATAACAAAGCCGAGATTATTATGAAACATAGAAAGAAAGTAAGAGATAGATAGATAAAGAAACGGATAGATGATAAATAGATTAGATAGATAGATATGAGGAGAGAGAGAGTAGAGAATGAAAGAGAGAGAGAGTGGGGGGGAGAGAAAGAAAGAAAGAGACATGGATAGATAGATAGAGAGAGAGAGAATATGGATAAGTGATATATATATAGAGAGAAATAAGTGTTAACAGAACTGTTTGAATTTGTAATAAATAACTATTAAATATACTGAGATTATTATGAACATACGGGGACAGAAAGAGAGAGACAGTGAGTGAGTGAGTGGATGAGTGAGTAAGTGTGTGTGTGTGTGTGTGTGTGTGTGTGAGAGAGGGGGGCGATAGAAAGAGAAAGAATATATATAGAGAGATATATAGATCGGATTAGATATATAGATAGAAAGTTGGAGTGAAATAGGCATAGAAAGAAAGAAAGAAAGAAAGAAAGTAAGGAAGAAAATAAGAATAGATAGATACATAGAATAGATAGAAGAAAGAAAGAGGGGGTAAAATGAGCATGGAAAGAGAATAAAAGGAAGAAAGTAAAATAATATAGTATAATTAAAGAGATGGAAAGGAGACTAGATAGATAAAATAAATAGATAGATTGGATAGATAGGTAGGTTGATAGATCAAATACAGACAGTAGATATATAGTAAATAGATAGAGTGATAGATAGATAAATAAATGAAATTATATATTACTATTATAATATATATATATAATATATATATATATAATATAATAAGGAAATAAATATATAAAGGTTTTAACATTCTTATTTATTAGGTGACAAAGGAACAATCACAACCATAAATTGGTTTCATGCGATGCATCATCAGGCTGAAGATTTTCAAATGTAAGGAAAATCGAAAAAAATTACAAAAATTTCAAAAAATCATGATATATATATATATAATATACTATATATAATATATATTCATATAACACTAAAATGGAGGAATCATATGTATTTAGGGAGGTAATATTTGATTATGGATAATAAAATAAAGGGGGATACGAAGGCCTTTTTCGACGGTACTTTTTCAAGTATATCACACCGGCGCCGAAATAAAAGTCAGATTGTATAAGAAATTCATAAGAACGAATATGAAGGTGAGCCCAGAGCGGGGACAATAAAAAAGGAAAAAGAAAGGGGGGTGTATATATGAAACCTAGATCGAAATGGGGTTAGAAATGTCTTCAGTAAATAGAGAGAGTGTTTTGGAGTTTGTTCTGCACAGAGTAGGTCGAAAAAAGAAAGAAATTATAAACAGCTTCGAGGGTGGGTTAAGTGCTGGTTAGACCTGGCTCTGTGCAAGACGGAAGAAGCACTCGTCTGTATAATCGTTTACCAAGCATTAATAGATAAATGTTCAGCTTATGGCCGAATCTATGATTAGGAATGCCAGGATGTATTATTACAAATAGCATTGCGAAGTGTTCGAGAACAATGTTGCTCTTATTCTAATTTCAACTATATATAATAATATATATATATATATATAGTATATAATATTATATAATATTATATTAGCAAATATATGCATCCCCCCGGGTGCCAAGTATTTAAGTTTAATGTAATGAAATATCGTATTAAATTAGAAGATACTAAGTTATTAAGAAATCGCAGATAAAAAGATTGAAAACAGAGTGGGGTTTATAAATATAAAAATCAGAAATGAGAAATGAAACTTACTCTTCCATTCACTGCCGTCTTTCATTGCTGAATTTACTTATTTAACTATTTAGTTAAATTAGGAAATAAAGAATAAAATGACAGTTATTTTTTCTTGTTAATGGATTTCATTTAAGATTCATTGGAGAGATTTTTGCTTATATTCATTAAAATAAAACCAAACAATTAAAATCAATAATACTAAGCACATATTTAATAAAATCACATTTTTAATATCAATATGCAAATTAGCCCTTCCCATTTCACACTGCAAACCGCTATTCATTGTATATATAAATACAGTGCATGTTATTGTATGTAGATATGGACAACACTAATAAAAAGGTGAAGCAATTTTATCAATAATTGAGGTTTAAATATAAATAAAATCATGGAAAATATGAGGAAAATAACTATGTTAATTGTGACTCGATTAGTAATATAGTTTCGGTTACAGACAGAAAAACACACAATCTCCATTATAATAAGAAGATAAGATATATATATATAATATATATATATATATATATAGACAGAGAGATAGATCGAAAAGAAGCGTAAAATGAATATAAACAGAAAAGTTCGCATTAAGATGTGTACATAAACGCACAGAAAATACATACACACATATGTATATATATTTACCAACCCCTCCGCACGAGCAGGATGCGACACAAGGTCAATTTCTTAAGCGGAGTTTAACAGGTTTGAATTCAGAGTTTTCCTTCTCCTAGACAGGTTACCTAACCAAGGTTAAAGAGCCCAGTCTGCCCTACAATTCATCCATAGCTGGAGGGAGAGTAGGATTCATACCTTTCCCAAGAGTATTAGCGCTATGTGAAATGCAAACAGTTTCGTCTAGGATTTGAACCCGGGTCGACGATTCCATTTCCTACGTCTCTAAACATTATGCCAATCGCCTCCAGTCACCTTTGTATATGGATTTTTAAACAACGATAGGATTACTAAAAGAAGGAGTAAAAAAAGGACTGAAAGGGGATTAATAGATAAAAAAAAGGGTTGAGAACCATTGATTTAACCCATATTATTATTATTTTAAACTAGAAGCGACTACCAGGCGTTGCCTGTGTAGAGTGGGGGGGGTCTAATAAAAAGTTAGTTTCACGGATCTATTGATTGTTTTGGTCTTACTATTCAAATTCTAATTTTTAAATATCTTCAAGATATAGATAAAATATTAATTATTTTTGCACAAAAAGCAAGAACCGGTGAAATTTAATGTTATATATATATATATATATATATATATATATATATATATATATATATATATTTACTTTGTCATTAATTTCTTAATTTCCTCCAGATATACATACGTACATACATGCACTGGAGAGTGTGGAGTACCCATTCATCCCCATTACTCCCAGGTCCACTGTTACCTGGAGTGGTAGTATCTGACTGTATTCCCTACAGAGGGGTAAGACAAAAAAGTTGTTGACCTTGGTATGATACTATATTGCATCTGATGGTAAGGCTTTAGTTCCAGAGCTTTAGAGAGTGTGAAGTACTCCTTCACAGTTATTACTCCCAGGTCCACTCTGACCCGAAGTGGTATTATCTCTTAGGTCATATATATAGATAAAATAGATCGCTTTCACAAAAGTAAGATAGGACCCTAAAAGATAATACCACTCTTATTCTACAAGGATGGCTTCGGTATTAATTAACCCACGAAAGTTGATATGCCATTAAAAGAAATACCTTTCTATATAAGAAGAAACTAAAAGCACTAAATGCTGCACTGAAACAGACAATTCCAGTATTGATTAAATTATTTTTTTCTCATTTCTTTCGATAATACTTAAAAAACTTTTTTTAGACACTTGTATGGCGTCTGCAATGAATTTTATTTATTTGTTTATTGTTTGCACCCCCTTAACGATGACAGTAATTAGTTACTAATGAGAAAAGTATTCCTCTATCCAATATATATATATATATATATATATATATATATATAACGTTTGTCAAAAGAGAATCCACATTTTAAGTTGTTTTTGACACACCTTGTATTCTGAAAAAAATAACTTTCCATTCATTCTTCATTCTATCTTGGTAAAAATACAGCGAAAAACTTGGTACTTTTTTGACACACCTTGTATTCTGAAAAAAAAAAATGAATAACATATATATATATATAATCAATGGTAATATTATGGTTTCACACTCATAACTAAAAGTTTCATGGTAATCCAATCATCAGATGAGATCAATGGTTGAGATGTCAAAAACCAGTCGTGAAATGGTTGAGATGTTAAAAAACAATTTTTTTAGCGTTTATATGAAGCGTTTTTCACGCAATGGGAAATGTAAAGCTAAAAATTGTTTTTTTTAAACTGTGGCTTGTTTAACGTTTATGTGACGTGGAATTGTATTCACGTGATGTAATTTCATGACGTTAAATTTGTATTTAAAAAAACATTATAATCAAACAAACTTGCATTGGTGTTAATGCACGCGGTGTTCAGATGAATTTTTTTTGTAATAAATAAAAGGAGAGCGAAAATTCAGGGATCAATTAGGGTCAATTTAACGTCATGACAACTGGTTTTTGACATCTCAACCATTGATCTCATCTGATGATTGGATTACCATGAAACTTTAAGTTATGAGTATGAAACCATAATATTACCATTGATTATAAATCTGCTCTGCTTTATTAGCATTGAGCACCTTTCCATGCAAATACTTTTCTCATTTTTTCATTCACTATTCATATATATATATATATATATATATATATATATATATATATATATATATACATATACATATATATATATATATATATATATATATATATATATATATATATATAATGAATAGTGAATGAAAAAATATATATTTCTGAAAATTGTCTCTGAAGATAAAGGTTTACTTTGAAATCGATAAGACAAAAAACATCTTTTGTTTTTATTTTTTATTGCATTGTAATTCAAATCATTAAAATATATATATATATATATATATATATATATATATATATATATATATATATATATATATATATACTTATGTGTCTGTGTGTGTGTGTGTTATGTGTGTGTGTGTGTGTGTGTAAGATAATCCAAATGACTAGTGAGTAAGGGATGATTCTATTTTGGATCATCAAAATCTCACTATACATCCATACTGTATGCTCTTGTAGGTGCAAACATATATATTAATGTACGGATTTTTATAAATCCCAAGGAGAGCTCAATGTATAATAACCAATAAATTAATTATATACATAGCAATATCTAATTTTCAAAGAAAGAAAACCTTAACAAAACATCATTATACTGTTTAAACATGCGAAAGTTTTAGATAAGTTCTGGAGCTTGCAATATGAAATGGAGTAAAAAATATGCTTTTTCTATCTTTTGTTTAAGTACTTGAAGAAATATTTAAAGTACACTTTTCGTTTTAATCTTTGAAATCTTCAACGGGAACATTGATTGTGAAATGGTTAACAGGCTAGATTCGCAGACCCATAATTAGTGAGTTCGATTCCTATTGGGCGCAACATATTTCTGGCTTTGTGTCACATCTAAGCTAAGCTTAGTAAATAACGGGGCACCTCACGTGGTGTAATGATTAGCAAGCTATATTTTCAGACCATTGTTAGTGAGTTCGATTCACACTGGGTGTCCCATACTTCTGGCTTTGTGTCACATCTAAGCTAAACTGAGTAAATAACGGGGCACCTCACGTGGTGTAATGATTAGCAAGCTAGATTTGCAGACCATTGTTAGTGAGTTCGATTCTCATTGGGCGCTACATACTTCGGGCTTTTGTCACGATCTAAGCTAAGCCGAGTAAATAAATATATCCATTGCACTCTCTCAGTTTCCTCAGTCTGCGTTTTGAAGTGTCCATTTTGTTCCCATTTTTCACTTTTGTCATTTTCGTACTTCCTTTTGCGCATGCGTGTCTGAGTTCATACATTTTTTTCTCCGTTTATCATCAAATTGCTCACCATATTTTTCACCTTTCTTTGAATACTTACAATACTTATATCAGCACAAAGACGAAATAAGAAATCACGCCTCTGGCTAATTAGGTGGGTTGGATTTAAGTTCAGCCGGATTTAGCATTCTCATAGATCTTCAGATAACTCGCGGCAATTTGATTCTATCATCTTCGTTTCCACTTCCGGTGTAGAAAAGTAAAGAAAGGCAAAATATAAAGACATAAAAACAAAACATAGATCATTGAATTATACTTACTGGCAAATATATAAAAAAATTATACTAGCAAATATATGTGAATTGAAAAAAATTGAAAATAAAATTAAAAATAATTAAATATATTAAAGAATTAAAATTAATTATTGCAACTAATAATAGATCTATTAATATAATATAAATGATTATTTAATAATTTAAGATAATTAAATATATTAAATTAAAATAATTAAATATACGAGTAGAAAATTAAAAAACGCCCCCAGGCGATATAAAAATAGATTTTTGAAACATACTGGCTGAAGGGTGGGAGTTAAAAATTCAATGTCAGCGAGTTTGTACCCTAAGTAAGTAAAATCATTAAATTCATTAATGGATTAAAAAATAAAACAATTTGAAATGTAAACTTTAAATATGTATCAAAATAAAACAAACTATATATAGATATATAATACCAGTCATGTATTTATTAAAACTTGTTTTAAAAAACAATGAGGACTGTCTAATGTTGCTTGTTCAAACTTTGAGTGTATTTATTCTATGTTATGACGATTTTGAGGTAATGTGACGTAAACAGTGACGTAATTATTGTTACAGACAAAAACCGGAAGCGAATCTCCATTATTAATACTAGAAACAAAAAAACACCCTCCGGGTGGTGCAAAAATTAATTTTTAAAAGATATTGTCTGAGTTTTTTTTCATCATAAGTAAGCAAAATCATTAAATTTGTTAAAGGAGTAAAGAAAAATTAGCAATTTGAAATGGAAACTTAGTTCAGTCCCTCTCAAAATATGTTGCATGCATCTATTAATTATTAATTCAATAATCATTTTGAATATTTTGCACATAAATTTTACACAAAATCGTAGGTATTTATTTATTTGTAAACTTTTTAGTTAACTTATTGTGACTGAAAAAGGGACGAGATTAAGAAATAATTTTTGAAATGGATTACAAATTTGGCAAATAATTTTTTTCCATTTAAAGTAATACAATTTTCTAATTAATTTCATAGTTTATATATTTTATTTATTTAAATAATATATAGTTTATCTATTACAATTGAAATGATTCAAACATTGAATTATAAAGAATAGCTTATATCTATTTTATTATTAACAATTGTTCTTTATTCTATGTATTGGCGACTTTGGTAATTGTGACGTAGGCAGTGACGCAGTTTTTGTTACAGACAAAAAGCGGAAGCGAATCTCCATTATTAATAGAGATGTGAATTTATGCTAGCAAATATATATAAATTGAAAAAAAAAATGGAATTGAAAATAGATTTAGAAAATAGAAATAAAAAAATAGAATTAAAAATAATTAAATTATACTTACAAGCAAATATATGTGAATTGAAAAGTAAAAAAAATGGAAAGATAATAAACTGAGAAACCATTAAGATAGGTTTTAATACCAAAACAGACACACCAGTTATAACAGTTCAATCACAAAACAAAATGTTCGCGTTCGTATATATATATATAACTAGCAGGGGCTACCCGGCATCGCCTGGCAGAGGAAAGATTTTTTATAGTTAGTCCCGCAGATCCGTTATTACTGAATCGTGAGTTGAATCATCGTGGGTTGCCCCATTTAAATCCCTATGTAAAAAAAAAAAAGACCTTGCATTGATCCAGCTCTGAAAAGAAATGTTAATGTCTACTATCTAAAATATTAAATGAAAAAAAAAGACCATGCTGTTATCATTTAAATTTTATTTTTTAATTATCTTCACGAATATAAATCAAATCTCTACTATTTTTGCTCAAACACCAATCCCTGGCGATATTTAATGTGTATATATATTTACTTTGTCCTTAATTGTTTTATTTTCGAAGTTTCCTCAGGACATACATATACACATAACTGCCCTTTATATATGTATAGATAGATAGAAAACCAAGCCCTTGTGATATTTAATGTGTATATATATTTACTTTGTCGTTAATTGTTTTATTTTCGAAGTTTCCTCCGGACATACAGATGCACACAACTGCCCTTTATATATGTATAGATAGAAGTTTCCTCCGGACATACATATACACACAACTGCCTTTATATATGTATATATGTTTCTAAGCGGAGAGGAGAGATAATTCGGAGTTAAGGTCAAGTTTAATCAAAGGTCAAGTTTAATCAAAGGTCAAGGTTAATCAAAGAATAAGGTTAATCAAAGGGAGATAACTATTAAATTTACACTCTCCGGGTGCAAATAATTACATTCTGATGTAAGAAAATATCATATTGGATTAGAAAACACTAATGAATCTAAATAAGAATGCAGATAGAAAGATTTGAAACAGAAGGGGGGTATAATTAAAAAAAAAGAACAACTGAAACTTACTCTGTGTTGTAATGTATGATCTATGGTCTGCATCTATATCCATTTTTTTGTATCATCGGATTTTTAAGTAATTACTTTTTTTTTTCAAATGGTTTCTTTTATATAAAGAAATGGTCTATTATTATTACACTATCCAATCCCCACGATGTCCACTTAAGCAATAGCATGTACTGTAAGCAACCCGAGTCCTTTGTTTATTAAAAAATGACTTGATTCGGCGTTAAACGCTCTGAGACACAAGGGGTTGGTAAACGCGTTAAACGCAACCAAAAACAACAAAAATTCCAATGCTCATTATCTGAGGGATTACATTTGGTTAAATTGAACTTAACGGACCTGAATTGCACCATCGTATGTCACCCCGCCGAAAAAAAATCAGGGAATTAACCGAATTTAATGAAATTTTCAGTGTTGATATATTAATGAATAAAAGATATAATGCACCAGTTATTTTATTTAAAAACTTTTACATATTTTCAGGTCAGTTAACTTTGAACCACGTAACTTTGAGGCATAACACAGATTCTCAAAGATACGCGGTTCAAAGTTAACTGGCCTGAAAAATATAAAGGTTTTTAAATAAAATAACTGGTGCATTATATCTTTTATTCATTAATATATCAACACTGAAAATTTCATTAAATTCAATCAATTCCCTGATTCTTGGTATTTTTTTCTTTCAGCGGGGTGATGGTGGAATTTAGGTCCGTTAAGTTCGATTTCACCATACAGTTTATATGTGGCACTGTGTTTATTATCGATTCAAATCATAAACTTGCCTTGATTTGGCCGTAATAAATAATCAATTATCTAAAACAATTTATCTAAAACAATTTATCTAAAACATTAAACGGTTTCTAAAAGCTTACGTTTTCGCATACGTAAGAATTTCATATTATGAATATATTTTCTTTATTAATTCCAGATCTAAATTTGTCCTTGAGAGTAAATTGATGTGCACCACAATGTAGATAATTGTGAAAGTGCGGATGAACGCAAATATGTTTGAGATTCCTGGTTGGTTGATTGGTTGGCTGGTTGGTTTTGTGTGTAACGTGGCGGTATATTCACGATACCAAAACGGATATATGTAACGTTTGTTGCATACTGACGTTTTCACGATACCAAATCGATATAATGTTGTCTACCCTTTTCTTACTTTTTACTTCTAGTCGTTTTCTCTTCTGGCCGGCTTTGGTTCTATCTACTAACATCTTGCGTCAGGGGTTTAGCGTCTGGTGTTGACTTGGTATATCTTCTAAGGTCTGGTCTTCTATGGGGATTTCGGGTCTGGTTTCTGTTAGGGATTTCTCCTAATCAGAAACCCTGTGTCATTGTTAGTTTTTAGTAAACACAATACTTCGATTTTCTTTTAATGTTACTTTATTCGGTAAATCCCCAACCCAGACATAACATAGCGCGCGTATGCAGAGTTACAATTTTAGACAGAGCGTCATGGCCGACTGCTCTGTCTGACGTCTAACTGCAAACTGGGGACTCTGAAAAAGGTACCACGTGACTTCACATATTTGGCGGGCTTCTGTAATTTTCCATAGAAGGACCCGGCCATGGTTGAAAGGGGTCATCCCCTCACAATTACAAGGGATTGACAAAAATCTTATGCAACCGCATAGATTATGTAACACGTTCTAATAGCGATATATGTTGTATAGCGGGTCTTGTCAACGTGCCTCCAAATTCACGACACTAAAAAGGTGTTCGGCACGTGGCGGTCATCTTGTCGACAAAAAAAAGTACAATGCGAGAAATATATCGTCACAAGCTGCTTAGCTTTTATTTCCAGGGCACGTCTCGTGGGTTGTGTTGGAGAGGAGGAAAGGCAGAGAGAAGAGAGAGAGAGAAAGAGAGGACACTGTTAAATTACTGCGATCCCACACTAGGGCCAGAGGCCCGTCCGTTCCCCTAGGCCTCGAAAAGCAAAAAGAGAGCCGGTATCTTTCTTCGTCGTTCCACGTCACCACGTGACTTCCGGTTCCGGTCAACACCCGAAACTTCCGGTTGGCTTTCAATTCTCCATTCGGGGGGTAATGCCCTGGTCAAACTCACGACAACCTGTTTTAGGTTCATCACTTTTTTTTAAGCCTTTACTCACTCTTATTTCTTCTTCTCTCTTTCCTAATAGTAGTTCTCGCAAAACTCAGGGTATTCACCATCTCGCTACATGTGGTACATCAACCTTTTTCAGATAAACTAATGCCGAATTCAAGTCATTATTTCATAAAGAAAGGGCTTAGGTTGCACACAAGCATATACCCACACATACATACGAATCTTATTATAATAGAGATTGTGTGTTTGTCTGTCTGTAACCGAAACTATATCACTACTGAAGTCACAATTCCCTTAGTTATTGACGATGAATTTATTTTTTATTTAAAACTCAATTATTTTTTATATGATTTTTCCAACCCTATTGCCCTTATGGCAAGCCCCAGCCCCTTTTTATCATATGGGTGCTAGAAGGCGGTGGCTGCGGGTCTACATGTCCTGGGAATGACGTTAAACTCTCTGATGGTGAGGTTCCAGTTTTGGGGAATGTGGAGCACCCCTTCATCACCATTGCTCCCTGGTCTACTCTGACCCGGAGTGGTAGTACCTGTTAGGGTCTCATCTATGGGTTAAATAGAAAAATGTATTTATAAAAAAATTGTATTATCCATTAAGAATTGATTTATTTCAAAAACTTTATCGGCATTAAATGACCCACTGAGGTTGATATGCCGTAAAACAAACCCAAACCCAAACCAATCAAAGCGTTTTGATATTACTTAAAATATTTCAAGCGTTTTCAATAAATATACAAACTAGAAGAAGTGGTGTCGATAAACGGCAATGGTTCTTTTTTTTTGTGTTTGTTTTTCCCTTTGTCTTTCTTATCTCTAGACTATATATAAACATTCATTTACGCAATGTCCACGGGCATTCGTGAGAAAGATGGAAGTAACGTTAATTAAATCAGATGCATGCCGGGAAAAAAGATTCACTGATTTTTCTTGTTTAATTGTTCCTTTCTTTATCGATTTGCTTGAGTTTATAACAGTAGATTTGAAACTTTGTTTTATCGTCATTCTTATATTGTGTCATCCGCTTCTTCGTTAATTTCCTCATTCATTCCTCAATTTTGTTTCATTTTCATTTTCTCTCTGTCTATCACATTTTCTCTTCTCTTTGTTCATTCGTCGTTATCTTGCTACTGACGTTTCGGACCACAAGGGACGTCCAATCTGACTTGCTTTTGGCGGACCATATTATCTTTAGTCACCCCTTTTTGATCTTGTTTAGGAAAGGACATATTTTTCATTTACACCGTCAATATCCGGTTGTTTGTTAGGAGTTAAAGTTAGTGGTTAGGGTTAGGGTTAGGGTTAGGTTTAGGGGTTAGGGGTTAGGGGTTAATTTTATAATTTAAAAAATCTAAAAATCGTCCGGATATTGACAGTGTAAATGAAAAACGTGTCCTTTCTTAATCGAGGTCAAAAAGGGGTGCCTAAATGTCACATGGCCCTTTTGGCTTTGGTCTTTTTTTACGGCATATCAACCTTAGTGGGTCATTTAATGCCGACAAAGTTTTGAAATAAATTCATTCTTAATGGATAATCAGTTTTGTTTATGAACTCATGTTTGTCTATTTAACCCATAGATGGGACCCTAACAGGTACTACCACTCCGGGTCAGAGTGGACCAGGGAGAAATGGTGTTGGAATAGTTCGGCATATAAGGTGTGCTACAGTTCTCCACCTAAATTCATAAACTAGGCTTTCTATTCCTCCACCAATCAACAGCCATAATGTTCGGCTGATTCACTACTTAAACACTTACAAGACCAAAAGGAGGAATGAAAGGAGAAAAATGTT
>CM042174.1:32882851-32892851 GCA_023376005.1 Doryteuthis pealeii | reverse complement strand
GAGTTGCTTTGGCAATCTAGCATCACTCACACGCACAACATGACCTGCCCATCGCATTTGGCCGTTATGATAAGAGTTTCAATGCTTGTTTATTCTGCCCTTGTAAGGACATCTTCTACCGTCTTTCAGGTCACTTCATAGTTCCATCCTTGCAGAAATTGTATCTTTATCAGCAAAGAATCTGTTTCAACTATGCAACCTGTAGACTTAAAAGATTAGGGTGCGGGGAGTGGGGGGGGGTTAGGGTTAGTGGAATAAACTTGGTCTCTAAAGTTTTTTCATGTGCCATTAAACTCCAGACGGTCAAGATGCTCAATCAATCTTTCATTCACATCCTTTTGCTTGACTTTGTTTAATATATATATATATATATTTCAATTCCTCTTCTAACCATGAAGCCCTTTTTTAAACTAGAGATAAAGATCTAAATAAAATGTAAATGAATAGATATCCTATTATCAATTTATACCTGCTGTTTCAATTCATACTCGCTCGGAGTTGCTGTTCAATTTCAGATGAAATCCAATATTTTCGAATGCTAATAATGCTTGCATGTTCCGTCTGTTTTGTCAAATTGGTTAAATCTCATCATTTTATCTTTAAAATTGTATCAACTTTCCTTTCTTATCTGGAATAAAGAAACCATATTATATATCAATAAATGGTTTATCATTAATTAAGGCTCTTGGTGTTTTTACTTCAGGCATGCGAGTCTTTTCGTGAACAGGGCATTTATATTTTCCTCGCACTAAATTGTAATACGTGTCGTACTCTACACAACGTATAACATGTACATTACAGACATCACTAATATATCACGGTGGTGAGTTAAGATGATTTTTTATCATATGGTCATATTTTGATCTTGGATGGGTCAAATTAATTTTACGTTTAAGTTTTTGTCGAATAAGAGTATTGCAAATAGCATAAACTGAGGTCAGAACAGAGCTCAAGTAGGTTCAGTACATTTTCTTTTTACTTTATCAATACCATAACGTGCAAGTGCATTCCATATCTCAAAATTCCTGCTAACGCCTGCATTAAAATCATCAAGTATGATCAACTTTTGTGTGGGGACAATTGCAGTGCGAGGGGCTTTGTAAAAAGTCGTGACAGTCTCCCAATCAGCTTGAGGAGTTGGGGCATAGACAAAGAAACTTCAAAATCTTCGCCAAACTTGTATTCACGCCAAATCCAACACTACCCACACGCGTTTCCGTTTGCCCTTTGCCTTTCCAGCCCAAAAGAGTTTCAAACCCGTCGATAATTCAGTCAACTGATCTTTATCTGACAGTCGGGTTTCCAATAGAGCAGCAATATCTATTTGAAATCTCTGAAGTTCCTGTTTCACAAGAGTCACAAGTGCTTTTCTTCTTTCCGGCCGATTTGAAGACCTTTGATCTAAAAGAGTTCTCACATTCCAACAAAAAATGTTAAGTTTAATCCGGTCATTTGAAAATTGTTTTATATTTCTTTTCTTCCTGCAAGAAATGAACCACCGTTAGCCACAGAAAACTAACCAGTGTTAAGATGACAGGCTATGTTTAGTGCATCTTTTCTAGCACTATCCGATTAGATTTGATTTGATTTTGTTCTTGTTTTACGGCATATCAACCTCAATGGGTCATTTAATGCCGACTACGTTTTTGAAATGAATTGGTGATAATATTTAATTTTCTAAAGGTTTTTTTTTTTGACATATTTTCTTTTGTGAATGGAACTTTTAGATGATTCTTTTTAACATATATTTTTGTGTTTTCATTTTTGGGGGAAGATTTTTAGATTTTGTTGTAGATGTGTGCCTCTTTTATGTATCCAAGTAGTTTTTCTGGGTTTATTTGATAGAATATCTGTTTTAGATTTGTTGTTTGGTAGTATTTTTTTCGTATTTGTTTTAGGTTGCTACATTCTGTTAAAATGTGTTTGATTGTGTAGGGTTTTTTATCCGATTAGTTTGAGTGAGCAGTGCTCTCCTAAATAGGGCTGCTTAGACACAAGAGTCTCCACCGGGGTCAGTTCCTGTCACGGGTGGACACAACCACGATGTTAGGATAGGATTCCTGCCGCCAATGTATAGATATGAAACTGCATGCTTCCAACTGGTCAGGTCTGCACACGTCGCCACACCCATCGCCATCTGACTTTTTGAGATGTTGATAGATAAAAAGAAAGCAAGGGAACATTCGTATATCGTGGAATTATAGTATTCAACGCTTGTACAACACGAATACCACTCTCTAAAATGTCATGATTATCATCCAGTGACAAACCGAAGCAAGATAACCGGTAACCATGTCAATCGCAGGTGTTAAATCAGAATTGTTCTTCTCCTAGTTGGATAATACAACAAGGAATAAGGGGTCCAATACCCCTAAAAATAATGTTCTAGATGGCCGGTGAGCCAAGAGTTTCCTCCACCCTTTATACAGGTCTTGTTTTTTGTCCTGCAGGGTGTCTAGCCACCCTCCTCACCAGATAAAATCAATGGGGTTACCGGTTTAGTCACCGATGATTCGACTATAAAACAGGTCATACTGGATTACATAGTACCAGCAGCGAATATAATATACATGTATATGCAGATGTATACATACATTTATCGTCTGTTTGTTTACTTCTCATACTGTCGTGTAGTAAAAGTCACCATAAAGTGGAATATAACCTACTTCTAAACAAGATGAAAAATCTGGGATGGGCCTACTGGTGTAACGGTTAGAGTTTCTGCCTGTCAGCTTGACAGTCAGGGTTCGAATCACACACAAAGCGGTATTCCTGTCTATAGCTCTGCTGATGAGGCCTAAATGTACATACGACTTCAATTAAGCACATATTCTCCAAAAAATTGTCGGCTAAAAAAGCCATATCAAAACACATCGTCTGTTTGTTTACTTCTCATATATATATATATATATATATATATAATATATATATATATATATATATATATATATATATATATATATATGTATATATGTATAATCTTCATACAATGACTGCTATTTACACAGTAGCATTGCAACCAACAAAGCCCTCATCAGATGATGACTCTGGGTTCAGGCATGGTTTCGTGGCCGAAGCATCATTACCAATAACTCAGAGCGCCCCAGCAGTATCTCACGATACCACCAGACTTTGTCGGTTTGATGTCACAATGTAGGACTGCCATATTCACGCTGATGCGGTTAGAGCTTTCTCCTGGCACATTTATTTTATGTATTTCCTCTTGTCTGGTGGAGAAAGTCCAAGTTTAGACAAAAATGCCAAGGTTGAGTTCGTAATAAATCCCCGGCATCCGACTTCGATGGGAAATACATTTGTAATCCATCCGTTTCTGATGCATTGTTCACGTAGGTCTTCATATTTTTCCAACTTACGCTGATGGGCCCATATATATATATATATATATATATATATATATATATACATATATATAAACATATATATAGCCACACATATATATGCATATATATGTACATATATATACATATATATATGTATAAACACCTATATATACACTTATATTTACAAGTATATACATACATTTATACATATACATATATACATGTATATACATATAATATATATGCACACAATACATACATACACACATATATGTATATTTACACATGTGTACACACACATATACATATATATATATTATACATATATATATGTATCGACAACCAAATATATACACATATATATATATTACATATTATACACATTTATATAATATATATATAATATATAATATATATATATAATATATATATATTCATACACGATATTAGTCAATAGCACACACCAATAGCCCTAACCAAAACATCTATTACTGTAATCAGATGCACCATAATTATAAACTGGACGAAAACGCATTAAAAAATTAATACGTACAATGTCTCTTCCACTGACATAAACGGAAATCATTTAATCATTTATTACAAAAAATTCAAAACTGCAAATCTGGTCACCTGCAACAACACCTCCCCCAAAACTACCCGTCTTAATGAGACCAATATCGTGTATGAATTTAAATGTAACGTAGGAGACTGTCTCTCCCAAATCAATAATATATATATATGAGGTAAAATATAAGGAATGAAAAGTCTTGTAAAATCCGTAACTTCATCTTTCAGTGTGGATGTTGGGTTTCGCTTATCCATGCATTTAGGAAGAATTTTTTCTTATGTGGACATGCCTTAAAAATCGCAGACTTTTTATTTAGACTTTTATTACCATTGTTGTAATTATTCTAAAATTAAATGGGATGATCTAATATTCTCCACTCTATCTTATATGGGAAATTTTTTTTATTTCAGCTCCCATATTTTAGTTGCTAAAGATATATATATATATATATATATATATATATATATATATATATATATATATATATATATATATATATAAAGTGTATTTAGGCAGCATTTTTTCTTTTATACAGGTTTCGTTGAATTGAACAGACAATTCTGTCTGACAAGTCTTTCGTTGATCCGTTCTAATCTTCGGGCCATCCTTCTGGTGTCAGGGTGGAACTGGTATACCAGTCCACCGAATGTTTCGTCACTAGCGCTTTCGGCAATGCACTTTGCCATCCTCAGGTGAGAAAACGATGGAATAGTTTTCATGTCTCGTTTTTAACGAGAACGAGTAGAAGCAAGGAATTAGTGGGAGGTAATATCAATTGGTAGTAGGAGGTTTTTGGAATGGTAGTAGTTTTGAACAAAGCAGTGGTGATTTTTTTGAGGGGTTGGGCACAGGTTGTGATAAGGGGGGGGGATAATGGAAGTAATGTAGGCGAAAAATGATATATATATATATATATATATAATATATATATATATATATATATATATATATGAGGTTTTCTTACCTCCCTATGTCAGCCTCAGGAGTGTTGTGCCTATATATTTATAAAAAAATAAGATCTCCAGATGAAACGTGCGAGTAGATAGAACTACTCAATATTTATCGCAAATTGCAAAACAAACCTGCCTGGCGTCGGAATGGCGTCGGAATAATTCCATTATTGCAAAATGTCAAAAATAGTACGACATTGTTTACTTGATTTGTAGTTGGGCCTGTTAACTAAAATAAAATGCAGCAATGGAACAGAAGAATTACAGAATTGAAGGAATGTTCCAAAATTCTATTCTCTCAAAGAGGCAAGACTTCCTATAATACTGAAGTGTAAATAGAGCGATGGAACAAATAGATCTGTTTGAAAATTTCTTATATGATTTTTTTTTAAAGAAGAAGAAGAAGAAGACGAAGAAGAAGAAGAAGAAGAAGAAGTTTTCTCTTTTTCTTTCTCTTTTTTCTCTCTTCTTTCTTTTCTCTTCTTTCTTTTCTTTTATTTTCCTTTTCTTTCTTTCTTTTTCTTCTTTCTTTCTTTCTTTTACTTTTCATTTTCTGTTTCTTTCTTTTTCTTTCTCTCTCTTTCTTTCTTTCTTTTTCTTTTTCTTTCTTTTCCTTTTTTTTTCATTTCTTTTTTTTTTCTTTTTCTTCTCTTTCTTTCTTTTTCTTTTACTTTCATTTTCTGTTTCTTTCTTTTTTTTCTCTTTTTCTCTCTTTCTTTCTCTTTCTTTTTTCTTTTTCTTTTTACTTTCATTTCTTTTCTTTCTTTTTCTTTTTTTTCTTTTTTTTCTTTCTTTCTTCTTTCTTTCTTTTTCTTTGTTCTTTCTTTGTTCTTTCTCTTTTTCTCTCTTTCTTTTTTCTTTCTTTTTCTTTTTACTTTTGTTTACTATTTCTTTCTTCTTTCTTTCTTTTTTTCTTTCTTTTCTTTTCATTTTCTTTGTTTTTCTTCTATTTTGTTTTTCTCTCTCTCTTTCTTTCTTCTTTCCTTTTTTTTTTCTTTTCTTTTTCTTTCACTTTTCTTTCTTTTCTTCCTTAACTTTTCTTTCTTTTTTTTCTTTTTTTTTTCTTTTTTCTTTCTTTCTTTCTCTTTCTTCTCTTTCTTTCTAGCTAATCTTACACTGTTTCTTTCTTTAAAACGATCTCACTCTGACCCTTTGACAAGGATCAGTATAGTATCTGTGCAGTCTTCTTAATTCAGTAATTCGACATTCATTTGATATCACAAAAAAGCTTTATAGTCCCGCGTCAGCATATAATCAATAATTCATTTCATTAATTGCCCCAGTGGACGTCGACTTATATTCGAGTACGTTGGCATGAAAAATAAATGCCATATTTCCATTCGCGTATCTTGGCACTGTCTGTTTTAGTGTGATCTCCGAGACAGCCCTCTGGTGGGGGAATTTCAAACGAATATGCGCCTCTACAAAGGAATGTCTAAAACTGGTCTCCACAAACCATGTATAGATTCTAGACCAGTCACTAAACATGGCAAACTTTCCGCTACTTAAATAAATCAATTCCCCATTGTAGAATCACTATGTGAATCGTGAATCACTATGTGTGTTGTTTCAAGACGTGAGTGTAAGGCAGACACCAGTTAAAAACAGGAAGCAAATGAACTCGACATGCAATTTCAAATAACTTGTATTATTATTATTGTATTATAATATAAATTAGTATAAATGATATTATAATATTATAATATATGAAGTATTATAATAGTATTATTATTATAAATTATTATAAATAACTAGCAAATATATGCACCCTCCGTAGGGTGCAAGTATTTTAGTTAATTTTTATAATAAAATATGATATTAAATTAGAAAGGCTAATGAAACTGAATAAGAATGTAGATAAAAAGATTTTGAACAGAGGGGGTATGATTGAAAAATAGAACAACTTTGAAACTAACTCTTCCATCATTTTCCGTTACTCCCGTCTTTCATTGGTAAATGTTCCTAATTAAACTGTTTAGTTAAAATAGGAAACAAAGAATAATATTACAGTTATTTCTTCTTGTTAAGGGATTCTTTTAAGATTATTGAAGAGATTTTTGCTCATTCAATAAGAATAAAACCAACAGTTAGAAATCAATAATACTAAGCACATATTTAATAAAATCACATTTTTAATATCAACATGCAAATTAGTTTTCACATTCACACTGCAAACCGCTATTTTTTGTATATATAAATACAATAGCATGTTATTAGTATGTAGATATGGACAACACTAATAAAAAGGTGAAGCAATTTTATTAATAATTGAGGTTTAAATAAAAGTAAAATCATGGAGAATGTGATGTAAATAACTATGTTAATTGTGACTCGATTAGTAATATAGTTTCGGTTACAGACAGAAAAACACACAATCTCCATTATAATAAGATATTATTATTAAAGGGCCGGGTGAACTCAGGTTAGGGTTAGGGTTTAAGGTTAGTTCAATGGTAAAATAAATTATTTGGGTTCTATTTTTTCTGGGTCACCCTGTAATATCATGTTACTCAACTAGGAAATAACCAGAAGTTGATATATAAAAAAAAACTATAGTTATGATTACTATCAAGCCTTTGTAAATGAATTAAATTCTGGCATTAAATAAGCCAAAAGAAGTTGATATGCCGTTAAACCAATCAGCCAAACCAAAACTACCGATAGTTATGATTAAAATCAAACATTTATAAATGAATCACATATCGGCATTAAATAACGCATATGGAGTTGGTATCCCGTTAAATAAAATAAAATAAAACCCATAATTATTTATGGTTACAATCAAACATTTATAAATGCAGAGAGGGTGAGTCAAACAGTAATGCCATTTTGTTTAGAACAGGTATAGTTACTACACAGGAACAAGTATCATACATCAAAATGACGCTGAGCCTCTGTGAATCACATCCCTACTTCTCCTCAGTCACCGTTTCTCTTAATAGCAATGTTCCACCTTCGAGTCACTGTTCTTTGAGCCACTTCTACACAACAGATTTCACTTCTTCGTCACTGGAATAATGTTTGCCTTCTGTCGACCCCACGAAAATGGGTTTGCGGCGACCAAGCTCTGTTTATTCTTACTTTTCTTTCATTTTCATTCAAATTATTTTTCTTTCTCAATTTGTTTGTTGTTTCTTTATTTCTTTCCTTCTTTTCCGAATTTCATTTCCTCGTTTTTCTTTCTTCACTTGTTAATCCTTATTATCTTTTATTTATCCTCTTCAGATTTGTCTTTTCTTTCTTTTTTTCTTTTTCTTTTCACTTCAGTTTCTTTCTTTTCTTTTTCTCTCTTTCTTTCTTTTCTCTTCTTTCTTTTTCTTTTCTTTTCTTCTTTTCTTTCTTTTTCTTTTTACTTCATTTTCTTTTCTTTTTTTTCATTTCCTTTCTTTCTTTTTCTTTTCTCTTTCTTTCTTTTCTTGAAAGAAAAATGAAAAGAAAAAGAAAAGAAAGAAAGAGAAAAGAGAAAGAGAGATAAAATAAAAAGAAAAAAAAAAGGGAGAAAAAAGAGATCAAACAAAACAAATAAAAAAGAAAGAATAACCCCTCCTGACACGAAAATGAAGGAGTAAAAAAAAAAAAGAGAAAAAGAAGAAGGGAGAAAGAAAGAGAAAATGAAATGAAAGCCTAAATGAGAAAAAATAGGGATCTTAGGCATCATAATAGTACAATTGATGTGTCATTGTTTTGTTATTTTATTTCTTACAAAGAGTGGCTGAATCTCTCTCCATGAAGAATACTTTTTTCAATTAAGGGTTCCGTTATTAAAAAATTTAAAGTAGAACCTCACGATTGAATTCAAGACAAATACAATTACATTTGTAAAATGATATCCCTCACGTACGCCCCAGCCACAACACCGTCATCCCCACAAGGGACGAGGAATGTCGACAGGAACACATCAATCAAAAAATTACCCGATGGAGCCCCCCCAAAAAAAAAAAAAGAAAATTCAGATGTTATTTTTCCGGGGACCATCCTTTACCGGCGGATTGATAGTGGACCGTTTATAAAGAATCGGTTGCCCTCCAGACTCGGCACCCGCTCCCTCGCCCCCCGAGCCGCCCCATCATACCAATGAAGATTAATTCTAAAAGAAAGATAAACAACACTAAAAAAAAAAGGTTAATTGTGTTGTTCCCAATAACGGCGAAGGAATTCTGGGAAAAGTGGGCACTCCCATCTCCGACCCCCCAACAGATAATAAGATAACATTTTTTGGGGGCATGGAATTCAAAATTTCATCACTCACTCCTGACATTTTTGAAAAACTCCTGTCCTACATTATTTTGAGGCTCAATATTTCAAATACAACTTTTTTCTTTTCTTTTTTTCTTTTTTCTTTCTTTTTGCTCACTTTCTTTCTCTTTTTTTCTACAGCTATTCCTTTCTTTTTGCTCCTTATCCCTTTTCTTTCTTCTATTCTTTTTATCTTTTTCCTACCCAATTCTTTTCTTTTTCTCTTTCTTTCTTTTTCTATTTCTTCCTTTTTTCTTCTTTTGCTTTTCTTTCTATTTCATTTCTTTTTCTTAGTCTTATCTTTCTTTCTTTTCGCCAATCTGCTTCCTTTTCATTTTTCTAATTCCTACTAATTCTTTCTTTTCCTTTCCTATTCTTTTTTTATTCTTTCTTTCTTTCACTCTATTTTTACTTTCTTCTTTCTTTCTTTTCCTTCTGTTTCCCTGCAACTTCTATTCTTTTTTCTTTCTTTTTTTTCTCTTTCTTTTCTTTCTTTTATCTTTTTTCTTTCTTTTTTCCTTTCTATCTTTGTCTTTTTGTCTTTAATTCTTTCTTACTTTTTTCTTTCTTTCTCCTTCCTTTCTTTTTCTATTTCCTATCAAATACTTTCCTTTGTCTCATTTCTTTTCATTTTTCCTTCAATTTCTTTTCCTTTTCTTTTCTTTCTTTCTTTCTTTTTTTTTTTCTTCTTTCTTGTTTCACTCACAGCCTTCTAATTTTTTTCTTCTCCTTCCTCTTTTCTCATTATTTCTCTTTTTTCTTTTTTTTCATTTTTCTAATTTTCCTCTACCAATTATTTTATTTGTCTCTTTTTCTTTCTTTTTCCTCAATTTTTCTCTTTTTCTATAATATTCTTTGTAGTTTTTGTCCTTTCTTCTTTAATTCTTCTTTCTTTCTTATCTTGG
>CM042174.1:32849284-32876784 GCA_023376005.1 Doryteuthis pealeii | reverse complement strand
ATTGCAGTGATGATGATTAAGATGATGATGGTGCTGCTGCTGATTATAATGATGATGATGGAGATTATAATGAAGATTATGATGGAGACAAGAATGATGATGATAGTAATAGTGATGAAATTGGTGATATTAGTGGTAATGATGGTCAAGGTAGTGATGCTAATGCTTTAAATATACGTTCCTACATTTGAGGCGCTGTTAGGTGTCGTCAGTGATGTAGTATTCATAGGCCACTGGGAAGTTTCGGGTTTTTCAACATCATACTCCCCTCGCTAGGCTGACCCTATCAGAGATGATCAAACTCTGATACACATACTAGATTTTGAGACGCTAACAGCCGTTTGCCTTTATCATTTTTGGAGGAGTGTAAAACTCTCTGCCGAGCCTCTGATTGGCTGGTACTAACAAATAACCAAATGCACAGCACGGTATATTTAAGTGGTGTACGCAGACAATAACACTTTTCTGTCTTCAGAACGAAAATAATAATAATGATAATGATGATGGTGACGATGATAATGATGAAGATAATAAAAGTGATGATGATAATTGTTGAATTATTATGATATAAGGCATGGGGCAAATGGTCACTCCTAAATATAGACTCGTTGACTACCACGTGACCTGGGGTGGATTTCTATTGTCCAATCACTGGCACTGCTGCTGCTGCTTCTGCTGTATTAATAGAGGCAGCATTCTGAGCTTATTTCATTGACATTTGGATTCTCTTGGACGTAGTACTTACAAAGAACACCGGATTCTTATTGGCTTGCTTACTTACTTATTACATCTGGAACCTAGGATGCCGACCAGATACTTAACAATAATGAGGATAATATTGATGATGAAGATGATAACAGTGATGATGATAGTAGTGATGATGTTGATAATAATGAGAATGGTGATGATAGTGATGTTAATGATGTTAATGATGATAATGGTGATAATGAAGACAATCGTAATAATAATAACTATGGTGATGCTGGTTATAATGATGATGATGGGATGATGATAACGGTAATGGTTATTATGTATGTTGGATTGTTCTTGTAAATAAGTTAAGCTGGAAACCACCACTTAAACTGATGGACTCGGCGTGGTCACGTGGCAAAACTCAGCCAATCAATAGCTCGAATACGTGGGTAGTTAACTGTTTAACCGCCGATAGGAAAAGCCGTTCATTTGTACGTTATTCAACATTGACGAACGAACCTGCAACCAATGACTTTGCTCAACGCAAGGATCATACCCAAAACTAAGGGACACTGAGGAACAACCAAAGGATCATACCCCACACTAAGGGATACCGAGGAACAATCAAAGGTCTTCTCTTCACTAAGGATAAGCCTCTGCTTGACACAAGGGATCTCCACTGTAAAGTGCTCTTGAAGCCTAAAAATGGCAACAAATATCGTTAAAAGCTAAGATGATTATAACAATGGTAATGATCGCAGTGATGATTATGTTCATGATAGTTATGATGACGATGATGCTGATAGTGAAAATGAGGACAATTGTGACGATGAAAATAATGATAGTGATGATGATGATTGTTGGAATATCTAAGTATAAGCTCTAGGCCAAATCGCCACTCATTTTTATGAATTTTCCCAACAGCACCAGCCATTTTCGGGTAAAAATTGGCCAATAAGAAACGTATACAGAACGCATTAAAGTTCGTTGGTAACTGTCCTCAAATCAATTGCTAATTGAACCTCCTGCAAGCAAGATCTATCTTTTGGGTTACAAAAAAAACAAAACGCTACAAGCTGGGATTACAAGGGACACTGCATACTAAAAATGTTACATAACCATAGCAGCCTATGATTTATGTACATACCTGTAGCTAGAACTTTGAATGAGATCCGTTGATTAAAAATCACGGGGTCCATGGAATGTTACCCGAAGATTGTTGACAGGTAATAACCTTTACCCCCATAAAGCGCGTGATTGGTCGCGTGAGAATAAGTTTAGTTTAGATGCGACGCAGATTTCAGAGCGGGTGGTACTGTGGGGTCACCGCTCTGATGCCGTTTCTCACCGGGGTGGTTGATCTCGGTCTGGGTCCTAGAATTTTCAAGGGACACTTTATACTGGGATTACAAGGAAACCTACATACCAGGATTATACGGAAACACTAAAGACTAAGATTTACAAGTGTGAAACTATATGTTGCGCACGTACCACATTGATACTATGTTGACCACGGTACCAAATGTGATACGTGTCACATACACACATTGACGATCGCTAATTGATGTGGGTGTGAGTGGGTGTTCTTTTGATAAGAACGTTCTTCAGAGATAGATAGATAGATAGATAGAGAGAGAGAGAGAGAGAGAGAGAGAGAGAGAGAGAGAAAGAGAGACAGAGACATACAGAGAGAGAGAGAGAGAGAGAGAGGAGAGAGAGAGAGAGAGAGAGAGAGAGAGAGAGAGAGAGAGAGGGAGAGAGAGAGAGAGAGAGAGAGAGAGAGAGGAGAGAGAGAGAGATTAGCCTTACTTGGTGAGGAGATCTTATTTCTTTCTTGCTGATCCTTCTAGCGTCTCCTCCAGCGACCGTCTTGTTGGGTTGACTCCTAACTAAAGGAGTTGAGTTCTTCTAAGGACTTCTTCTGATTAAGGGCTGTGCTTGTTTAAATTAAATAAATTACAAAGACAATCATTTTGTTACTTGATCAAGTAGTTTTATTTCATTTTTACACATGATCACCGCATGGGTAAGACTAGGCCTCAGCCTGTCTTCACCTTTCGCTGACCAGGCTGAATTTCCCAGGCGTCGCTCTGTCTTAACCCTTCGACGTCCAGGCTGAACCTCACTCTTCCTTTCTCCCCTCCCCCGCGTCATCATTCCTCTTCCAATAAGAAAACAATGCCACGCGTCTCATCTGATATTATCCCTCATACTTTTCCGATACTTATCACGCCATCACTCAAACTTTTCCCTAACTAATGACTCAAACCACCATTATGGTTCCACGTCATTAGTTATTGTGTCATACAAGGAACACTAGTGATTGCGACCGATACATAGCAGATTGGAAACCTACAGCGAGGTTAATCAACAGAAACTCTACTGATACGACCCAATTCTACCAATGATGATAATGATGCTAATGCTGTTGATGATGATGACGACAATCAGAGCCAACAAAGCGTTTGTTTATATTCAATGCAAACAATTTAATTTAGCGTCTTCGATTGTGGAAATTATCAATGAACAAAATTGGCAAACGCTCGGCCATTTTTTCTTCTTCTTGGGCAGAGCCTCGTTTTGGTTTGAATCCAAAAATGTATTTAATGAAAAAGAAGGAAACAATTGCTTTATGATATACGTAGAATGAAGTTTACGCAATTAGATGCTCTTTACAATCCATATTCAATGCGCATGCGTATTATCGTTAGATGACGTAACGAATTAGTTGTGTGGGCGTAGAGTTGTTTATAAAAAATTAATAAAACTCATACGTGCACACACACACATACACACACATCCACATGCACACACATGCACACACACATATATATATATATATATATTGGTTTGTTGGTTGGTTTTGAAGGCTGTCACAATGCGAGTGTAAAGAAAAAAGAAGGTAACTATGATGTTTTTTGTTAACCTGTCATTTATTTCTCAATATTTCGGGAAGAAATTCCCATCCTCAGAAGAATACTGGAACTGAAGTTGTCTTAGCGGCTGCTATATTCGTTCTGTCTTGGGTCTTCCAAATTCTGTGTGTGTATGTGTATGGTTGGGGTGCTTGCTTATGTGTGTGTTTGTGTGTATAAGTGTGTGTGTGCGCGTGCTTGTGTGTGTAAATGTAAGCGTATGTGTGTGTGCGTGGTGCTTATGTCTGTGTGTCTGATCATTTCTTTTTATTTTATTTTATTATTATTCCAGATTTGATTCGCCTCTAAGCAAGGTTTTATTTTTATTTTATTTATTTATTTATTTTTTTTTTGTTTGTTTGCTTATTAACAGGATCATCTGATCTCTTTTTTATTGCTATGTGTCTGAGACTAACATTCCAGATATTGCTTGATTGTTTATGGGTGCGGGTGTGTGGATTTACTGTCTATCAGGCGGCCTGTAGCCTGTTGTGTGTGCGCGCGGCGTATCTGGTTAGTCCTAACACCATGAGTGTGTGTGTGTGTGTGTGTGTGTGTGTGTGTGTTATATGTGGGCGTGTATGCCTATTTCCTGTACATTAATGTATGTGTGTGTTATTTATAGTGTGTATATATATATATATATATATATATCGTGTAGTCAGTCACCAAAAGTGCAGTATATCTCAGTTCATAACAATCGAGAAATCTGGGGAAAAACAGCAAGTGTAATGTTTAGAATCCCCGCCTGAGCAGTTTCCTGTCTATAACTCTGCTGGTGAGGCATAATATGCCGAAATGTACATACAGAGATTGACTTTTTCTGGATTTGTTTACGCCTTACATTTGAACAGATATATTCGCCTAATTCATTGATTATCAACTAATTAATTTTCAAATTAGGTATGACTTCAATTAGGCACATATTCTCCCAAAAATATGTATATACTAGGGACAGGCAAACTGAACCTAAAATGCGTTTTTGACAAAATGACATTAGCCCCCCCCCCCACACACACACAGAAAATAATTTACCAAAAATCAGGGAAATATCGGATTTTAATGAAATTTTCAGTATCAATGAATGATCTTTATAATGCATGATTTATTTTATTTCAAAACTTTCTCATTTTTTTCAGGTTGCTTAATTTTGACCCCCCTTATGTTGGGGGCGTAATATTTTTTTCAAGTTGGTCTTATACTGTACTAATTACAGTATAAATAAAGAGATAAAAGACCGAAGTTATGAATAGAAACAAAAAAAAAATTACGGTGGCTTTTCTATGAGAAAATAAGTACCGAAAATCGAAAAATAAAATGTAGAAATATAATAGATAATTCATTTTTTTGAGATTTTTTTTTTACTCATTTTGATAATTATTCAATTGGCTATTATATCATAAAAGAAAAAATTATACATCGATATTTTTCTGCTTAAAAGGGGGGGGGGTACATTTTCAATCGAGTTTTTCTTCAAAACTTATTACTTTATGTATCTAAAATAAGGTTTGCATTAAATAGATATTTATTTTTAGAATCTAAAAATATAACATTTTAGACTTAAAATCCGAATATTTTTATTTTAAATGAATTTTATATATTAATTTTTCATAGCAAAAATACTAAATTAAAGTTTTGAAATAAAATAACTAATGCATTATAAAATTCATTAATTGATAAATCAATACTGAAAATTTCATTAAAATCGGATAATTACCTGATTTTTGGTAATTTTTTATTTTTTTTTTTGCAATCGTGAATGTTATATTAAAATTGTAAACAAGCGCTTAAAACCATCGAAAAAGAGACAGAATGGCGGATCGCGTCGAAATTGACCAAAACAAATCCCTTTAAATGTATTAAAAATAAACTGCATATGTAATGATATTTTTCTTTTTTAATGATGGTCATTATGTTACTACTTATCGATTTAGACAAAGTTTGACCTTAAATAATAGATTTAATTATTTTTGATTCGGTTTTAAAATAGAAGCTGATTTTTTTGCCAGTAACTAGTATACACATATATATGTGTGTGTGTGCGTGCGTGTATGACAGCTTTGTCTAGTTCTTATCTATCAACCTAAAAATTCTATCTATCTATGTTATTCGTTTTGTTTTACTTTTTGACCGCAAAATATTTAACATTGATACTTGCCATCGTTCTGTTAACATAACAGGACACGGATGATTGGATTATTGAAGTTCTTATTGCTCTAGCGTTTTTTTCTTTTTCTTCCTGGAACTTAAGAGTTCAAGAATCTTGAAGAGATAATTATTTCTTGTAAGTTTACGGAGCAATGTCCTATAACATGCTGTGAAAAAAGAAGAGAAAAGAAAATCTAAAAGAAAGGATAATGAAAGAATCTTTCAAAAAAAGGTAATTTACCATTCCAAGAAGAAGAAGACAATGAGATAATCTATCGATAAGAGGTTTTATGTTTGTTAAGTGATTTTCTTGGAGACAATTATATGGGAAAGCGATTCCATCTGTCGCAATAAACGGTTCCTTCCGACATTTCCGCATCAATCTCAAATTATTTGACACTCCAATAAACGACCTTTTCTATTGAAAAAGTCTTATCCCTAATTATTATTTCAGTATCTAACTCGATCCGTTCATATTTCAGATGGTTTATATCTATCTATCTATCTATCTATCTATCTATCTATCTATCTATCTGCTCTCTGTCTCTCTTCATATTTCAGATGGTTTCTATCGATCTATCTATCTATCTATCTATCTATCTATCTATCTATCTGCTCTCTGTCTCTCTTCATATTTCAGATGGTTTCTATCTATCTATCTATCTATCTATCTATCTATCTATCTGCTCTCTGTCTCTCTTCATATTTCAGTTGGTTTCTATCTATCTATCTATCTATCTATCTATCTATTGCTCTCTGTCTCTCTTCATATTTCAGTTGGTTTCTATCTATCTATCTATCTATCTATCTGCTCTCTGTCTCTCTTCATATTTCAGTTGGTTTTTTTCCTTCTATCTATCTATCTATCTATCTATCTGCTCTCTGTCTCTCTTCATATTTCAGTTGGTTTCTATCTATCTATCTATCTATCTATCTGCTCTCTGTCTCTCTTCATATTTCAGATGGTTTCTTTCTATCTATCTATCTATCTATCTATGTATCTGCTCTCTGTCTCTCTTCATATTTCAGTTGGTTCTATCTATCTATCTATCTATCTATCTGCTCTCTGTCTCTCTTCATATTTCAGTTGGTTTCTATCTATCTATCTATCTATCTATCTGCTCTCTGTCTCTCTTCATATTTCAGTTGGCTTCTATCTATCTATCTATCTATCTATCTATCTATCTATCTGCTCTCTGTCTCTCTTCATATTTCAGATGGTTTCTTTCTATCTATCTATCTATCTATCTATGTATCTGCTCTCTGTCTCTCTTCTATTTTCAGTTGGCTTTCTATCTATCTATCTATCTATCTATCTGCTCTCTGTCTCTTCATATTTTCAGTTTGGTTTCTATCTATCTATCTATCTATCTATCTATCTGCTCTCTGTCTCTCTTCATATTCAGTTGGTTTCTATCTATCTATCTATCTATCTATCTGCTCTCTGTCTCTCTCATATTTCAGTTGGTTTCTATCTATCTATCTATCTATCTATCTATCTATCTGCTCTCTGTCTCTCTTCATATTTCAGTTGGTTTCTATCTATCTATCTATCTATCTATCTATTTGCTTTCTGTCTCTCTTCATATTTCAGTTGGTTTCTATCTATCTATCTATCTATCTATTTGCTTTCTGTCTCTCTTCATATTTCAGTTGGTTTTCTATCTATCTATCTATCTATCTATCTATCTATTTGCTCGCTGTCTCTCTTCATATTTCAGTTGATTTCTATCTATCTATCTATCTATCTATCTATTTGCTTTCTGTCTCTCTTCATATTTCAGTTGGTTTCTATCTATCTATCTATCTATCTATCTATCTATTTGCTCGCTGTATCTCTTCATATTTCAGTTGGTTTCTATCTATCTATCTATCTATCTATCTGCTCTCTGTCTCTCTTCATATTTCAGTTGGTTTCTATCTATCTATCTATCTATCTATCTATCTGCTCTCTGTCTCTCTTCATATTTCAGATGGTTTCTATCTATCTATCTATCTATCTATCTATCTGCTCTCTGTCTCTCTTCATATTTCAGATGGTTTCTATCTATCTATCTATCTATCTATCTATCTGCTCTCTGTCTCTCTTCATATTTCAGATGGTTTCTATCTATCTATCTATCTATCTATCTATCTATCTGCTCTCTGTCTCTCTTCATATTTCAGATGGTTTCTATCTATCTATCTATCTATCTATCTATCTATCTATCTATCTATCTATCTATCTGCTCTCTGTCTCTCTTCATATTTCAGATGGTTCTATCTATCTATCTATCTATCTATCTATCTATCTATCTATCTATCTATCTATCTATTTGCTCTCTGTCTCTCTTCATATTTCAGATGGTTTCTATCTATCTATCTATCTATCTATCTATCTGCTCTCTGTCTCTCTTCATATTTCAGATGGTTCTATCTATCTATCTATCTATCTATCTATCTATCTGCTCTCTGTCTCTCTACATATTTCAGATGTTTCTATCTATCTATCTATCTATCTATCTATCTGTCTCTCTATCTGCTCTCTGTCTCTCTTCATATTTCAGTTGGCATCTATCTATCTATCTATCTATCTATCTATCTATCTATCTGCTCCCTGTCTCTCTTCATATTTAAGTTGGTCTCTATCTCTCTCTCTCTCTATCTATCTATCTATCTATCTATCTGCTCTCTCTCTTTATATATACTAGCAAATATATGCACCCTCCGGGTGCAAGTATTTAAGTTTTAATAGATGAAATATCATTTTAAATTAGAAAGGCTAATGAAACTGAATAAGAATGCAGATAAAAAGATTTGGAACAGAGGGGGTATGATTGAAAAATAGAACAACTTTGAAACTAACTCTTCTATCAATTTCCATTACGCCCGTCTTTCATTGGTAAATTTTCCTAATTTAACTATTTAGTTAAAATAGGAAGTAAAGAATAATATTACAGTTATTTCTTCTTGTTAATGGATTTCATTTAAGATTTATTGAAGAGATTTTTGCTTATATTCATTAAAATAAAACCAAACAATTAGAAATCAATAGTACTAAACACATATTTATTAAAATCACATTTTTAATATCAATATGCAAATTAGCCTTCCCATTCACACTGTAAACCGCTATTTTGTTGTATATATAAATACAATTGCATGTTATTAGTATGTAGATATGGTCAACAGCATTAATAATGTAAAACAATTTTATTAATAATTGAGATTTAAATAAAAATAAAATCATTGATATTGTGATGTCAATAACAAAGGGAATTGTGACTTGAGTAGTAATATAGTTTCGGTTACAGACAGAAAAACACACAATCTCCATTATAATAAGATATATATACATATATATATATATATATATATATATATATATATGAGAGTAAGTAAACAAACACTGTGTTTATTTGATATAGCATTTAGCCGACAATTTTAAAGGATATGTGCTTAATTGAAGTCATACCTAATTTTGAAAATTAATTAGTTAATAATTAATTAATTTAGGCGGGCATATATGTTCAAATGTAAGGCTAAACATTTTCTCGATTTGTTTAGCCTTACATTCGAACATATATGCCCGCCTAAATTCATTAATTATTAACTAATTAATTTTCAAAATTAGGTATGACTTCAATTAAGCACATATCCTCCATATATATATATATATATATATTATATATATATATATACTTATTTACTATGCTTGACATATCTGTGGCACAAGGTCAGATTATGGGGTGCCCATTGAAAATCTAACTCAGTAACAATGCTCTGCGAATTTAGCTTGCTAACATTTACACACACACACACAGACACACACACAGAGAGGGGGGAGGGGGAGAAAACAAGGTAAGAAAACAAGGATAGATAGATAGATAGATAGATAGATAGAGAGAGAGAGAGAGAGAGAGAGAGAGAGAGGGGAAACAAGGGAAAATTACAAGGAATATATTCATAGATAGATAGATAGAAAATAAGTTAAGATTTTCATAGATAGATAGATAGATAGATAAACGGATATATAGATAGATAGATGGATAGAAACCAAGGTAAAATGTCATTAAATAAATAGATAAGAACAATACGCAATTATTGTATATATATATATATATATATATATATATATATATATATATATATACGATAATTGCGTATTGTTCTTATCTATTTATTTAATGACATTTTACCTTGGTTTCTATCCATCTATCTATCTATCTATTTATGAGAATCTCAACTTGTTTTCTATCTATCTATCTGTATATATATTCATGGTAATTTTACCTTGTTCTCTCTGTCTGTCTGTCTCTGTCTCTCCCTCTCCCTCTATCTATCTATCTATTCAAAAGAATCTTACCTTGTTTTCTATCTATCTATCTATACATGTATTTATGGTAATATTACCTTGTTCTCTCTCTCTTTCTCTCTCTCTCTTCTCTCTCTCTCTCTCTCTCTCTCTCTCTCTATCTATCTATCTATCTATTTATGAGAATCTTACCTTGTTTTCTATCTATCTATACATATATTTATGGTAATATTACCTTGTTTTCTCTCTCTCTCTCTCTCTGTGTGGTGTCTCTCTCTCTCTCTCTCTCTCTCTCTATATATATATATATATATATATATATATATTTATGAGAATCTTACCTTCTTTTCTATCTATCTATCTATCTATCTATACATATATTCATTGTAATTTTACCTTGTTCTCTCTCTCTCTGTGTCTCTGTCTCTGTCTCTGTCTCTGTCTCTCTCTATCTATCTATTTATGAGAATCTTACCTTGTTTTCTATCTATCTATCTATACATATATTTATGGTAATATTACCTTGTTATCTCTCTCTCTCTCTTCTCTCTCTCTCTCTCTCTCTCTCTATCTATCTATCTATCTCTCTATCTATCTATTTATTTGACTGTTTAATAACTCTCCCTGGATTGATCCTTCCATTTTCCCGCTTTTTGAATCGAATCGATCAGCTGTTCATTAACTTATTCTCTTTGTCCCTTTTTCACATTATTTGTACACTTGATTGAAGTTTCACTTTCAGCCTGATCCCCTAAGAGACTCATAGTTCATTTGAATCCATCCATCCACTCAAAATCCAATCCTTTACGCTTCTCTCCTGCCACAAATGAAAATAATATCTGCGAAGCGAAATCGGTAAGTGACAGCTTTCCCCATTTAATGGAATCGAAATGCACATTGCACGTTAAGATTAGTCTTAAAGTGAAGATTGTATAGCAACTAGATATTTTCAGAGACCAATTTGAACCTTTATTTAGGTGGACTTAGCCTGGCACAAGGCCGCAATACTGAGTCTTATTATTATTATTATTATTATTATTATTATTATTATTATTAAGAGCAAAATAAAAAAACGCACTCCGGGCGATGTAAAAATAGATTTTTGAAACTTATTGCCTGAGGGGTGGGAGTTAAAAATTCAATGTCAGCGAGATTGTACCCTAAGTAAGTAAAATCATCAAATTCATTAAAGGATTAAAAAATAAAACAATTTGAAAAAAAAAAGAAATTTTGAATGTGAAAATATTTATGAAAATAAAACAAACTATATATAGATATATAATACCAGTCATGTTTTAAAAAACAATGAGAACTGTCTAATGTTGCATGTTCAAATTTTGAGTGTATCTATTCTATGTTATGACGATTTTGGGTAATGGGACGTAAGCAGTGACGTAGTTTTTGTTACAGAAAAAACGGAAGCGAATCTCCATTATTATTATTATTATTATTATTATTATTATTATTATTATTATTATTTACTCCTTTTGAGTTTTCACATCAGCATTAGCTGATGGTATTTCACTGGAGTCTGAGTGACAGCAAGTCTCCTCAGGTCTCCAGGACTCTTCTGAGTATTCTGGCAGATTGCAGCACTGCAGTGTTCTGAATGGTTTCAATCCTTCCTCTGATTTCCAAACTTTCCAAACCCTTTTCCAATCCCTTTGGGGCCGTTCCAAGTGCACCAACCACAATTGGTATCACTTTCACTTTCATATTCCATAACTTTTTCAGTTCTCTGGCAAAATCTAGATATTCGTCCATTTTTTTCATTTTCCTTTAGCTTCACCCTGTGATCTGCTGGCACTGCAAAATCCACCAGTTGACAAACGCACTCCGGGCGATGTAAAAATAGATTTTTGAAATATATTGCATGAGGGGTGGGAGTAAAAAATTCAATGTCAGCAAGTTTGTACCCTAAGTAAGTAAAATCATCAAATTCATTAAAGGATCAAAAAATAAAACAATTTGAAATGTAAACTTTAAATATATATTAAAATAAAACAAACTATATATAGATATATAATACCAGTCATGTATTTATTAAAACTTGTTTTAGAAAAACAATGAGGACTGTCTAATGTTGCATGTTCAAATTTTGAGTGTATCTATTCTATGTTATGACAATTTTGGGTAATGTGACGTAAGCAGTGACGTAATTTTTGTTACAGAAAAAAACGGAAGCGAATCTCCATTATTATTATTATTATTATTATTATTATTATTATTATTATTATTATTATTATTATTATTATTATCTGATCCGTCTATCTATCTATTTATGGAAATCTTTTCTTGCATTTTCTTTCTATCTATCTTTCTTTCTTTCTTTCTTTCTTTCTTTCTTTCTTTCTTTCTTTCTTTGTTGCATTTTTCTTTCTTTTTTTCTTCCTTTTTTCTTTGTTGCATTTTTCCTTCTTTCTTTCTTTCTTTCTTTTTTCTTTCTTGGATCTTCTTTCTTTCTATCTTTCTTTCTTTCTACTTGCATTTTTCTTTCTTTCTTTCTTTCTTTCTTTCTTTCTTTCTTTCTTTCTTTCTTGCATTTTCTTTCTTTCTTTTTTCTTTCTTTCTACTTGCATTTTTCATTCTTTTTTCTTTCTTTCTTTTTTCTTTCTTGCATTTTCTTTCTTTCTATCTATCTATCTTTCTTTCTTTCTTTGATGCATTTTTCTTTCGTTTTTCTTTCTTTCTTTCTTTCTTTCTTTGTTGCATTTTTCTTTCTTTCTTTCTTTCTTTCTTTCTTTCTTACATCCGTTCTTTCTTTCTTTCTTTCTTACATCCATTCTTTCTTTCTTTCTTTTCTCTTTCTTGTATTTTCTTATGCTTCATCACACCCCGGTGATGTCAATCGAGACACTCAAAAAAGTTGCAACCAAAAGATTTGGCAAAAATCGGCTTTGAACTTTTAAAAATAAAATCTTTCTAATTTTAACGAAATCACCGGCCATTGATATTTTACCAATGATAGCCTCTCATATATTTTACCTTTGTCAAGTCGTGACCAACAATTTATTCAACTCTATTGTGCCGTAAGGGTTCATACAATAATACATTGTGCATGAACATATACTCTATGCATCAATTATTCTCAGTGCATAAAATAAATGGAGGGGTGTGGTATAATCGTTACTATCGTAGAAACTGGACACGGCGAGACGGGTTCAAATCCTGGATGAGTCTGTATGCATTTCCTGTAACGCTAATAAACTTCAAAAAGGTATGAAATCTAACTATACTCCCTCCAGCTATGTGTAATCTGTAGGACAGGCTGTGCTTTTTAACTCTTGTTAGGCAAGGAGTCTAGGATAAGGAAAGTTCAGAATTAAAACCTGTTAAACTCTGCTTAAGAAATTCGTGTCACATCCTATTCGCGCGGAGAGGTTTGTAAATATATATATATTGGCCATAAAAGTCGTCATCGGGGTGGTCTTAAGTCGGTATCTGCCAGAGAGCGAGGGAGTCTATCTTCTTTTCACTAGTGCTAGACCAAGGAGATTGTTTGGGCGTCTGAGGCGGAGCGACACATTTACTATCAGCTCCTCACTTTACCGCTCATATCCCTGTGCTACTCATACGTTAAGTTGGCCAGGGCCTTACTCTGGTTTATTTTCCATATTGTGGACTGTTTCCATTCAGTGCAAGTCATTAGAGTAAAGTAGTGTAATTAAATATATTCAGTTGTATTTAAATCTTCTTTAAACTGTTGGATTTCATATTCATTTTTCTTCTCATGTATATATATATATATATATATATATATATATAGAGAGAGAGAGAGAGAGAGAAAGATATGAGTTTCTTTCTATCTCCCCCCTCTCTCACTACCAGCTTCAATTTCCAAGCTCGCAAAAAGCTTCCTTCTCCCATCAATTCACAACAAACTTTTATATTTTATCTCTATTTCTTTTTGTTCCTCGTTTTCTCTCTCTTTTTGTCTCCACGTATCACCTACTTCTCTCTATTAATCTCTCTCTCTCTCTCTCTCTTTCTCTCTCCCCTGACTCTGTCTCTCTGTCTCTCATTTTTGTCTTCAATCTCACCTGTTCATTGGAACATGTTTTGTTTTCCCGCTTTTTATTTCCCGCCTTGATTAAATAAAATGGCGGCGACACTTTCACTGCGTCAAATGCCCCGCTTCTTCAATTAATACTCTCGCATCAATAAAAAGCGCAACTCGATTAAATCGTTTAAATCTTTAAAGTTTCACCCTTTTCCTCGAAACAGACCAACTGAGGTTGTCACAAGAACAAAAACAAACAAACAAACAAACAAACAAACAAACAGAAAACAAATAAAATAAAATGAAATAAATTGAACGAAAACTAAGCTACTCCGGTTATTTCTAGTTGAATATCATTGAATTACAGGATCACCTAGAAAAAAACAGAACCCACAAATTTTGTAATAAAACTGTTAATTTTGATTTAAAAAAAAAGGGGGTTAGGGTTAGGGTTAGGGTTTAGAGTTAGGATTAGGGTGGGTTTAGGGTTAGTGACCCCCCCAAAAAACAGAACCCAACCCTAACCCTAACCCTACTCGCTTCTCCCATACAAACCACAAATATGGCGGAGGATATTATGAAATTGTTGGACTCAAGGTGGTGTCTCCCGGTCAATAACAATAACCATAAAAACGCGGTTTTATTTGTAAGTAGCAGGACCTGCCACAGTATGATAATTTGATTATTACAACGTTTGATATTTTTAACTTAAGAGCTATTGAAAGTGTTCAGAAAGTATAAAAAAATATTAATTTAACTCTCTCTCGCAATTTTCTCTTTTATTCCTTCTTTTCATCTTTTCATCAAGTTCGATTAAAACAGGTTAGCGTTATCACTTTCGTGCACTCACTGCCTCTCTATATCTTTGTGCTACTTTCTTTCTTGTTGTGTTTTATATGTCTATAAAATTGGGTGCAATATGGAAAAAAACCTGAGCGTTGTTTGATGATGTTTGTTGGAAGTTGAAATAGTGGCTGATCCAGAAAGTTTTACAGTGGATATATATATATATATATATATATATATATATATATATATATATATATATTGTTGAATTGTTTTGCGTATATAAGGCATGCAGTAATGCACAATTAAATTTAACGGCTAAACGAGGTCACGTGATTAAAACCCAAGCCAATCAACAGCCCGAATACGTGGTTGGTTAACTATTTAATCACTGATATTGACAACCGTTCCTTTTCACTTTATTGGACATTGATGAACGGACCTGCAACACTAAGGAACACCAAGGAACAACTGAAGTCTCAAACCTAACATTAAGGGACACCAAGGAGTGTAGTGCACTGTTTATTACTAGTAGGACCTGTCGATATACCACAGTATGATAATTTAATTATTACAACGTTTGATATATCTACTTAAGGGCTATTTTAGAGTGACTGAGAAAAAAATTGTTTAAAATCTACCATGTGGGAGTAAAGCGGTTTTATTTTAATTGCTCGTTTGTGTTCGTAAAACCACCCACAAGGAATTCTAAACGATCTGGGAATCTGTTAATAAGACGTGTGCTGTATATAGCAAACGCAAAACGAGAGATTTAGTAGCATTTACCTTATCAAATGCTTATTAAAAAGTACGGAAACTTTACAAATTTACAAATACACATCTCTATTAATAATGGAGATTCGCTTCCGGTTTTTGTGTGTAACAAAAACTACGTCACTGCTTACGTTACATTAGCCAAAATCGTCATAACATAGAATAAATACACTCAAAATTTGAACATGCAACATTAGACAGTCCTCATTGTTTTTTTTAAAACAAGTTTTAATAAATACATGACTGGTGTTATATATCTATATATAGTTTGTTTTATTTTAATACATATTTAAAGTTTACATTTCAAATTATTTTATTTTTTAATCCTTTAATGAATTTGATGATTTTACTTACTTAGGGTACGAACTCGCTGACATTGAATTTTTTTACCCCCCTCCCTCAGGCAATATGTTTCAAAAATCTATTTTTACATCGCCCGGAGGGTGTTTTTTATTTTGCTAGTTTGTTTAATATGGGTATAACTAACGCGCATGCATTATTCTCCAATAACATATATAAGAAAAAAAGATTATACGAATTTAATATTGAAATGTATCCAAAAGGATTTTTCCGAGTACCGGACAGTACTGACAATAATTAATACTTTTTCAAAACTCTGCTCTACTGTTTTCAAAGTCAAACAATCTACGTAGGTTTTAAAAAGATATAATGACCAGACAAAAACAAAACCCGAGGAAACTCCAGGAATAAGAAAAATGAAATATATCGATAGATCGAAAGTTTTATAATTAGTGCATTGTAAATAACATATCTTTTTAACAGTTTTTCGCCAATGTTATTGTTTCACTATGATGCGACTATCGCAGATTTTACTAGTGCACAAATGTATTCACATAACACAAGAATTGAATATTTATGCTGCATCACTATACAGCGTTAGGAGAGCTTGCCTGATTTGTAAATCAGTTTTTATAACTTTTGTTTTAAATCTGTACTTAACTCATTCGTGTTAGACAAGTTCGGAAACAACTTCAGTAATTAACTTTAATTTCGCGTTTCGTCAGTATTTCTGTTGGAGAATCAATTGAATTAGATATAATGATTTTACATTTGCCACTTATTTGAACGTAAACACTAAGCATTCGTTGTAAATTATCGAGATACATCTAAATAGTACCAGACAGACAGATGTTAATGAGCCAGATAGATTCAAGCATTTTAAGTAGATATATAGATGGAAAGAGAGGAGAGAGAGAGAGAGAGAGAGAGAGAGAGAGAGAGAGAGAGAGAGAGAGAGAGAGAGAGAGAGAGAGAGAGAGAGAGAGAGAGAGAGAGAGAGAGAGAGAGAGAATCATGGACATCCGTGCTGTCCGCACGATCTGATGATAAGGATATCTACGAAAGCGAGGCGTAAACAACAAATATATAGAGAGAAATAATCAAATGTAATAATGACAAGGATGCTGAGTGCTGTTTTGAATAAAAGAATAGAAAAGATGCAGATGTATTTGAGGTGGAGATGCTGTTTGTGCTTTTAGAGAAATTTAGGAAATTTTTGATGGTTTTTGAGTTTAAAATTATTCACTTGTATTTCTAAATGCACAAGCAACATAACCACTTCTAATGCATCTTTACTATTCCTATATATATAGATGAGTTAGTTGTTATCTATCTATCTATCTATCTATCTATCGCAATCTGGTTCACCTCTATCTATCTGTCTGTCACAGCCTCTTCATATCTATCTATCTATCTATCTATCTATCTATCTATCTACCTATCTATCTCAGTCTTGTTCATCTGTATCTATCTGTCTGTCACAGATTCTTTATATCTATCTATCTATCTATCTATCTATCTCAGTCTTGTTCATCTGTATCTATCTGTCTGTCACAGATTCTTTATATCTATCTATCTATCTATCTATCTATCTATCTATCTATCTATCTATCTCAGTCTTGTTCTTCTGTATCTATCTGTCTGTCACAGATTCTTTATATCTATCTATCTATCTATCTATCTATCTATCTCAGTCTTGTTCATCTGTATCTATCTGTCTGTCACTGATTCTTTATATCTATCTATCTATCTATCTATCTATCTATCTATCTATATCAGCCTGGTTCATGGCTATTTATCTATCTATTCATCTGTCTGTCTGTCACAGTCTCTTCATATTTATCTATCTATCAATCTATCTATCTATGTCACATCTTCTTCATATCTATCTATCTATCTATCTATCTATCTATGTCACAACCTTCTCATATCTATCTATCTATTTATCTATCTATGTCACAGCCTCTTCATATCTATCTATCTATCTATTTATCTATCTATCTATGTCAAAGCCTCTTCATATCTATCTACCTATCAATCTATCTATCTTTGTCACAGCCTCTTCAAATCTCTCTCTCTCTCTCTCTCTCTCTTCTCTCTCTCTCTCTCTATATATATAATATATATATATATATTATATAATATATATATATGACACAGCTTCTTCATCTCTATTTATCTATCAATCTATCTATGTAACATCCTCTTCATATCTATATATCTATTATCTGTCTATCTATCAATCTATCTCAGTCAGGTATATCTATATATAATTCTGTCTGTCAGAGGCTCTTCATATCGCTCTATCTATGTATCTATAAGTTGTGTGTGTGTGTTGTGTGTGTGTGTGTGTGTGTGATTCTTTTGTATATCCCGAGTGTTGTTTTTTTATCAATAATCATAAAACAGTCTACCAATATTAATGGAATATCTAATATTCAACTGAATAATTAATGAATTAATTCTGCATTTCACATGAGACGAAAGCACTAATATTTTTGTTTCATTTGTTTATCTTTCAAAAATAATTTTTGAGAAGATAAAACTTAGAACTGAAGACTTTTTTTGTCACAATAAAAATGTCGAGAATTTCCTCGACATTTTCAATATGCGTTCAATATTAATTGGTTGAATGAGTTCAATATTAATTGGTTGAGACGTTGACGAAAAGCAACCAGTTCGTCTTTAAAATCTATTCATCTATCTGTCTGTCTATGTCTGGTTCATCTTTATCTATCTATCTGTACGTAACAAACTCTCATATATATATATATATATATATATATATATATATATATATCTATATATATATATATCTTATTATAATGGAGATTGTAGGTTTGTCTATCTGTAACCGAAACTATATTACTATACAAGTCACAATTCCTTTAGTTATTTACATCATATTCTCCATGATTTTATTTTTATTTAAACCTCAATTATTAATAAAATTGTTTTACATTACTTACACTGTTGACAATATCTACATACTAAAAACATGCAATTGTATTTATATATACAACAAAATAGATGTTTACAGCATGAATGGGAAGGCTAATTTGCATATTGATCTTAAAAAATTGATTTTAATAAATACATGCTTAGTATTATTGATTTCTAATTGTTTGGTTTTATCCTATTGAATATGACCAAAAATCTCTTCAATAAATCTTAAAAGAAATCCATTAACAAGAAGAAATAACAGTAATATTATTCTTTACTTCCTATTTTAACTAAACAGTTTAAATTAGGAAAATTTACCAATGAAAGACGGGAGTAACGGAAAATGATGGAAGAGTTAGTTTCAAAGTTGTTTTATTTTTCAATCATAACCCCCTCTGTTCAAAATCTTTTTATCTACATTCTTATTCAGTTTCATTAGCCTTTCTAATTTAATATCATATTTTATTATAAAATTTAACAAAAATACTTGCACCCAGAGGGTGCATATATTTGCTAGTATATATAATAAAGAGAAGAAATCTTCCTTACGAACAAGAGTTTTATTTTTAAAAAACCTGTCTCAGTTTGAGAGCTCAATGTGTGCTCTTAATGTTAGAGTCACAGAGCAAATATATAAGTAAAGAAATAACAAAAGACTTAGAGATTTAGCATATAGTCTATTTATAGCTCCCTGAAATAGACTATAATTCTAAATCTATCATGCTTATATATATATATATATATATATATATATATATATATATATATATATATATATTTGTGTGTGTGTGTGTGTGTATTTAGGCAGCATTCTTTCATTTATGCATCTAGAATTAAACAAAAGACACATCTGTTATCAATTTTATTTGTGATTTTTTCAGGTTTTCTGGCCAACTTTTTAATATTCGGGTGGAATTCGTGGATTAGTCCACCAAAGTTTATGTCCCGAGTACTTTCGGCCCTTTGAAGTGCCATCATCAGGGGTGATGTGTTCCAGTTTTTCAAATTATATTAATGGATGTGGAGGCTGGAAGGAGGAAAATTGATAGGAAAAGTGTTATAGGCATTTTAAAATGTGAGTACTGAATTAGAAATTAATTTTGTTTAAGGATGGTTTATATTGTTTTATGTATAAAGCTTCTAGTATTTGGAGTTTTTGTTTATTTTTTTCTTTGTGCAGAATGTGTGTATTTTCTCTTAAGATATTTCGGTAATTAGAGTGAAAAAAACCAAACCCAACCAAACGACGACACGAGTTCAAATTCTGGACGACGCTGTTGCATTTCACATAGCGCTAATAAAGGAAGGTATTTATATAATTATTCTCCTAATGGAGTACCCCTTCACCGCCATTACTCCTAGATCTACGGAATGGTATTACCTGTTAGGGTACCATCAATGGTTTAGATAGAAAAATGAACTTTGATAATGTGTTAAAAAATTGTGTAATAAAAAAATGTAATAACATATCAAGCATGAATAGAACAGAACGTCTTTGACATAAAATAACCCAACAAGGGTTGAGATGCCGTAAAATCCAACCAACCAAACTATTCTCCCTCCAGCTATGAGTAAATAGTTTGTCAGACTGGGCTCTTTAACTTTAATTAGGGAACCACACGAGGAGCTGGAAAACTCTGAATTCAAGCCATTTAAAGTCAACAATAAAAATTTACCTTGTGTCACACCTTGCACGTGCAGAGGGGTTGGTAAGTATGTATGACAAATAGAGTAGGTTCGATCCTTGCTAGGTGTTGTGATTTTTCCCGACATTTTGTTGATTTGGGAAGTGCGATGGTGTACTGGTTAGAGTCGTCGGAAATGGACTCGTCGACCAGAGTTCAATTCCTAAACGAAGCCACAGTTTACATAGCGCTAATACCCTTAGGAAAGGTATGAATACAACTATTCTCCCACCACCTATGGGTAAATAGTAGAGTAGACTGGGCTTTTTAACCTTGGTTAGGCAGCCAGTCTAGGAGAAGGAAAACTTTGAATTCAAAGCTCTTAAATCCCCGCTTGTGGTCGTCACTACTAGAATAGGCCCAGGCTTAGCGATCTATTTCAATTTAAAAGAAATTGATTTGAAACTAACTTTTAAAGAGTTAAACGCACTTGTATTAAAGACGGTCGATTAACTAAAATAACCAAGAACGCAGTGAAAGTGTCGGCGCCATTTTATTTAATCAAGGCGGGAAATAAAAAGTGGGAAAAAAACTTGTTCTAACGAACAAGCGACATTAGTGACATAAGTGGTTGAAAGAAAAGAAGATGAAACGTGGGAGAAAAAGGAGAAAGAAGGGGAAAAGAGACGTGGAAAGATACTTGTTGGTTGGTTGGCTGGTTGGTTGGTTGGTTGGAGAGATTTTACGGCATGTCAACCCATTGGGTTATTTTATACAGAATACTTTTTTGTTTTATTCATTCTAGATGGGTATACAATTTTATTTAAAGCTCTTTTTAAAAACATTTTTGGACTCATTTTTTTCTATTTAACCCATAGATGGGACACTAACAAATACTACCACTCCGGGTCAGAGTGGACCTGGGAGTAATGGCGATACGTCTTCGGCATAAAACAATCGGATATGTTGACATGGGTTGACATTGTCTAAAATCCAACCAACCAACCAACCAACCAACCAACCAAGAAAATTATATTATAATAAATATTCAAAATATTTTCGTTAATTATTTGACAGGAAAGTTTCATAACAGAATTTCATTAATTTTCCAAAAAATTAAAAAAAAAAAAAAAAGAAAAAATATTTTGGTTTTAATTAACCTTTTCATTTTATTTTTCTGTTCAGGCAGATTTTTCTTCAAGACAGAGACAGAGACAGAGGAGAGAAGAGAGAGAGAGAGAGAGAGAGAGAGAGAGAGAGAGAGAGGAGGGGGGGCTGACAGACAGAGGACATGGGTGAGAGCGAGAGACAGAGAGAGAGAGAGAGAGGGGCGCAGATAGATAAAGAGACAGAGTGAGCAAGATAGATAGATAAATAGAGACAGAGACAGAGAGTATGGGTGAGAGCAGAGAGAGACAGACAGAGACAGAGAGAGAGAGAGAGACAGACAGACAGACAGAGAAACAGAGAGAGAGACAGGCAGACAGATAAAGAGAACAAGAGAGCAAGATAGATAGAGAGAAAGAGAGAGAGGGAAAAGTGCGTGCTTGAGAGAGAGAGAGAGAGAGAGAGAGAGAGAGAGAGAGAGAGAGAGAGAGAGAGAGAGAGAGAGAGAACAAGGATGTCTCGTTTTTTCAGGATACCTATGGATATACCAGAGTAGCATAATTTAATAATTACAACTTTTGATATGTTTACTCAAGAGCTATTGCGAAATCGTTCAATGTGTAATAATAATCTTGATTTAACTCTCTCTCACGCTTTTCCCCTTCTTTTCTTTATGTTCTATTGAAATAGATTAATGTTATTGCTTTCCTTGCACCCCCTCTCTCTATCTTTCCCCTACCTTCTTTTCTTTCTTTCTTAGATTTGTTTCACCTTGGATGATTTAGACGGTCTCATTTTTAACCAGAGGATGTCAGAAGATTAAGGAACAAGAGTATTAGTATATATTTCAATTACTAGTACAAAATAAAAAAACACCCTCCCAGCGATGTAAAAATAAAATTCCCATGGACCAATCCTACTTTTCTTGAATGTTGCTGCAAGCGGCTAGCGCACACGTGTTAAAGTAAGACAATACAATTCATTTTCCGCCGATCATCGACGTGCGCTTAAATAGAGATTTTCAACTGGGGAGGGTATTATAAGAAGCGCTAAATTAGTTAGATTTTTGTGAAATGGCTAAAACATTTTTGTGGCTTCGAACTCTCTGTCGGACCACTAGAAATGTTCTGTGGACCACAGATGGTCCAGATGGACCAGTGGTGAGAATACTGGTTTACAGTAATCGGTCGAACCCAAATATTTATCGATAAGCAATTGATTGGTTTTTGGTTCCACTCGTATCCGTTAGGAGGGAAATGGACCGTGAATTATTGGTTATTATAGGGTCAATGATTCATTCTTCGTTTCCACTAAGGGGACATTTATCGCAAATTGAATCTTGAAGAATTCTTTGGTTTTTCTTTCCCCTTTAGACCAACAAATGGGAAGGGGGAAGGGGGGAAGGTGGAAGGGGGAAGGGGCGAGGGTTTCCAAGGGAAAATGCAATAAGATGTTTAACATTAATCAAACGGAAGGAAGGAATTAAATCCCTAGAAGCGAACGTGATGGCCAGTGCCAATAGCCGCAGCCATTGTTAAATTGGGAGGACTGGCAAGGAGCCTCTAAACTAAGAACCATCCGAGTTATTGTTATAATAGCGGTCCATGATGATATTGGTGCTTCTATTTAGGAAGGGGTGAACAATTCTCAGCGTATGAGTAGCACAAGGATCAGTGCGGTAAAATAAGAAATTTATGGTAGGTGTGGCACTCCACCTCTGACGGCAAAACCATCTTGGTCTAGCGCTAGTGAAAAGGAGATAAACTCCCTCACTGATACCGAATTTACTCCCGGCTGATACTGAATTTACGCCACACACACACACACACACCCATACCCCCCACACATCATATATATATATATATATATATATATATATATATAATCTAAAAGTCCAGAGAAGAAATCTTTCTTACGACACAAGAGTTTTATTTTAAAAAAACTGTTGCAGTTTGAGAGCTCAATGTGTGCTCTTAATATTAGAGTCACAGAGCAAATATATAAGTAAAGAAATAACAAAAGAATTAGAGATTTAGTTAGCTCCCTGAAATAGACTATAACGCTAAATCTCTCTCTCTCTCTCTCTCTCTCTCTCTCTCTCTATATATATATATATATATATATATATATATGAAAAAGCTGACTTACCGGCGAAATTGGTTAGAATGGTTAGTTGATGCAAGTTTCATAATGATAAGACAGCAATATAACAAATACAAAGTGCTCAATACGTGAGTAGAGCAAATTATTATTATAATTATACACAGTAATAACCTACTCAAGTTTCACCATAAGGATCTTCAAGGTTAAATCCACTGAATTAATCAAGACATTGATTGATAACAGCCGATTGGACGTGTGTATTTTTTTTGTCAATAAAAAAATACACACGTGCAATTGGCTGTAATTGATCACTATCTTGATTAATTCAGTGGATTTAACCCTGAAGATCCTGATGGTGAAACTCGAGTAGGTTATTACTGTGTACCATTATAATATATATAATATATAATATATATATATATATAATGGTACACAGTAATAACCTACTCGAGTTTCACCATCAGGATCTTCAGGGTTTTAGAGAAGTGGGTTATATTTCTCTAAAAGTCACTATAAGAGGAATATAACCTACTTCTAAACAAAACGAAAAATCTAGTGGAATCCGTTTGGTGTAGGGGTTATGATCCTCGCCTGTCAGCTTGACAGTCAGCGTTTGAATCACGCACTAGGCGGTCTTTCTATCTATAGCTCTGCTGATGAGGCCTAATAGGCCGAAATGTACATGCAGAGATTGATTTTTCGATTAGTTTAGCTTTACATTTGAATAGATATGTCCGCCTAATCAATTAATTATTAACTAATTAACTTTCAAAAATTAGGTACGACTTCAATTAAGCACATATTCTCCCAAAAATTGTCGGTTGTGTATTTACTTCTCATATATATATATTATATTTATATATATATATATATATATATATATTGTGTGTGTGTGTGTGTGTGTGTGTGTGTGTGTGTGTGTGTGTGTGTGATCTGTATCGGAGAAAGGAAAAAAAAGCTTCGCCGACCATGAAAAATTGTTAGAATAACCACTTTGGTTCCACAGGCTAAGGAAACCTGTTTCGCTCAAAACTTTTTGTTAAACCTTTGATATGATACTTTTTGTCTGATATTTTTAAATTATTATATGATATACAGTAAATGTTGCCCTATCATACACATTTTGTCTAATTTCTGCTACCATATATCCAGGATTTATCCACTGACTGCACGGACTAATGTAATTAAATTGTCTCGCATAATATTTACGTTCGGTCGATGATGGCAAGTGAAGACAATGTTTCTCGATTCCACCGTAAAGTTATCCAAACGAACCAAAATTTATCTGTCATCAACGAATATTTATCTAAAACGAACATGATCCAGTCAAGAGTTTTTAACAATCATAATAAAACGTTACTAATGCCCAAATGGAAATGATATGTTTATTGCACAACGGTGCCTCCATACATACTCAACGCATACATTCTTAACAAAATTATACCAAAACTGGTAGGACCTGTGGATATACCACAGTATGATAATTTGATTATTATAATGTTTGATATGTTTACTTAAGAGCTATTGCTTAATAGTTCAATATGTAAAAAGTATAATAATATTTATTTAACTCTCTTTCGGGTCGGGGTTCCGGTGAGCTTCGGCTACTGGACCGCTTGAGTCATAATAATAGCGTCGATCCCAGCCCCCCAGGCAACACCTGCCACCTCGATTTAAAGGGTTTATTGCCCGGTGCCTGAGGCGCCCCCTTGAGGGGAAATGCCGACGGGATACACGCAACTTTTCACCCGCCATCCCATGAACTTCGGTTTGTGGGTGGATCCCACGTTAATAGGGCCTTTGTGCCTGACCTAGTACGGGTGGGGTACTGGGAAAATACAAACTCTCTTTACTATCAGTACCTGTGGATATACCACAGTATGATAATTATTACAACGTTTGATATATTTACTTCAGAGCTATTGTAAAATGCTTCAATATAGAAAAAGGAGTAATAATCTGGATTTAACTCTCACACACTTGTTTTTTTTTCGTTCTTTCGTTCTTTTCCTCTTTTTTCCGGGCTGTTAGGGCCATGCATGGTCTGCTGTGATGGTCCATCTTAGCCAATTGATATTGTGATAGCGGGACCTGTGGATATACCACAGTATGATTAATTATTACAACGTTTGATATTTCTCGGAATTTTTTAGATGAGACTTGATAATTAGTATCATTTGTATTATTCGGACTATTGTCCTCATCTTCATTGTCATCTGTACAACTTTTCGGTTGATATGCCCTCCGGCCTTCTTCAGGTATTTTTTGTCGGACTCGGGAACCTTTTCAGACTCGGGAACCATTTTGTACTCGGGAACACTTATCCCGATTAAGACAAGAAGGTTCCCGAGTCCGAGAAGAAATATCAGAAGAAGGTCGGAGGGCACATCTACCGAAACGTTGTACATATAAGAATGAAGATGTAAATAGCATAATAATCTTGATTTAACTCTCTCCCTCCCCCATTATCTCTCTCTCTTTCACTTTTTCTTTCTTTCCTTCTTTTCTTATTTCCATTATGTTCGATTGAAATAGATAGCGTTATTTTTCTTCCATTTTTTTTCTTTAAAAATGAAAACCGAACGATCCATTATTTAACTGGGGTGACGACACTCAGAAGAAATAAAAATTCAGCGGATAAGTGACACCAGATAATCAGGATTTACATTCTTGCATTTCTTCTTTGGCGATTTGGACGGTCTCATTTTTAACCAGAAGGTGTTGCAAGATGATACCGGTCGTACAAATAAGGAACACAAGTATTAATATATACATTACAACCAATGGTGTTTGTTGATGGACACCTAATGGTCATGGATAACCGACTTGGCAAAAACTATTGGTAAGGAAGTCGGTTCTCACTAAGTGCTCCATATTTCTATCCATGTGCCAAACGAAGCTGATCTTAGTAATTCACTACGATCTTTACCGATATATATTTAGGTTCTAATGCATAATAGGATGTCTGCAAAATAGGATGTCTGCAAAAATGATCTCAGGTGCTTTGGCATTGTTCCTTTCCAGCTGGGAAAATTTGGCTCAAGACCGCCCTCGGTGGCGGCAGAATCTCCATAGAGGACTGTACATGTCAGAACTCACCCTAATACAACATCATGAAACTAAGAGGTCCATAAGAAAGCAACGGCAACAAAGCATCGGAACATCATCATCTACACAAACAACCTACAAATGCAAAATCTGTGGTCGAGAATGTTTCTCAAACATAGGACTTCATAGTCACAGGAGGCGCTGCAACCTCAGGGGCACACAAAAACTTTTATCATAGTCTTTCGAGACTGAATTGCCAATGATGATAATGCATAATAGCGCGCAAGAAATGATATCATTAGATTACGTATAAAAAGCATACATTTCATTACGTATAAAAAGCATACATTTCATTACGTATAAAAAGCATACATTTCATTACATTTCACAGAAATGTCCGAAACAATTGAGTCTTATGGTTAGAGTTGGTGTTATGGTAAGTGTTATGGTAGGATTAGGCTACTTTGGGAGTTTCCAACATCTAATGCTATTTATACGTCAACTGGATAGCAGCCCAGCAACCAGGATTCCCACCACTTCGATGTAGTACCAGTTCAGAGAGATACAATGCAAATATTTCTACTATCAACACATCATTACTCCATTCGAAAACTTCAAATAAATCAAACCAAAATATCCAGAAAAGAAGAAGCAATATTATCCAGACTAAGAATAGGACACTCATACATTACCCATTCATACCTCCTCAAAAAAAGAAGCAGCCCCATATTGCATACCATGCCAAAAACCCTACACAATCAAAC
>CM042174.1:32824284-32846784 GCA_023376005.1 Doryteuthis pealeii | reverse complement strand
TACTACTGTAGTCGTTCTCCCTGGTCTGTGAGAATAAGTCCTTTAAATACACCTCAATTTCACCAATCCGGGTCCTCACTCATAATGCCGTACAGCACGTGCGATACTCATCAGCACGGTGCGCCACCTACATCCGGGCACTATGCTATTTCTTATTTCCCTGATCGTCCACAGCTCTCACATTCTGAAGGAAGCGGGTTCCGCTCCTAGGTCAGTCCTACACGCTAGGCAAAGCCGAGTCCGCTTCCTTCGAGAATACGGCAAGTCTTCACGCCCACCACTCTCTCTGTCACACCGACACTCTCTCTGTCACTGTCTCACTACATTTAGTATATATTTATTTACATTGGTTTCATGGTATGTAAGCTTAATTTTTAAGCGAAGCAATCATCAGACAGTGAAATATATATATATATATATATATATATATATATATATATATATATTATATTAAATATATATATATATATATATGAAGGTAAAAAGGATATTGAATCCGACAATATGTGTAGAAAGTTTTGTAGAAAAAACAAGATGTTAAAAGTTTTGCTGACAGAAATCTGTTTCGACCAATATGAAGATGTCTTTATCAAAGTAACATTGTAAACGGAAAGACGAAATAAATATATCATTAATCATGAGGTACAGAATGCTCACGATCAGTACCACAATTTAAATACATTTTATTTTTTAAAATTATAAGCATTTTTATCATTAGAAAAAAGCTCAAAAGAGTTTGCAGCAAAAGTGTATATAAATATCAAAAAGTTCAGGAAAATGTTCCGGTTACAAAACCGTTTTTGTAACCGGAACATTTTCCTATATATATGTCTTTCTTGTGTAGACAAATTAGACCTAAGCACTCGCTGTTTTTGTTAGGTTAGGGGCTTGGGTTGGGTGCGATTTGATGGTGTTTTCTTTTCTTTTTTCTTTACGTCCCCCCTCTTGTCTAACCTATTCCATATTTCATATTCCATTCCCTTCTTAATTAATTTACAATTTGACTTTTAATCATTTTCGAGTGTAAAACTTGAAAAGCATCGGACGAAAGGGCCCTTGATTTATCAATAAACATTTTTTCCTTCCATTCCTTTCCTCCATTTAGTCTTTCATCCGTTATCATTGTGTAGATGATAACCTTTACCATATTATATAAATTTGCCTGTATCAAAAATGTATATATATATATATATATATATATATATATATATGTATATGTATGTGTGTGTGTGTGTGCGTGTGTGTATGTGTATGTGTGTGTGTGAGTGTGTGTGAGTGTGTGTGTGTTCTTATAAGTTCAAGCAAAGTAGTATTTACATCAAATTTATCAATATATGGGCTACGGCGTGGCAGTTGTTTTTTTTTTCTTGGGGGGGGCGCCCCCGCACAACTTGAGCACACAATGACATACATCCGGGCACAAACATAAGAAGTATCAAAATCAATCCTTTCTGATTTCTTCGGTCGACTTTTATGTTTACGTTCTCATATTCAAAACACAATAGAATCATTCTTTTGCTTTGTATTTTTTTTTTTTTTTTTTTGTTTTGCGTAGGCAACAACAGTGTTTTTATTCATATCGATCTATAACTCAGGCCACTACTTACATGCAACAGAGAACAGACCTGAATTTCGAGTGTCCGCTTCGACCCAAAAAAGCCACCTCCTCCGTTGGAATTTCTACCATTTACATACATACATATATTTATAAATATATATATATACATACATATATACACATATTTAGATATACAGACACACACGCATATATATATATATATATATATATATATACATATATATATATATATGCTCTTCTCTATGAGGAATGGAGCACTCTGTGACGGCCTTTTCACACAAAGCGATGTGTGTATTAAAAACAGTTAAAATCCCCTTCCCATTCTGTAAGTGAAGACAGCCTAATGGTTAAGGTGCCGGACTGACACCCAACCGACCAGGGTTCAATTCCGGCTGTAGGTATCTTACAAAATGTCTAGTCACACTGAAGAGACTTGATAAGTCGAAACACGTGTCTGTGGATGACCCTATATATATATATATATATATGGTTATATATATTTGGAGTGAGAGAAAGGGAGTTGATAGAGGGTTACATTGGTGTAATGGTCGCACGATTGGATAGGAAGAGGCTTTAGGTAAAGAATCTAAGGAAATTGGAGAAGTCAGTTATTTGGATATGAATGGAGTTTGCAATGAAGTGTCATGGAAAAAATTTGTGTGAGAGAGAGAGAGAGAGAGAGAGAGAGAGAGAGAGAGAGAGATGTGGGGGTGGTGTGAAATAAATGGGAAATTAGAGTGTGAGAATCTATGTACTATTCTGGGGGCACGGTATCAATTATGGTACCCTGCTCCGGGCGCAGTACCAAATGTTGTCTGATAGATGTGTGTTGTGATGAGTTCTTTGATAAGAAAGTTCTTTAGAGATAGAGAGATATTTGAGAGAGATCAGAGAGAGATTAGACTTACCTGGTGAGGAGATCTTATTTCTTTTTTGCTGATCCTTCTACCATCTACTACGGTTAAGTTCTTCTAAGGGCTTTTGTTGGACTTTGCTTGTTTAAATTACATGAATTACAAAGACATATTTTTGTTACTTGATCAAGTAATTTTTATTTTAGCTTCATTCCTATGATCATCGCGTGGGAGAGATCAGACCTCAGCCTGTATTAACCCTTCGACGGTCAGACTATCACCTCTCACTCTTCCTTTCTCTCCTTCACCGCGTCATTTCCTCTTCCTGTCAAAAACAATGCCACGAGTCTTTTCTGACATCATCCCTCACATTTTCCGTCACCTATCACGCTACTACTCAAACTTTTAATAACTCTACTCAAACCAGCATCATGGTTATACGTCACAATTCTAAAACAAAACAAAATGTCGGCTACAACATACACTTCAAAGAATACCGAAAACACCACCCTGTCAACACTTTAGCTTTATCAAATAAAAAAATCAAGGAGCAAAATGATAATGATAATCTCATTATAATGAAGTTTGTGTGTTTGTCTGTCTTTAATCGAGACTATATACTAATCAAGTCAACATTCCCTTAGTTATTTACGTTATATTCTCCATGATTTTATTATCATTAAAACCTCCATTATTAATAATATTGTTTTACAAAATTATTACTGTTTAGTTTTACGGCATATCAACCTCAGTGGGTCATTTAATCCCAACTAAGTTTTGGATTCGTAGCGATAGTTTGGTAGAAAAAAATTAACAAAAACATATGTATAGATTTTAACTATTGTTTAATTACTCATATTTTTAAGTACAATCCCAATTCTTTTAGGAAATGTAAAATCCTGGATGGTCTTATTTTCGTGAAAAGTTTTTTTTAAATTACTTGCTTGGTAGTATTTTGTTTGCACTAGATCAAAGTCTACACACTCTAGCAGTATATGTTTTACTGTAAATCTCTCTTGGCATGTAGTGCATATTGGGGATTCTGTGCCCTCAAGTAAATGATGATGGGTAATGTAGGTGTGGCCTATGTGAATACTGGTCAGCACAAACTGTTCTCTTCTATTTTTGTTGTATTTTAAGTTCCATTCTCCAATGGTAGGTGTAATGTTTTGAAATTTATTATTAATGAGTACTAGATCAAAGTCTACACACTCTAGCAGTATATGTTTCACTGCAAATCTCTCTTGGCATGTAGTGGATATGGGAGATTCTGTACCCTCGAGTAAATGTTGATGGCGGGTTAGCAATGAGTGACGTTGCACATATAAAGAAAAAAGAGACGGATGAAGTAAATAAAATGTGTACGGAATCTAATGCAACTGAATTACAAAAGAAAAGAAAAATGTGTTTTGGGTGCGGTGGACAATGGCACGAGTGACGCACACAGTGTCCAGCATGGGGAAAGATGTGTTTTAAATGCAACAGTAAAAACCATTTTGCCAGACTTTGTAAAAATGAACAAAGGGGAAAGGTGTCACATTACATACAAGAGACATACGACATACCGTTATTTTTTTACGAGATCGAGTAACTGTGAACCATATATGTGTAAAGTTTTTTTAAATGGTATTCAATGCCAAATGGAAATTAACACCGGTTGTTCGTCTACTCTGATAAATAAAAAACAGTTTAACTTACTACCAAACGCGAGACTTTTGAAAAAGGGGATAATACGGAGGTTACGGATCTATTCATGTGAGGTCATTGTACCTAAGGGAGTGGCTAACCTGAGGCTCAAATACCAGGGAATCAACCTAGTCACCAGATCTGAAAAATTCTCCTTCATTTTCAATAAAACAATCAACGCAATCAGTTGACCAGTTCTATTACTTACTAATAAACAATACAATTGTGCTTATTTTGGAGGTATTCTGTAGAAAAAAGACGTGGTAGAAGAAAACTGACTGCGGTTTAAATATCAGCATATCAATATTAGTCTAAATCTGATAAAAAATCAAACTCAACAAAAATTATGTCCAAAATTGTTCCCCAGTAATATCAAGCCTCACCTAAAAAATTCAGAGAAATAGTATATAATCGGTACGGACCAGATATAATCCGTCAATGGGTCGAAACGTTGTACAGATAACAATAAAGATGAGGACAATAGTCCAAATAATCAAAATAATACTAATTATGAGGCCTCACCTAAAAACATTCAGAGAAATAGTATATAATCGGTAAGGACCAGATATAATCCGTCAATGGGTCGAAACGTTGTACAGATAACAATAAAGATGAGAACAATAGTCCGAATAATCCAAGTAATACTAATTATCAAGCCTCATCTTAACAATTCCGTGAAATAATAGTAATATTGTTACCTAAACTGACAGGTGTCTCCGATAATAGAGATCAACTAAATGTCAAATGAAGACACTTGGATAAACAAAAAAGAAATTCTATTCAACAAATCGATATGCAACGTTAGCAGTTCTTTTTTCTATCGATTCTTTTGTGGCAAATCTTTTGTTGAAAAGACTTTTAAAAACTTTTCTTTACAAAAAGTTTTGTCTTGCCGATGACCTTAGGTTGAAACTAGTCGAGAACAATTCGAAAATAACTATAAAGGAATATTCCTATTTGTTATCATTATATATATATATATATATATATATATATATATATATATATATATATATGTATATATATATATAATATATATATATATATAATATATAGAGAGAGAGAGAGAGAGAGAGAGGGGGGAGACAGAGACAAAGAGATGAACTCTACACAGACACACCTATATATTATATATATATATATATATATTTATATATATATATGCAGTTCAACCAAATATATAAATATATATATATATATATATATATATATATATATATATATATTTTATATATATTATAATATATATATATAATATATATATATATATATATATATATATATCTTGTATCCTGAAAAAATGACATTCAATTCATTCTTTATTTCGATCTCTCTCTCTCTCTCTCTCTCTATATATATAATATATATATATATCTTTGTCTCTCCCTCTCTCTCTCTCTCTCTCTATATATATATATATATATATATCTTTGTCTCTCCCTCTCTCTTTGTCTCTCCTCTCTCTTGTCTCTCTCTCTCTCTGTCTCTGTCAGTCTGTCTGTCTCTCTGATTCTCTGTTTCCAAATTCCATAAATATATCTATTGTCGAGAATTTACCATCATCACGAATCATAAACCACTGCTTGGGCTTTTTAAAGAGGACCGTGCAATATCACCAACAGGAAGTGCTAGAGTTCAACGTTGGGCCTTGGTTCTAGCAAGTTATCACTATCAACTAGAATACAAACCTGGTTCAAAGATTTCCAATGCAGATGGATTGAGTCGGCTACCTATAGAGGACTATTTTACGCCATTACCTTGTCCGGGGGAAGTAGTACTCTCCATGTCAGCTTTAGACTTAACCCCAATCACGTCAAAAACTGTTGCTTTTTACTCATCAAGAGATCCCGTGTTATCAAAAGTGCGTGAATGGATCTTACATGGATGGCCGGGAAAAGGATCTCTTGACTTTCAAGCATACACAACCAGGAAGGATGGGTTATCGGAACAACTGGTTATGTTTTATGGGGATCACGGGTAATTATCCCAGCAAAGTGTCGAGAGGTGTTACTGAAAGAATTGCATGAGAGTCATCCAGGAATTTCACGGATGAAGCCACATTTGGTGGCCTAAGATGGATGCAGATATTGAATTATGTGTGAGAGTTGTGCCATGTGCCAAGATAGTGCAAATATGCCTTAGCCTAATGCATTGCATCCCTGGAAATGGCCAGGAAGTCCTTGGTTCAGAGTGCACATGGATTATGCGGGCCCTATCCAGGGCAAGTGGATTCTAGTGATTGTCGACGCCCACAGTAAATATATAGATGTACATGTTGTGTCATCACCATCTTCTTCAGAAACAGAAAGGATGTTGAGACGCACGTTTGCCACACATGGGAGTCCACATGTGATCGTATCTGACAATGCTAGCAGTTTTACTAGTAAGGAATTTTGCCTAAATGGCATTAAGCATGTTAGATGTGCACCGTACCACCCCTCCTCGAATGGCCTGGCTGAGCGTGCAGTGCAAACCATTAAGAGTAGCCTTAAAAAAGTTACTGGAGATTTGGAAACACGATTATTGCGTGTATTAGCCCGATACCGTTTATTCCCGCAATCAACAACGGGTCAATCACAAGCAATGCTATTAATGAGCCGTCAGCTTCGATCTCGGCTGGACCTTGTGTATCCAGATTTATCTACCCAAGTCACCACAAAAATAGATGATACTAAAAGAACAACGGATAAATATCGTAGTGAAAGGATGTTCCATAATGGAGATAGTGTGGTGAATTTTCAAGGGAGGCCAAAATGGCTGTCCGGAGTTTTAGAGGAGCAGCTTGGTCCACTGTCTTTTTTAGAGTGCGATTCGAGGATGGTCGATTATGGAAAAAACATGTGGATCATATTCGCGTGAATATTCCAACAGAACCTGTTGTGAGAGGTCCAGAAGAATCCAGGCAGCCTCTGGGGAGTCGGGAACAAACAGTTACAGAGCACTCAACATCTTTTGCACAGCTTCCTGCACCCTACAGAGATAGCAGTCTCTCAACAACCGGTGACAGCTTAGAAGATGAACATCCCAGAGAAACAAAAAGCAACATAACAGACAATCTGATTGCATTCGTACAACAGAATTCCTCGAAAATCTACAGAAAAAAGTGTTGGAGGACCCTGGCATTGGAATTCAGGCTTTGTCACGTGAATTGAATGTTTCAACCTCTACCATGAAGCTTGCACTCAATGAAGACCTTTGTTACTACTCATACAAGCATCGCAGGGGTCAACTGCTCCCAGAAAAGGCCCGTGAAAATCGCCTGGCAAAGGCGATGAAACTTCTGAGCAAAGTAAAACATCCTGCTGAACCACACACTATCTGGTTCTTTTCCGATGAGAAAAAACTTTTGCCAAGATCAAAAGCACAACACGCAGAATAACAGATGGCTTCCATACAGTCCAAAGGACACTACTCGGGTCATGCAGATTAATTTCCACAAACGATGATGGTTTTCGGATGTGTGCTCTCTGAGGGTGATGTGAAGCACATCACCCTCAGAGAGGGTAATAGGTTGAATTCAGATGGCTACGTGGAGTTGCTGAACTCTGTAGTCAAGCCCTGGATAACAAGGGTAGCCAATGGTAGGCCATATGTATGACAGCATGTGCCACACTGTTGTATACCCTTTCTTTCCTTACTTCTATTTTTCTTCTGTTCATCTTTGATATCTTACGTTCTTCTTCGAGCATCTGGACCTAGTCTTGGGGACTTCGTGTCTGGTCTTCTAGGTCAGTCTTGTTGCCAAGACATTCATCAACCACAAAACCATATTATTTATTTAAACTTTTATTACTTAACTAAACATATTTATCTAACTAATCACAGCGCGCGTGTGCAGTGAGTCTCAGCTAAAGCAGTAACATCTTATCTGCCTGACGTCCAAGCTGAAACTGAAGAGCCAACCAGGTCCCACGTGACTTCACGTATTTTGTGGGCTTTCTGTAATATTCCATGGAAAGTCCCGCCCGTGATATGAAAAGGGGCCATCCCTTCTGAAATACAGGGGGTTGACAATAATCTATGCATAGATTATGTAACAACACCTCTATGAAACGTTAAAAATGGATGTCGGGGAATTTTTACGACTAAACCAATCCCAATGTTTAGGCTCCGAACTCCCCAGATCTTAACCCCGTGGATTATTATGTATGTGGCGCTGTTGAGAAAGAACCCAATTGTCGTGTCAGTTCTAGAAAAGCCCAGTTAATCGACGGAATTCAGGTAGTTTTTGAGACCCTTTCCAGTGAAACTGTATTATCAGCTTGCTCCAGATTCTGGAGCAGGATTGATGCTGTGATCAACTCTAATGGCAGCTATTTTGGGTAAAACTTGTTAGCAGTAGTGTAATATCCGTGCCTGTTAAATGTCTGTACAATTCATTACATTTTGTAGTTACCAAACACTTATTTTCATTATGAAACTGTCAAATTTAGCTCGAACAGCCTATATATATATATATATATATATATATATATATATATATATATATATATTATATATATATATATATATATTAATTTTTTTCTGATCTTCATTTTTATGCTTCTAAAACAAACAAAATTTCACTAATATATATATATATATATATATATATATATATATATATATATATATATATATACCTGTGTGTGTGTATGTGTGTGTTGTGTTTGTGTGTAATTCAAAGTTGAGGAATAAAAGCGGATAAAACACAAACAACTTCATCCAATTAATATTTTGCCTCGAAGTATTAACGAAGCTTTATCAGAATTTTAATACACCGAGGTGAAATATTAATTGAATAAAGTTGTCTGTGTTTGATGAGCTTCTATTCCTCAACTTTTAATTATATTTTGTTGGATTTTACCCAATCTGTTATTTCCTCATATACATATATATATATATATATATTCTTATAATGGTATACACAGGAATAACTTACTTGAGTTTCGCCATAAGTATCTTCAGGGTTAAATCCACTAAATCAATCTACCGTCATAACCACTAAATACACGTGTACAATCAGCTGGAATGAATCAATATCTTGATTAATTAATCAATATCTTCATTAATTCAGTGGATTTAACCCGGAAGATCCTTATGGTGAAACTCGAGTAGGTTATTCCTGTGTATACCATTATAATAATAGATTTGCTCTACTCACGTATTGAGCACTTTATATTTGTTATATCACTGTCTTATCCTTATGGAACTTTTATCAACTAACCATTGTGACCAATTTCACCGGTAAGTCACCATTTTCATATATAAAATCACACACACACACACACACACACACACATATATATATATATATATATATATAGTATAGAAAATATATATGATCATCATATTTTTTTTCATGTGAAGTTTTTTTTCATTATTTTTATAAAACTATGGGCTACATTGAGACCGTAACGAGGCTCAGATCAAGAATCCGACGAGTGAGACCCAACTTTTCAATCAACAATGTCCTCCTTCTGCATGACAAGAGAAAATTATTCGGGTGGACAACTTTACCGCATCCTTCATATTCACCAGATTTTAGCCTTCAGACTATCATCTCTTCGACCCCATGAAACAGGGTTTGAGAGGCACACATTATGCCAGTGCCGAGGAAGTGAAATATGTCGTGAAGAAGTGGCTCAAAGAAAATTTAACAGCATTTTACGGGGCAGGGATACATCCACTCATCCGAAGGTGGAACATTGCTAATAAGAGAAACGTTGAATATGTGGAGAAGTAGGGATGTAATCCACAGAGAACCAGCTTCATTTTGATGTATGATACATGTTTATGTGTTGGTAATATTACTCAATACAGAGATGATCTCCGAATTCCAAATGCTTCCAGAGCATCTGACCGGCTGAAGAACCGAGTTTGGTTCAACAGAGATATCTCGAAAACTAAATTTGCAATATACCGTGTCATAGTTTTCTCAACCATCCTGTCCGGTGCGGAAACCTGAACGGTATACAATGCGGATGCCCACAGACTACATGGCTACTACATGCGTCACTTACGCAGTATATTAAATGTCAAATGGTGGAAACATATTTTAAACAGGACCATTCTGAAAAGATTTGGCATGCACGAAATAATTGTCCAACGCACGCTGAGATGGGCCGGCCCCTTAAACAGACTTTGGGATGACAGACTGCCAAAACAGATTCTGTACTCTCAACTGAAATAGGGATCGGTAGACCAAAGTACAAAGACAACATAAAGAGAAACCTGGAAGACTTTAACATCTCCATAGGCAGTTGGTAAGATGCAACCGGATACATTGGACGAAACGGATTCGAATAATAATAATAATAATAATAATAATAATAATAATAATAATAATAATAATAATTGCGGACAATATCAAGCAAGCAGAAATAAAAGGAAAAGTTAAAAAAGATTATCTCAGGAGAACTAGAAAACTTCTAGAAACCAAACTTAACAGCAGAAATCTAATCAAAGGAATCAATACCTGGGCTGTCCCCATTATAAGATACTCATGACCATTCTTAAAATGGACAAAAGAAGAACTCAGACAGATTGACCAAAGGACGAGAAAGTTATTGATCATGCACAAGGCTCTCCACCCTAGAGACGATAGATTATATGTGTCAAGAAAGGAAGGATGAAGAGATCTTGCCAACATAGAGGACTGCGTAGAAACCACAATCCAACAACTTAAAGATTACACAAGAAAGAGCAAAGACAAACTACTTATGGCGGCCAACAATAGTAGAAGTGACAGATGGACAAACAGAAAAACAACAAAGACTAGAAAACACAAATGGGAAGAAAAACAATTATATGAACACTTCAAACGACAAATCGAAGAGGTTGCACATGAAAAAACTTTGACATGGTTAAGAAAAGGAAACCTCAAAAGAGAAACTGAATCATTAATAATTGCTGCACAAAATAATGCCATAAGGACAAACTATATCAAAGCGAAAATTGATAAGACCCAACAAAATAGTAAATGTAGACTTTGCGGTAATAGAGATGAGACTGTAATCCATGTACTATGCGAATGTAGCAAACTAGCACAACGGGAGTACAAAACTAGACACGACAGGGTTGGGAAGGTGATCTAATGGAAATTATGCAAAAAATTAAATGTTGAACATACAACAAAATGGTATATGCATAAACCAGAATCTGTTCTTGAGAACGAAACACATAAAATTTCTGGGACTTTGAAATAAAAACGGATCACGTTATCCCAACAAGAAGACCAGACCTACTGTTGATTAACAAAAAAAGAAAGAACTTGTCAACTGGTGGATTTTGCAGTGCCAGCAGATCACAAGGTGAAGCTAAAGGAAAATGAAAAAATGGACAAATACCTGGACCTTGCCAGAGAACTGAAAAAGTTATGGAATATGAAAGTGAAAGTGATACCAATTGTAGTTGGTGCACTTGAAACGGTCCCAAAAGGATTGGAAAAGGGTTTGGAAAGTTTGGAAATCAGAGGAAGGATTGAAATCATTCAGAACACTGCACTGCTGCAATCTACCAGAATACTCAGAAGAGTCCTGGAGACCTGAGGAGACTTGCTGTCACTCAGTCTCCAGTGAAAGACCATCAGCTAACGCTGATGTGAAAACTCAAAAGGAGTAAATAATAATAATAATACCTGCCCTAAACAAAATGGCATTACTTTTTTACTCAACCTCGTATGAAAAGTAAAATGGATATGAATCCGACAGTATGTGTAGAAAGTTTGTAGAAAAAACAAGATGTTAATAGTTTTGCTGACAGAAATCTGTTTCGACCATATAAAGCAACTATGTATAATAGGAAAGACGAAATAAATAGATCGTTAATCACGAGGCACAAAACGCTCTCGATCAGGGCCTGAATTTTCAAAAAATTCTAAAAATGCGTATTCTATGTTAAAAATAAAATAAATTTTCTTTTTAAAAAAATTAGAAGCATTTTTATCATTAAAAAAAGCTCAAAAGAATTTGAAGTAAAAAGTGTATACAAATATCAAAATGTTCAAGAATATGTTCCAGCTACAAAAGCAAATTTTAAAAATATAAGTCCAACAGTACAATTGATGAAGATGGAAAGTTTCAGGAATCTGTAATGTTGACAAATTCGTAGTGTCGGGATCCTTTTTATATTCGAAATTTTAGCCTCCGTGATATATTTTAAACAATTCCAAGTATTTTTTTTCTGTAGACAGTATGAAAAGTAAAGTGGATATGTATCTGACAGTATGTGTAGAAAGTTTAGTAGAAAAAACAAGATGTTAATAGTTTTGCTGGCAGAAATCTGTTTCGACCATATAAAGCGGTCTTTATCAAAGCAACTATCACCCTCGTATGTATATGGTGCTAGGTCACATGTATCTACTTCTGGCTTTTTTTTCGTCTACCCGGTCGATCTCGGCAAACTGTTCCTATCTGTCATGTATCGATCTGTATTCAGCTATGGATTAACCCATTTCTATGGCCGCCCTGTCGGTGGGGCGTTAGAATGCACCGACTGCATCTCTGCAGAGGGGTAAGACTCCCCCAATGGGGCCACCTGTTGGCCGTGGGTGGCGACCCGTGATGCTTAAGGATAGAACCCAGCTGGTTGAACAGTTCATGACATGCAATACTCCACTTTGGCCCTATCTTGGGCTAGACGGGCGGTCGGAGAGGCCCCCTCCGATTAATCGGCTGGTCACGTCAAGCCCTAGCAACTATATGATTTTCCCAACCCTATTGCCCTTATGGCAAGCCCCCAACCCCTTTTTATCATATGGGTGCTAGAAGGTGGCTGCGGGTCTACATGTCCTGGGAATGACGTTAAACTCTATCTGATGGTGAGGTTCCAGTTTTGGAGATCTGGGGAGTATGGAGCACCCCTTCATCACCATTGCTCTCTGGTCCACTCTGACCCGGAGTGGTAGTACCTGTTAGGGTCCCATAAATAGGGTAAATAGAAAAATGTATTTATAAAAAAAATTGTATTATCCATTAAGAATTGATTTATTTCAAAACTTTATCGGCATTAAATGACCCACTGAAGTTGATATGCCGTAAAACAAAACAAACCAATAAAATATTTTGTCTCATCTTCTATGAACATACCCAGCTGAACTGGATAACTCTACTAACCATGAAGATTATAGCCGTCTCTTAGAAAGCAGACAATTCTGTGATATTACTTTTATTGTGGGAGAGGTAAGAATATTAAAAAAAAAATCTCTCTCACTCTCTTTAAAACTGTGATGAAATCAAAGTTGTCCCCCCTTGATCAGTTCACTAAATATTAAAGAATCTTCACTTTAACTAGACCACAGTTATTTCTGTCTGTCTGTACGTCTGTCTCTATCTATCTATCTATCTATCTATTTATATATATATATATTATATATATATATATATATATATATATATATATATATATATATATATATATATATAATCCTGTCTGTATGTTTGCTTGTACAATGATTAAGTGCATGTGCTTTTATAAAGGAAAATTGGCAGAGACCAGCAAAGACCAACGTTCAATAAAAATCCATACCCTATATTTGTCTGTGTTGAGAACTTTCTACCCCTCAATTTCCATAAGAATAGCTAAATAAAAATATAAGGGTGTAAAGATCAATGATATATTAAAAAGTTGACTGAAAAAAATGATTAAAAAATAAAACATTAGTAAAGGATAAAGCAATAAAAAGCAAATAAAATACAAATAAAATAAAAATAATACTAACAAGAATAATAATACAAATAAACAGGATAAGAGTTAATAAAATAAATATGTAGAAAAAGTATTTTTTATTAATCTATATATGAATATAGAATAGATTTATTTTTAACTTTTTAAATCCCGGGCAACTCCGGGTAGCTCTGCTAGTATTGAACAAACCAAAGGATTTCTATGACAGTCTACATGTATTGTCAGCTTCTCCAATAAACCAGTCGTTATTTGTCAGTTGTTATCGGAAATGAATTTCCCGCCCAAATGATTTGCACTTAGTTGGTTTACTTTTGTTTTTAACGCTAAAAAATGGGCGATATTTTGATACATTTTTCTTCCAACAAAGTATCCATTAATTTATACTAGCAAAATAAAAAAACACCCTCTGGTCGACGTAAAATAAATATTGCCTGAGGGGATGGAAGTTGAAAATTTAATATCAGAGAGTTTGTATCATAAGTAAAGTAAAATCATCAAATTGATTAAAGGAGTAAAAAATAAGATACATTTATTAAAGAAGTAAAAAATAAAAAAATGAAATGAAAACTTAGTTCTGATAACTTTAAATATATATTAAAATAAAACAAACTATATATAGATAGATAATACCAGGTATGTAATTATTAAAACTGATTTCCAGATCTTCCAGTCTTTTTTCAAGCTTTTTGGGACCGTTCCAAGTGCACCAACTACAATTGGTAACACTTTTACCCTCATATACCACAGCTTTTCAATTCTTTGACAAGGTCCAGGTATTTGTCTATCTTTTCGTTTTCCTTCATCTTCACCCCGTGATCTGCTGGAACTGCAAAGTCCACCGTTGATAAGTTTTCTTTTTTTTTTTTTGTTAATCAATACTAGGTCTGGTATCCTGGCTGGATAGGGTGATCCGTCTTTATCTCGAAGTTCCAGATTAATTAATTTATTCATTTGTTTAGCTCAGTCGGTAGAACGTTCGGCTAGAAACCACGAGTTTCCTAGTTCGATACCTACCCTCGTCGACTCAGCGTATGAGTAGCACAGAGATCTGTGCGATAAAGAAAGGAGGTAATGGTAGGTGTGGCGCTCCACCTCAGACGCAAAAAACAATCTCCTTAGTCTAGCGCTAGTGAAAAGGGGATAGACTCTCTCACTGATTGACTGATACCGTCTTTAGGCCACCCCGACGACTTTACTTTTACTATCTTGGTAAATACAGCCTCAGCCTCTATACATTTGGAACACACACACACACACACACATATATATATATATATATATATATATATATATATTCAAGTTGTCATTACATTTATTGATTTTTTGTCATCGATTTTCTTCAGGGTCAGTGTTTCCCTAATATTTCCGCAATTGTACTTCCTTTTATCTGAAGTTTACGGGTTGGTTTCCCCACTTAAACCGGATGGAATTAGCCTCAGAAGAAATGTATGAGCAAAGAAATATTACGGGGTTGAATATTCGTGCCAACATGAAGGCGCATGCTCTAATGGTTAAAGTCAAAGGAAATGGACTCGTCAACCCGAGTTCAATTCCTGGACGGAGCTTTTGCCATTTCACATGGCGCTAATACCCTTGGGAAAATTATATATATATATATATATATATATATATATATATATATTCGTGCCAACATTAGCTGAATATTTCATATCGTCTCTATAGCTCCATGGTCGACGTTGTGTATATAACAATAAACACGAGACAATAGTCCTTGTTAGGGAGAGTTATCTCCCCCTGTTGTATAGCGGCCTTATTCGCTACTCTATATCGCGTATCTGTATACGTTGCGGGTATATATGGTCACGTAGCGAAGTATGTAGTAGTCGCTTAATGAAATCACAACACATGCGTATCGTAAAAATTTGATTTTATTTCTTCAATGCTCCGGTCGTGGTGTGTGGTGAGCGTTGACAATGACTACTACTATTGCTGGGATGACTGGCGATGGTGAGGTGGAAGGGGTGACGAACCACACTGCCCGTTGGCAGCGATGGACCGTAGCGACGGTCCCTCACTTGTTCTCCGTCCACTGTCTCCTGTCTGACTGACCTGTCGGCTCGAACCCTCAGGCCTTTATATTCATAGATACTCCTACGCTTCTTTATCTTTTGATCTGATAACGGACATTTTTTATATATTTCTTTATCTTCTCCCAGCTTCTTTGACCGGAAAGCCTTGCTTCCGTTTTCCCCTTTTTTTAAAAATATATTTTTTTTTTATTTCTCTGTCTTTTTGCCGGAATCTTCGTGTTCCGGCCGAGGACAATACAACACCCCTAACGATTCAACCGGATATACTCCCTAACAAGGAGGGAGACAAAGTCTGACAAGCAGAGAGTCAGGCAGACAAAGGACTGGCCCATGTCTGAACACACACATGACAACACATAGCTGAATTCTATCCAAAACCATCCCACTGTATTCCCTGTCAGTGAGAATAAATAAAACAAATATTGTTATATGTTAAACATATTTCACTGTTTTTATTATCAATTTATTATACCTACATCTCGGGATATAACAGTCCAAATAATCAAAATAATACATTTGTTTGTTTGTTGTTTTTTTTAAATAGATACGATCAGTTAGGATAATGACTTGGACCAATGAGTATGATGTTAAGACGTTTTTAAAAAGATTGAATCTTTATTTGCTACACAGGAAGCTTTTCGTGCTCATTTAAAGTTACCTCCGAATGATGCTGTTCCGAATATAATTTTTGACCCATAGCAATATCAATTTTCTGACACTCCCTCTATAAATATGAACGCATGAGAGAACTATATTTTATCTTATCCCACAACGTCAGACGTGAATGTTGATGGCATGGCAGTAGAAGGTGAACATTCTTATTAATAATATCAAATTTAAATTTCCAATCCTAATTCTATCATACTGATGAAAGATAACATGACTTCTGAAAATATGACATTGTCTTTATACAGTTATGTCAATCATGAGGATTATCCTTCTGGCAGGGATGATCGTAAAACCGATGTCAAGTCGTACAAGTAGAGAACTTCAATGTACTTACACGCAATTTAAATGACAGTCATGTACCTAACGGGGAACATTTTAATCCTTTCAAATATAGAATAAATCTTCTGAAATATTTTCGGTAATATCCTGTCTGGGATATCGTAAGAGAAACAGATGAATTTGGATCGCAAAAATAGAAACACAATTTTTTAAATATTTTGTCGAAAATGAAAATTTTTAAACAGAAATATTCTTGTTTATTCTCAGCCCTGACAACAGAGAACGTCTTCATTCTGATCTCACTATTAAGATAAAGCGACAATTCTTCCAATCCGTAGTTGGAGAAGGATACTATACGGCTACACACCATGGACCCTAGGCTGAGTTGGCTCCTTCTCCTCTTTCTCTTTTTTTGGTTTTCTCCTCCTCCTCCTCCCCCTCTTTCTCCTCTTGTTTTTATATTCATTTTAATAATTTCTGTCATTAATGATTTATTCATTATTTATCAAATATTATTTCCTTTTTTTTTAAATTTCTGTCACATTTACACAGTCATTTACACTTTATATTCATGTCCCGGATATGACGTTAAACTATTTGATTGTGAGGTTCCAGTTCTGGTGGTTTGGGGAATGTAGAGAACTTCTTCATTAACATTGCTCCCAGTCCACCTAAACCCAGAGTGGTAGTACCTGTTAGGGTCCCATCTATGGGTTAAATAGAAAAATGTGTTTATAAAAAAAATTGAGTATCCATTATTTCAAAACTTTGTCAGCATTAAATAACACACTGAGGTTGATATGCCGTAAAACAAAACAAACCAACCAAACCTTTATATTCTTTTATGTTCCTTCTTATATTTTTGTTTTCCTTCTTCTTCTCATTTTAAAAAAAATCTATTTTATGTTTCAGAATAAAACAAATATAGCTTTTTGTACGAAATATTATGGGTATTTAGATTTACCCTTTCTTAATAGAATCAATTCAAGTTGACATATTCTATCTTGTTAGCAGGGCTTACAATATGCTGATTACATTCCATGTAGAGGTTAAGACCCCTGAAATAAAAGGGTGTCTTGGATATGAGAATCGCATCCAGTGGGAAGAGGTTCTATTTTTGGTTCCTTGGCTGACACTCTACCGGCTGGGCTATACCAAGTCTCCTAAAATTTCCAGGACTCTTCTGAGTATCCTAGCCGATCTTAACAATGTTGTGGTCTGGATTGTTTTGATTTTCCTTTGAGATCTAGTTCCTAGATCCTTTTCCGGCCTTTAGGGACCATTCGAATTGTGCCAACTTGGTATCACAGTGATCTTCATATTTTATTGCGTTTTCATCACTCTGAAGATCCAAGTACAGGGTGACCAAAAAATAAAAAAAATAAAAAAAATAAACAGAACTCAAATTCTGTTTGGGGGGGGGGCGACCCTGTCTATATACTATTACTGATGCAACTACCAACACAAAAAAACAGAATCTATATTGTGTTTTTTTTCTTTTTTGAGGGGGTCACCTTGTATTTTTCTAGAGGATAAGCTAGATGAGATTTACACAAGAATGCCGTGTGGTGTTTTAAAAAATCGTAGAGAAAGCACCCCACAAGAAAACAAATGTACAACCATTTGCCCCCAATCACACAAACCAAGATTTTAAAAACACTTAATGTCAGCCAGTCCCCGGTCAATGACCCTTGAACTAGATAAAATGGAAGTTCCCAACGTTTCTGTAGAAGAGCGTAAACGGATATGTATCTTCCTCCAGCCCAAGAGCACAAGTGGAAGTAAGGGGACTCATCCTTTTTCACCGGGTGTCTCACAAGGAGACACACGTCTATTTTTCTTTCTTTCTTTCACTGAAAAAGGCACACTGATCGAGCAAGAAAGATGAACAATGTATCAGATTTTGCTTCGTTTTCATTCTTTTTCTTTCTTTCTCTTATTTTTTCAGCATCTCCTTCATGTTCATTCATTTAACGTTTCCTTCTGTTGGGTCACACCATCCGCATGCCTGCTGACAGACTCCCCCGTAAAACATTTTATGGTGAACTCGCAGATGGCACGTGAAAGACAGGAGGCCCCTAAAAGCAGATAAAAAACAACGCTGAAGAAACGTACCATCAAACCTTCACGTCTGAAAGATCTGTCCTCCAACAGACACGGCTGGCGAGACGCGTGCCGCACAGGAGCTGAGCGGCTCAATATCGAGATTAACAGGGCTGTAGAGTGGCGATGTCTTCTTCGTCATGAACCACCAAATGCAGATGGTAAGTTCCCTTGTAAGGTGTGTAACCGCTACTGCAAGTCCATAATTGGACTAACTAGCTATCAAAAGGCAAACAACTGTTGGAGACATAATTATATGGGGCCTAGTAACCATTTTTATTTAATAATAATAAATTGCTAGCAACTATATAAATTCAATTAACTTTTCGTAATACTAATGAGTTACATGGCTTTTTAAAATAGTTTTCAATAATGATTTCTATCTAAAACATTTTGTCCAGATGTGGACCATCTTAAAGTTAGATAATCCTCAAAATTTGAGCTTCCAATTCGAAAAATTGGTGGAATTATGTCGATTTGGGTGGTCGGTCGTAAAAAAATGGTGACTTTTTGTAATCTATTTGTGTCTGTCAAATCAGAACTTCCCTACTCCGAGAAATTGATTTATAAAAGCATTTTTGCCCAAATTTTTTCCCAAATTTTTGCGACGGACTTCTAAAAGGAAAAAAAGGGGGGAATGAATCTTCTTCATATTCATTCATTCAGCATTTCTTTCCTAATTATTTTTCCTTCCTACGACTTTCCCATCTATGGGTTAAATAGAAAAATGTATTTATAAAAAAATTGTATTATCCATTAAGATTGATTTATTTGAAAACTTTATCGGCATTAAATGACCCACTGAGGTTGATATGCCGTAAAACCAAACCAAACCCACGACTTTATATTTTTCCTTGCATCTTGATACTTCGTTCCTTCTGCTCTTATTCTTTTCTGGATTTACATATTTTCTTTCGTTTCAACTAGAAGCGACTACCCGGCAAATCCTGCGTAGAGGGGGAAAAAGTGGTTTAATGATTAGTTAGTCTTGCGGATCCATTACTACGTAATTGCGAGTCGGATTCTCGCTGGATCCCCCATAAAATACCCACCTACAAAAAAAAGAAGAAAAAAAAAGTTCATCCGGTCATTTAGGTGGGGGGGGGGGTCTTCCTGAATATAAATCAAATCCACGTAATCTTTACAAAATGAAAGATCCGTGATATGTATATATATTTACTTTGTCGTTGTTTTTTTTTCTGTAGTTTCCTCAGGACATACATACATACATACATACATACTGTAATAAGTAATTGAGAGTTACCGCCTCAACTTTATGATTACGTCCCCTTTGGAGAACTCTCTAGGGAATACTAGACTATATAAACTCTTAATAAGTGTGTCAATTATTCTAAATAGAATAAAACTTTCCAAAGTCTATCGGTGTTATCGTTTGTCATTACACATACATATACATCAACTGCCCTTTATATATATATATAATAGTAATTGGTAATTTGCTTGAAGCATTGTTAAGTATATTATAATATATTAATAATTTGAAGGCAATTACAATGCGTATAAAAAATAAAAACAAAAATATGTTGTTTTCTTGTCTTATCGATTTCAATGAACACTTTATTTTCAGAGACGAAAATCAGAAATGGACGTACTTAAGTTTTTTTTTTGCGTGGTGATACTTTCATTTTTTCCCTCTTCATCTTTTCTCCTTTCTCCTCCCTTCCCCCTTCTTTATGTTATGAATGAAATTGGCGAATAACTGTAATTTCTTCTTTTTTAATATTTTTTTGAGAACGAATACTCAAAATCCTACCTTGTTTATGTATCCAATATTGTCTTAAAATACAATTGCATATTATTAGTATGTTGATGTGGCCAACATCATTAATAATGTAAAACGATTCTATCAATACTTGAGGTCTAAATAAAAATAACATCATGGAGAATATGACGTAAATAACTAAGGGAATTGTAACTTTAGTCGTGATATAGTTTCGGTTACAGACAGATAAAAACACATTCTACATTATAATAAGATGTCTTAGTACAATTCCAGATTTTGTCCGTGTCTGTGTTTGTGTGCATGTGTGTTTGTCTTTCCCATGTATGTTTGTGTGGTTTTATGTTGCTTCCTTTATGGTGGTTGGGATGATACTCACTCCTTCCTAAATCGAAGTATCAATATAATCATGGACAGCCGTTAATTATGAATTTTTGATCAGTATCTTTCACTCCTTCCTAAATACAAACAGAATTATTCACTCCTTCCTGAATAAGTCGTCGGGGTGGCCTAAAGTCGGCATCAGCCAATCAGCGAGGGAGTCTATCCCATTTTCACTAGCGCTAGACCAATGAGATTGTTTTTGCGTCTGAGGTGAAGCGCCACGCCTACCATCAGCTTCTCACTTTACCGCCTAGTTCCCTGTGATACTCATACGCTGAGTTGGCGAGGGCCAGTATCGAACCAGGAACCTTGTGGTTTCTAGCCGAACGCTCTACTGACTGAGCTAACCCAACCCTTCCCAAAATAAAAACATCCATATTATCATTGACTATTGGATACAACAAGAATCCAACGTCTTCAAGTGTCATCTAGTTAACAATATTCCTGCAAACACTGCAAAGGGGTTAAGAGAGGGAGTTATCACGAACGGAACAATACGCAATACGCCGCTCATTAATATCTACTTAATTAGTGAAGTCAAACTTCCTCATCAAAAAGAATCAACGATGACGCTTCAGGTCTCTCTGATGTCGTCAACCGGTCTCAGCTGGCCTTTGTCAATCAACTGCATACTTCAGATTCAGCTTCTTTCTTACCTGATAGATCCGGCAATTAGCACGTTATTCAACACACCTAATTAAGAGACGTGTCTTTTTTCCCTGGCTAAAAATATCAATGGCGTCAGTACTTTCATTTTTCAAATGGGTTTTCTTAACTCATTTAAATATTACAATCAGATAAAATTTAGTTGTTCTTTGTTTGAAATTTTCATTTTCAGCAACGCTTCTGCTCGACTCTGTGAATGGAGGTGCTCGTGGCGAAATGGTTATCGTCGTACGTAGTGGAATCGGCTATCCGAGTTCAAATACTGAACGAGGCTGTTTTGCATTTCAACACAGAGTTGGTTTGTTCAATTTTCCAAGACGTTCATGGACAATGAAGATTGCTTTTGGGAAAAACGAAGAATGGATGTGGTCATTGTGCAACAGTTATCGTCATATGAAGAGGACTCGGCTATCCGAGTTCAAATCCTGAACGAGGCTGTTTTGCATTTCAACACAGAGTTGCTTTGTATAATTTTGCAAAGACGTTCATGGATAATGATGTTTAGGGAGTATTTTAAATCAAAGGAGACTGGACAATTAATTGCAATAATTTAATTAACTACATTTCACTAAGTATGATTCAAATAATCTCCCTACAAATATGGGTAAATAGTAGGGCAGACTGGGATCTTTAACCTTTTTTGAGTTAACAGTAGTTTATGATACTATTGATGAGTCTATTTCGGAAGGAATATTGAAAAACTCTGATTTCAAAACGAGTTTTAGACCCGGACATCGTCAATGGCCCTTGCTAACTATCAATTTATACTAGATGCAGTTTTATATATATATATATATATATATATATATATATATATATATA
>CM042174.1:32804284-32819284 GCA_023376005.1 Doryteuthis pealeii | reverse complement strand
ATTTTAATTCTTGACTTCTTATTTTAACTAAATAGTTAAATTAGGAAAATTTAGCAATGAAAGGGGGGAGTGATGGAGGAGTAAGTTTCAGTTGTTCTATTTTTAGATTATACTCCTCCTCTGTTTCAATTTCTTTTATCTTCATTCTTATTTAGTTTCATTAGCCTTTCTAATTTGATATAATATTTTATTACATTAAAACTTAAGTACTTGCACCGGGAGGGTACGTATATTTGCTAGTGAATATAAATGTATTATGAATGGAATTCTCTAAACACTAGGCATAAAATAACCTTTGATGGGCTGATAGGCTGTTAAAATTAACCAATCAATCTCTCTTATAAATTTTAAAAGTATGTAGATGTACAATTCGATTTAATTATTTGTATTAAGAATAATTGGTTAAATCGAACTTAACGGACCTAAATTCCACCATCGTATGTCACCATGAAAGAAAAAAATACCCAAAATAAGGGAATAAACCGAATTTAATGAAATTTTCAGTGTTGATATATGTTATATAGTAAGGTTACGTGAGGAGAGTCCGTCGTCTAAGTACTTCAAGTGAATTCTGCTCAGAGTAATATGTGTGTTCTTAAATAGTGGCGAGAACCATCACCACTGTTGAGGTACGGGGGAGATGGGTCATTCCATTATATCAATATATGAATGAATAAAAGATATTATGCACCAGTTATTTTATTTAAAAAACATTTACATTGTTTCAGGTCAGTTAACTTTGGACCACATATCTTTTAGACGTAACACAGATTCTCAAAGATACCTGGTTCGAAGTTAACTGACCTGAAAAAATGTAAAAGTTTTTTTAATAAAATAACTAGTGTATTAAATCTTTTATTCATTAACATATCAACACTGAAGATTTTATTAAATTCGGTTAATTCCCTGATTTTTGGTATTTTTTCATTTTCGGCAAGGTGACATACGATGGTGGAATTTAGGTGCGTTAAGTTGGATTTAACCTTAAAACTTGTACCCAGTCATGGTTAGCGGAATGGGAACGGTCGACCCTGATGGATTAAATCAAGGGTTCGGTTTGATGTTCCATGAAGGCTTCCGATTAGGACGTGAAGGCTGACGAGTTCGACAAAAAGGTTCCCTAGTTCGACAAGAAGGTTCCTGAATTTAGCAAGAAACACCTGTAAAAGACCGGAACGTTGTGTATACAGCAATAAAGATGAGGACAACAGATTTTTTTTTTTACTAAGGATCACTATTAGTTATTCAAAACTATATAACTAAAGAGTATTAAATGGTTTAACTTTTAATTAGTTTTCAGTGTTATTCGTTTACTAAGGAAAATTTAAAGATCTAAGGATTTTTCTGAATTTTCTTATAATTTGTGTGAAATATTCTGCAACATAAAAGAAATGTAATACAATACACGTACATTTCTATTTCTATCTAACTGAAGAATCAATAATAACTAAAGTTCGTGATATACAATAATTTTTTTTGCTCAGAAATGTCTATTCGTAATCGTTGCAAAACTCTTATACAGTAACATTTCGAAAACACATGATCTGGTTAGGGATTTGGATTGTTTGTTTGGTTGGTTGGTTGGATTTTACGGCATGTCAACCCCTGGGTTATTTTATGCCATATACGTTTCTATTTTATTCATTCTTGTTGGATGGATGGATTTTACGGCATGTCAAAGCTTGGTATTTTTATGCCAAAGACGTTTCTGTTTTATTCATTCTTGTTGTTTGGTTGGTGGTTGGATTTTACGGCATGTAAACCTCTGGGCTATTTTATGCCAAATACGTTTTTTGTTTTATTCATTTTGTTGGCTGGTTGGTTGGTTGGTTGGTTTTTACGGCATGTCAACCCCAGGTTTATTTTATGCCGAAAACGTTTTTTATTTTATTCATTCTTGTTGGTTGGTTGGGGTTTTACGGCATGTCCAACCCATTGGGTCATTTTATGCCGAAAATGTTTTTTGTTTTCATTCTTCTTGGTTGGTTTGGTTGGTTGTTTGGATTTTACGGCATGTCAACGCTTGGGTTATTTTATGCCAAAGACGTTTTTATTTTAGTCATTCTTGTAGGTTGGTTGGTTGGTTGGATAGTTGGATTTTACGGCATGTCAACGCTTGGTTTATTTTATGCCAAAGACGTTTTATTTTAGTCATTCTTGTAGGTTGGTTGGTTGGTTGGATAGTTGGATTTTACGCATGTCAACCCATGGGTTATTTATGCCAAAGACGTTTTTATCTATTCATTTTTGTTGGTTGGTTGGTTGGATTTTACGGCATGTCAACCCATGGGTTATTTATGCCAGAGGCGTTTTTTGTTTTATTGATTATTGTTGGTTGGTTGGTTTGATTTTACGGCATGTCAACCCTTGGGTTATTTTATGTCAAAGACGTTTTTGTTTTATTCATTCTTGTTGGTTTGTTGGTTGGTTAGATTTTATGGCATGTCAACTCTTATTGGGATATTTTATGACGAAGACATTTTTGATTTATTCATTTATGTTGCGTATTCATTTTTTTTAAAAACTCAATTTTTTAAACACGTTTTTAACTCATTCTTCCATTAAACCCATAGATGGGACTCTAACACGTACTACCACTCTAGGTCAGAGTAGACATGGGACCAAAGAAAGCGAAAAGATAAACATATACTTGGACCTGGCCAGAGAACTGAGAAAACTGTGGGACATGAAGGTAAAGGTCGTAACAATTATAATTGGAACGCTTCCACGAGTATGGTGAATTGTAGTTTAGAAGTAGAATCGAGACCATCCAAACTATGATATTGTTAACATCGGCTAGAATACTCAGAAGAGTCCTGGAGACCAGAGAAGACTTGGTGTCACTCAACCTCCAGCTTTAATTGAATTTAGTTTCTGTGTTGTTATATTCACTTTTTCCTCTATTTTCAACGACATATATATATATATATATATATATATATATATATATATAATTGCATTTCACTTAGCGCTAATACTCTTGGGAAATGTATGAACCCTACTTTCCCTCCAGCTATGGGTAAATAGTAGGGCAGACTGGGCTCTTTAACCTTGGTTAGGCAACCGGTCTAGGAGAAGGAAAACTCTGAATTCAAACCTGTTGTACTCCGATTAAGAAATTGACCGTATGTCACATCCTGCTCGTGCGGAGGGTTGGTAAAATATTAATATATATATATATATATATATATATATATATATATATATATATATATAATAGTAATTGGTAATTCGCTTGAAACATTGTTAAATATGTTATTATATATTAATGATTCGAAGGAAATTACAATGCATATAAAATAAAAACAAAAAGGTATATATATATATATATATGTATATGTGTGTGTGTGTGTATGCTAGAATGTTAAAAAATGTAATATGCACAGAATTGCAGTAGTGGAAGAACCGCTGAGAGCGGTTTAAAGTAAACAAAGTGTTAATCCATAGTTGTGGGAATTAACGGCATTCATAACTTTTCCAAGAGTAGATATTTACCTCGGATCCCACGTATGCGGGTGTGGCACAAGGTCTTTTTGATATGGGACCACCAGCGAGCCGATGCTCATGGGATGACAGGTGCAAATAATGCGTTGATTCCGTCGGCATTGAGGGGGGCATCTCAGGCACTGGGCAATAAATCCTGTCCGGTCCCTTTAAATTGAGGAGCAGGTATTACCTGGGGGGGGGTAGTCCCCTGGGATCAACGCTGTTAATATTACTTAACCGGCCCAGGGTCGAAGCCACTGGATCCCCCTGACCAAGTGACGTTTGAACTCGCTTACTACGGTGTCGCAGTCCAGCACGTTACGCACTACGCCACGGGAAGTTCATATTTAAATTCAGCATACTTGATTTAGTCTGCTATAGCATCACCTGTCTGAATAACAAAATCTTTTATTCTATCTCTCTCTCTCTCTCTCTCTCTCCTCTCTCTCTCTCACTCTCTCTTCTCTTTCTCTCACACTCTCTTTCTCTCTGTCTGTCTCTATCTCTGTCTCCCTCCCTCTCTAAGTATGTCTCACTCTCTTTCTCTCTCTCCCTCACTCTATCTCTTTCCCTCCCCCTCTTTCTCACTCTCTTCCCCCTCCTCTCTCTCTATGTATGTCTCTCTCTTTCTCTCTCTACCTCTCTCTGCCTCTATATCTCCCCCTCTCTCTTTCTCACTCTCTCTATGTCTGTATGTCTCACTCTCTACCTCTCTCTATCTCTTCCCCTCCCTCTTTCTCACTCTCTTCCACCCCCTCTCTCTATGTCTGTATCTCTCTCTTTCTCTCTCTTTCTCTCTCTCTACCTCTGTTTATCTCTTCCCCTCCCTCCCTCTTCTCATTCTCTTTCTTTCCCCTCTCTCTCTATGTCTGTACGTCTCCCTCTTTCTCTCTCTACCACTCTCTACCTCTTCCCCTCCGTCCCTCTTTCTCACTCTGTTCCTCCCCCCTCTCTTTCTTTGTCTATTTTTGACAGTAATTTCTGTTGACTGTCCACTTGTTCCCATTGTGACTAATAGATTGACAGAGATTATTCAGATTGTCACTGTCCGTTGCTCTCCACTGAGAACAAATAAAAGACATTCAAAATGCCAAAGAAGAAAAACAGAAGGAAATAGAAGGAAACAATGACAAAGATGGACGCCAAAGAAAAGGAAAATTGTAAAACAACTAAAACAAAAATAATGAACTTATCATACATAGTATACATTATTGTTTGAGCAATTTTATGTATTGAAAGTGTGTGTACACACACACACACACACACACACACACACACACACATATATATATATATATAATATATATATATATAAGTTAAAAGAGAGGAAATGAATCCGACAGTATGAGAATGAACAAGATAGAATAAAAACACTGTTAAGTTATAAATTGTTTTCTCTTTAACAGCATTGTGTGGTGTTTTCATTCCATCTTGTTTTATTCTCATATATATTATATATATATATATATATATATATATATATATATATATATATTATAAGTATTAACTTACGGTGGGTATAAGAACGATCGTTGGAAGCGCACAATATCCAGAGGTTAAGGTTAAAAAAAACAAATACAAAGTGCTCAAATACAATGTAGAGCATATTCCATTCCAACGGGCATGTTTATAACACAAAGATTAATCGTAAACTCGAATAATTTAAAAGTAACCCTGAAGAATCTATCGATGAAACTCGAGTAGGTTACTCATTTCCATTCTTAAATATATATATATATATATATATATATATATATATATATATATGGAAGTTAATCCGACAGTATGAATTTAACATTTTTGAAAAAACAAATGATGTTTATAATTGCTGACAGAAATCTGTTTCGACCGCTTTAATAGATCGGTCATCATCAAGAGCAACATATGAGAGAAAGACGGAATGAAATAACCGTTAGAAGAAAGGGTACAAACAAAACGCTATTATTCAATGCTGGAATTTTTAAAAAAGCGTGTTCTGTGTTAAAAATGAAATACATTTTATTTAAAAAAATCAGAAGCATTAAAGTTCATAATAAAAATCAAAAGAGTTTGATGTAAAATTATATAAAAGTGTATAATGAGTATCAAAATTGTTCATGATATATTCCAGCTATAAAAAAGTAATTAACAAGTCCACAGCATAATTGAAGAAATATGTAAATTTATTTTTAAAATAGAATTTATTTTCTTTTTCTTCAATCTTCTTTCTTCAGTTATGCTGTGGACTTGTGAATATTATATATTTGTTATATATTTCTTTATCTTCTCCCTGCTTCCTTGACCGGAAACCCTCTCTTCCGCTTTCTCTTTCTTTTAAAATATATATCTTTATCTTTCTCTTTGTCCCTCTGCCGGAAGCTCCGTTTTCCGGGCGAGGACAATACAACATGTACGCAAATACGCACGCACGCTCGTAGCTTCACTTATACATGTGTGTGCGCGTGTACGCATGTATAAATGAAGCTACGAGTGTTCTTTTGTTTGAGAAATATGTGCAGTCTGTGTGGGTTTATAATCCTGTATATAACATTTTTCTCTGAATGTTTGAGATGAGGCTTGATGATTAGTATTATCTGCGTTATTCGGACTATTGTCCTCATCTTCATTGTTATCTGTACAACGTTTTGGCCGATATGCCCTCAGGCTTGCTTCAGGTATTTTTTGTAGGACTCGGGAACCTTCTCGGACTCGGGAACCTTCTCGGACTCGGGAACCTTTTTTTCGAACTCGGGAACTTTCTTGTCGTAGACGGGAACCTTCTTGTCGTAATCGGGAGCCATCATGGAACTTTGAACCTAACCCTTCAGTCCACGGGGTATCCTGTTCTCATTCCGCTAACCATAGCTGGCGTAGGGTCGTTAAGCTGTGTTATTAGACAAGAAATACCTGAAGAAGTCCGGAGGGCATATCGGCCGAAACGTTGCACAGATAACAATGAAGATGAGTACAATAGTCCGAATAACGCAGATAATACGATACTATTTTTGTTCTTTTGTTTGAGAAATATGTGCAGTCTGTGTGGGTTTATTTGCAGTTTGTGCATTTGATTTTATAAACAACATTTTGATGAACTGCAAATATTTCTATTTGTTGTGAATATTGTTTGGGGATTTTCACGTCGACGATAAAAACAAAACGAAATAAAAAAAACCCCAGAAAATTGAAGCCACTTTGCGAAGTTTTTTATCATATATTATATTTTTTCCAATTATTTGCTACAAAAACAAAAAAAAATTTAAACAAAAATAAATCAATATTCTTGTTACAAATGTACACAAACAATTGTTTTGCAGCTAAATAAAAAAAAGCAAAGAATTTAATTATTTAGGGATTATTTTACCCATAACGGTTTATTAATAGCACTTACAGACATCCGTACTAAAAAAGATCATCCACACATGAATAAATATAAAAAGCCAATATTTTTCATCTTCAAAGAAATGTACCCCAACAACTTTTTTCGCAGCTGATGAAAAAACGCCAAGCATTTGATTATTAAAAGGATCATTTCCGCCGTAAAGGTAGATTTTATATCACTTTTGGACATCCATAAAAAAATATCGTCCACACATAAAAAATAAATAGATAAATATAAAATTAAATCAGTCATATTTATTTCTCCAGAGCTTATATATTAAATAGTTGTTGTCAGTTTATAAAAATAATTTATTGTTTGTTTGTTTGTTTTGTTTTGTTTTACGGCATATCAACCTCAGTGGGTCATTTAATGCCGATAAAGTTTTGAAATAAATCAATTCTTAATGGATAATACAATTTTAAAAAAAACACATTTTTCTATTTAACCCATAGATGGGACCCTAACAGGTACTACCACTCCGGGTCAGAGTGGACCAGGGAGCAATGGTGATGAAGAGGTGCTCCACATTCCCCAAACCTCCAAAACTGGAACCTCACCATCAGATAGAGCTTAACGTCATTCTCAGGACATGTAGACCTGCAGCCACCGCCTTCTAGCACCCATATGATAAAAAGGGCTTAGGGGCTTGCCATAAGGGCAATAGGGTTGGGAAAATTATATAGATGCTAGGGCTTGACGTGACCAGCCGATTGATTGGAGGGGGCCTCTCCGACCGCCCGTCTAGCCCAAGATAGGGCCAAAGTGGAGTATTGCATGTCATGAACTGCTCATCCACCTGGGATCTATCCTTAAGCATCACGGGTTGCTAGCCACGGCCAACAGGTGGTCCCATTGGGGGAGTCTTACCCCTCTGCAGAGGTGCAGTCGATGCATTCTAACGCCCCAGCCGACAGGGCAGTATACCCTTTGGGTAAGTCCATGTTCGTGTCATAGGTGAGTCACCTACAACAACATGAAAAACAGACGAATTTTTTGGGTATACATAGTTTAATAGAACAAAATGAGTTTAAAGAAAATTTGAGTACCTGTTAAGAATGAATAAAACAAAATATTCTCGGAATAAAAATGACTCAAATGGGTAGAAATGACGTAAATACAACCAACCAACCAACCAACCAACAAATGAAAACGTCATTCCATCATAAAAATGGTAAACAAAAAGTAATTCTCAATGGAGTTATCTTTTAAAAATGATGGAAACCCGTGCTGGCACATGAGAAAAGAAAAACAACAATAAAAATAAAAATACATTTTTGATAAATGCTACAGAGATTGAAGAAAAAGAGGTCTTTGAAAAATCCTGAGCTTTTATGACGTACGGAAGATTTTAGTAAAATCAAATAATTACCTGATCAAAAAGAAGAAAAAAATCGTGAATTTTCTTTGAATTAAGAGATGTGTTGAAAGAGTATCGAGAAGGAAGCAGTATTTAACAAGATAGATATGAACAATGAATGAAAGGTTTAGTTGCTTCAAAATACACAATGTGCACAAAAAGTAACGAGCCTAAAGCATATTTGTTATAATTCGTGAGAGATCATGAATTGTGAACATACCTGTAGCTAGGAATATTTGAATTAGGGTCTGCGGACTTGGAATCAAGGGAGTCTATAGAAAATTGCCGGTGAAAGTATATACATTTGAAAATTACCGGTGAAGGTTATATCCCTTGAAAACGCGGCATGACAGACACGTGAGTATAGTTTAGAGTTAAATTCGATCCAGCTTTGAAGGAGGGTGGACGTGATCGCCGGCCCTCCCGGGTCATCCCGGCTCTCCCGCGGTGGAATCAATCAATATGGGCTAGAGGAAAATAAAGCTTGATCTAGCAAACACAAGTCTTTTTGTGTTTACTAAATGAAGAAACAAGCAATGTTAAGTCCAGCCCATAGAATAATAAGCTAGAAGAAGAAAAACCAGCAGATACATCAACTAGATAGCGTGGCCTTTTTGTGTTTGTAAATTATTAAGATAATGACCAGCCTAACCCAGTAGATAAATCAACTAGATAACTCTGTTGTATATTCTTTCTTCTAGCGTCTTCTTCTAGCGTCTGGAGCTCGTCTTGGGGACTTCGTGTCTAGTCTTCCATTTGGGAATTTCTCTTTATCAAAAACCCTGTGTCATTGGTAGTCTCTAGATAATAACCCAAGACTTCGATTTGCTTTAGATCATATTTTATTCCGAAATCCCCAAGACTACCCTCGAAGATTGAGTCGGCCGTGCGCTTAACACGACTTACCACCTTGTGGTTTGGCCGAGACTGAATTAAACTCTTTTTCTAATCTAAACCGGAAGAGGGTCTTCTCCACCGATTCTCACGGTATCCACCGGAAGGATCAGGATGAGGTCAAGCGTTGTCACTCAACCTTCAAGGCCGCCGGCTGCAACTTATAACAGTCATTTTGGTTTCTAAACTACTGTAAATAAGTGTTAGGGTTAACAATTATGTAACAACATGGGTTTGTTGTGTTTGTAAATTATTAAGACAATGACCAGCTTAGCCCAGCCCAAAGAATAATAAGCTAGAAGAAGAAAGACCAGCAGACAAGTCAACTAGATAACATGGTGGACTGAAGCAGAAAGGAAATAAGTAACCAGTTAGCAGCAACGAGTCAGTGCCAAGCAGAATAAGCAGTAACTAGCAGAGTAATGAATTAAGTAAGATCACCTAATCGAATATATCACTGTCTGTGTGTCTCTCTCTATTATATACCCGACGTTTATAAGGATTATATAACATATTTACCAAAACAAAAATGAACAATGAATGAAACGTTCAATTTCTACGAGTTGTGTTAACGAATATAAAGACTGAAGCTGTATTTACAAAGACAGAAATGAACAATAAATAGAACGTTCATTTTCTTCTTCAGAATACGAGTTGTGTTAAAAAATATCAAGACTGAAGCTGTATTTACCAAGACAGAAATGAACAATGAACGAAACGTTCATTTTCTTCAAAATACGAGTTGTGTTAAAAAAATATCAAGACTGAAGCTGTATTTACCAAGACAGAAATGAACAATGAATGAAACGTTCATTTTCTTCAAAATACGAGTTGTGTTAAAAAAAATATCAAGACTGAAGCTGTATTTACCAAGACAGAAATGAACAATGAATGAAACGTTCATTTTTCTTCAAAATACGAGTTGTGTTGAAAAAATATCAAGACTGAAGCTGTATTTACCAGGACAAAAATGAACAATGAATAAAACATTCATTTTCTTCAGAATACGAGATGTGTTAAAAGAATTTAAAGACTGAAGCTGTGTTTACCAAGACAGAAATGAACAATGAAGGAAATATCCATTTTCTTCACGGCAGTAATGAACAATTAAACATTATTATTATTATTATTATTATTATATTATTTGCTGTCCATCGCATCTGATGATGACACCACGCGAATCCGATGATTTCTTTGTACCTGAGCTTTGGTCTATCGATTCCACGTGATCCCTCTCTCAGTTGAGAGTACAGAATCTGCTTTGGTAGTCTGTCATCCCCAAGTCTATTTAAGTGGCCAACCCATATCAGGTTGCGTTGGAAAAGTAAGCCGTGAATGCTAGGGAGTCCAGTTCTCTTCAGCATGGTCCTGTTTAAAACATTCTCTCACCAACTGACATTTAATATACTGCGCAAGTGACGCATGTAGTCTGTGGGCATCCGCTTTGTATACCGTCCAGGCTACCGCACCGTTCAGGAGGGTTGAGAGAACTATGGCACGGTATGCAGCACATTTACTTCTCAAGGTTCCTATGTTAAACCAAACTCGCCTCTTAAGCCGGCCAAATGCTTTGAAACTATTTGAAATTCGGAAACATTAATTTCCTTCAAAAATATGTAAAAATATGTGCTATGTTAAGACATTATCGAGACTGAAGCTAAATTTATCAAGGCAGAAATTGACACTAAATGAAACGTTATTTTATCTGAAAAATACGAATTGGGATGAACGCATGAGAGAACTGGAAACTGCGCTAATTATGTTGAAGGATGCTTTATTCTGTTCATAAACATATGCAGCTGTGAAAACTGAAATTAAAACAAACATTTGCATAAGCACCTGCGGAAAATGTTCATACAGGTGCAAAGCGAGACATTTACAAAGAAACAAATAAATGTTTACATATATCTAGTGACAATATATCACATAGAACAAGGAATTTCTAATGACATTTTATCGCCATGCGCAGCTAATACTTGAAATCAACAGAAACGTTTACGCCTTAACAGGTTATAAATTTTAACATTCAATCTTTAAATGTCTTATCTAACTCACGAAGAGCAATCAGCCCTGTCGACTGGGGCTTTAGAATGCACCGACTGCACCTCTGCAGAGGGGTAAGATCCTCCAATGGGGCTACCTGTTGGCCGTGGGTAGCGACCCGTTATGCTTAAGGATAGAAACCAGGTGCTTGAGCAGCCCATCACTTGCAATACTCCACTTTGGCCCTTTCTTGGGCTAGACGGTCAGTCGGAGAGGCCCCCCTTCGATCAATCGGCTGGTCATATCAAGCCCTAACACCTATATGATTTTCCCAACTCTATTGCCCTTATGGCAAGCCCCAACCCCTTTTTATCATATGGGTGCTAGAAGGTGGTGGCTGCGGGTCTACATGTCCTGGGAATGACGTTAAACTCTGATGGTGAGGTTCCAGTTCTGGAGGTTTGGGGAATGTGGAGCACCCCTTCATCACCATTGCTCCCTGGTCCACTCTGGCCCGGAGTGGTAGTACCTGTTAGGGTCCCATATATGGGATAAATAGAAAAACAAAAATTGATTATCCATTAAGAATGAATTTATTTCAAAACTTTATCGGCATTAAATGACCCACCGAGGTTGAAGAGAGACGTGCGATGGGCGAGTGAACTTTTGGCGAACTGAGCGAGAACTACTGTGATATTGTTGCAAAAAGACTTTGTCAGTGGACTTGTGTGTTTGGGGAAATTGATTACAATGGTTGCTTTCGGTCGTCACTTCACACAAAGTTCATTTGTTGTATACTGAAGATATTTAAAAGAAGGGGAAAACGGAAATAGGATTTTCCGTTTAAATCGAAACAAAGAAAACACGACAAAAATGTCAAAGGACTTTTTTCCCCGGTTAAAGCGAACAAAGAAGTTAAATTCGGAAGTAGATTTTTCCGCTGATAAGTGTAACAAAAGAAAATGCGTAGGCGGCATATATACATAAAAGGAATTCAGAGATCCCAAGTCAGTCAGACAGAACCATCGGGACAGAGAACAAGTGAGTGACAGACGCTCACGGTCCATCGCGCCCAAAGGCGGTGGGACCCACGAGCCACCCCTTTACCTCACCATCGCCAGTCATCCCAACAGTAGTAGTCATCGTCGATCCTCGGTCATTTCTATTGTCAACGCTCGCCACCCACACCCAGCCGAGGAAGAGAAATAAAGTCAAAACTCCTACAATACCCATGTGTTGTGGTTTCTTAAGTCCGACTACTTACATACACGATATAGCAGCGTGAATTTGAAACGGCTACGTAACAACATTCACTCAATTTATTTTTGCATCATTTTTTGTCTTTATTATATCGTTTCGGCCTCTTGTAACGTAGCGGCATCGTCACGGTACCAAATAGATATATTATGTTATATACTTCTTACGTCTTACTCTGGTCTATTCTTCCGGCCGTCTTCTGATCGTCTAGTCTTCTATCTTGGTCTGGTCTTCTATTGGGGGTTCCGTGTCTGGTTCTGTTGGGGACCATTTCTTATCAGAAGCCTTGTGTCATTGTTAGCTTTTAGTAATAACAACAAGACTTCGATTTACAATGATGTTACTTTATTCATGAACCCCAGGCCAGACAAATGCGCGCGGAGAGTCACATCTTGCTAGCTTCTAACTCTGCAACTGACTAACTGCAACTGACTGAGTTGCCCACCTTAAACTGAAAGGGGGCTTTCTATCGGGGTTCCGTTCTCACGATTCTATTCCCAGAAAGCAAGGTGAGAGTGAGGTCAAGCATTGTCACTCACTCTCAAGGCCATCAGCTGTACTGATCGCCATAAGGATTTCTATACTACCTTAAAAAGTAATAGGGATCCAATTAATATATAACACTCTCTGTTCTACAGTCTTCCAAATGTCTATAATTCGTATTAAAATATACTTTTTTTTGGATTTCATTATTTTTTTTCTGTCTGTTTTGTTGCACGAACTTTTAGGCCATTTGGTTAGAGACAAATAAACTAATTACGATTGTGTGTGCTTCCACGGAATGTGCGTGACACGGAATTCCTTCCTTAATTTGGCAAGCTAGAAATAGACACGTACGACATACGTTTCTCAAATTTAGCCAAACTCGGACACACATACTCGGACACACATATACGCACACTCGGACATATATACATAAACTCGGACTCACAAACACACATACACACACACTTACACACACACACACACACACACACATAATCGGATACATACACTCGCACTAGGACAGACACGGGTTATTACAGGAACTAGCAAATATGCGTATCCTCTGTGTGCTGTGTGATATAGTTTCGGTTACAGACAGATAAATATATAATCTCCATAATAATAAGACTTAGTTTCTGTAGTTGTTTCTTAAGGATTATTTTTGCACACAGTTATATGATATCAAATATCATTGACTAATACAAATAATTTGCACACAGATGTATGGTTTCAAGTATTCCTATGTAATGTATTAATAACGGAGATTTGGTCTCTATTTGTCTGTAACCTAAACTACGTCACTGCTTACGTCACGTTACCCAGAATTGTAAAATCTATACATATATAAAGGTTAGTTGTGTGTATATGTATGTCCGGAGGAAACTTCGAAAATAAAGCAATTAAGGACAAAGTAAATATATATACACATTAAATATCACCAGGGCTTGGTTTTGAGCAAACATAAAAGCAATTTGATTTATATTGTGACTTGGGTAGTGATATAGTTTCGGTTACAGACAAACACACAATGTCCATTATAATAAGATGTCACGTTTTATTACCGTTCCTGGACAGCGCAGTTTTTTAACGGAAAAAATCAATAGCGAAGAGAAAGATGTTAAAATATAAAACTGAAATATTTTGTACTTTTATTGAAAAAAGGGAAAATGATTGTTTTTTTTTATGTAGCGGGAATAACAACATATCGGTGCAACTGTGTAAGAAAACACGGTCGGGTTTACCTGGGTGGGTTAAACACGTTTCCTTCATAATGCAAAAAAATCATAAATAAATAAAATTAAAGAAAAAAAGAAAAAAACGAAACAAACAAAACCGGATTTAATCGTGATGTGGGACGCAGAATTCCATTCAGTTGCCGGAAAATTGCGTGGGCTTTGATGTGAATAAAAAGACAGGCCAAAAGACGGTTTGATGAGCACGGTGTTGTCCCTTCGCTGTCACTTTCTAAAAAAAATGCCCGTAGAAATTTCTCAATGGGTCTCTTGCGTGGACTTTGTTAGGAATAAATAGACAGGCCAAAAGACAAGCAAAAAAAAAAAGCTTTGAAAAGATAACAGCAACTGCCCGGTCCTAGGCCGAGATCAAAGTGTAGTATCTGTGCCCTGGCTAGATGTTCTTGGAAATACGTTATTAGAATGGAACATTTGTCTGTTGTGGAAAAAGATTCAGAAAGAACGGATGCTGCTTTGCAAGAAGCAGCAAAAAGAGTTACAGAAAATTTGTGAATAGAGGAAATCAAATAATGGATTCCACGCTGCATCCCCAGCAGATGGGCAAGGGCTACGCAAAAAGTAAATTAAATGCACAGTTTAGGGTTAGGGTTAGGGTTAGGTTAGGAAACCCTGAATGTACATTTTAGGGATTGACATTTTCTCGATTTGTTTAGCCTTACATTTGAACATATATGCTCGCCTAAATTCATTAATTATTAACTAATTAATTTTCAAAATTAGGTATGACTTCAATTAAGCACATATTCTCCAAAAATTGTCGGCTTAATGCCATATAAAAATAAAACATATTTGTTTGTTTACTTAACCTCATATATGAATGTATGTATTCAACCAACATCTCCGGGGCGGGAAGTATGTGATAAAAAAATGAGTTTTTTTAAAGAAAGTAGTGCTGGTTTGAATCCAGAATGTTCCATCTTCTAGAT
>CM042174.1:32794284-32799284 GCA_023376005.1 Doryteuthis pealeii | reverse complement strand
AGTAGTGGTTACCTGAATTTATCAGACAAGTAGATAAGGCAAAGGCATGGGCGGCCACAAATAGATTATCAGTCATATGGAGGTCCGATCTCCCTGGCAAGCTGAAGCGACAGTTCTTCCAGGCTGTGGTTGTGTCGGTGCTGCTGTATGGCTGCACCACCTGGACCCTGACAAAGCGTCTTGAGAATAAGCTAGATGGGAGCTGCACAAGAATGCTGCGTGCAGTCTTGAATAAGTCGTGGAAACAGCACCCCACAAGGAAACAGCTGTACGGTCACCTGCCCCCCATCTCACAAACTATCCGAGTGAGACGGACAAGGCACGCAGGACACTGCTGGAGAAGCAGGGATGAACTCATAAGCGACGTTCTCCTGTGGAAGCCAACACATGGACGTGTGGGGCGCCCAGCAAGGACATACATTGACCAGTTATGTGAAGATGCTGGCTGCTCCGCAGAGGAGCTTCCAGGTGTAATGAATGATAGGGAGGGTTGGCGAAAGATTGTCATGGATGCCCGTGCTACATGCGCGACATGATGATGATGATGAAATAAGACTAAGTGCTACAAAAAAGCAAACCCTCTTCTATTTAGGATAGATATAAATATGTAGGATAATCTGTAATTATAGGTGCAAATACCCGGTCTACACTGCTGCACATTCGTTGCACAATGTCAAGATCCCAACGTTGTGATATTCTGTGCTGGCCGATTTGTAAGGGCACGAGTCAGAGACAGGTTCACAAGGACAACAAAACAAAAAACCAAAAAAAAAAACAACAAAAAAAAACCAACAAAACACAAAGTTTGATATCAGGACGTTGATGGAAGAGGAAGTTGTGACACTTGTGTAGTTCGTGGTAGTCTATATCAGCTGGCAAGAAAGTTGTTTACTACTGGCTTCAATATTGTGGATCCCTGGCTATTTATATCTCTGCTGCTACTGACGACACTATCACCTCATTGGCCAGGCTCTGAACTGCCCAAAGGGCTGGAGCTTAGCTGAATTTGTGTAAAATTCTACCCCACACTTCTCCACCCAGATGCTCGGCACTTAAATTCCACGCAGACTTTCTGACTGCATTATCCCTTAAAATTAAAGCAATTTCGTCTTTCTTCGGACTTCATGTCTTCAATATTTCGACCATTAATTTCTTCAAAAGAGATTTCCTCATAAAAATAGCCTTTTTGCTTTTAATACCTAGATGCCTAAAGATGTTATCACTAAGTGGCCTAACTTCACGGTGGCCGTACAATTCTCTTAAACTTTACGGCCCAATCTTTTGTGTCCGTAAAAAGGACAACCACCCATCCATTTACCTATGCCTGAGCTTTAACATATTCTATTTTTATTCATTTGTTTATTTATCTATTTTGACAATGTTCTCCCTTGATCATAGTATCACAACGCTAAAAATAACAATTTGTTCAAATCACTATGAGTGCATGTTTTAACACGAAAATATCATAAAATGTGTTTTTAGTAACAATTAAGTTCATTTCAAATAATGCGCAAGTACAATTTTATGGTATGAATTTTGTCACTTAAAGTTCAAGATTACCATTTAATTAAATATTTCCTAATCAGGAAACCCCCCCTCCCGGATACCGGACTGTAATAATCAAATGTTTTCTCCGACAAAGAGGAAAACGGAAGAAGAATAGTTTTCCGATTAAAAAAATATTGTTTACCCAATGACGTCATCATAGTTCCAACTTTATCGAAAACAATTGCTCTTAAACAAAGAAACCAAACCAAACGTGTTCTTTTGTTTTACGGCATATTAACCCTTTTCTGAGCCATTTAATACTGAATCAAGTCATTTTAATGAACAAAGACTCAGATTTCTCTGAATTCTTTTAGATGAGGCTAGATAATTAGTATTATTTGGATTATAGTCCTCATCTTTATTGTTATCTGTACAATAACAATAACAAATAACAATGAAGATGAGGACAATGGTCCGAATAATCCAAATAATACTAACGACTCAGATTACAATGCCATGCCGTTGCTTAAGGGTCGCCCAAATTGTTGTACAATAATAATCTCTCTCTATATTTACCAACCCCTCCGCACGAGCAGGATGCGACACAAGGTTAATTTCTTAAGCTGAGTTTAACAGGTTTGAATTTAGAGTTTTCCTTTTTCTAGACAGGTTACATAACCACGGCTGAAGAGCCCAGTCTGTCCTAGTATTTATCCATAGCTGGAGGAAGTATAGTTGGATTCTTACCTTTCCCACAGGTATTAGCGCTATGTGAAATTCTAACAGCCTTGTCCAGGATTTGAACTTGGGTCAACGAGTCCATTTCCTACGACTCTAACCATTATGCCACGTGCCTCCATAATAATATATACAATAATACTATCTATAATTTATAAATTTGTTTGGGGGTACAGAATGTTATTAATGCTTTAAAAAAGACCTCCTAAAAGATTCATTGTATGGAGAAATTTTTTTACAATAGAAGGGAAAGTAACGGGAAAATAAAAACGAGTTGCATGCTGACTAGTTTCGATCCTCGCTCAACAGAGCTAAATATCGAGGATAATAGAATAACCTGTACATGGGACGAATAAGAAAATAAAATAGAAGAAAAGAACAATTTCTTTTCTTTACCTCAAAAGGGGGAGGGAGAGAAGATTTAAAGATTGATAATATTCAAACCAAGTAATCCCTTTCTTTGTTTACAAAGAGCAGGCTTATTGGTCAGAATAGACAATGTTTCCAAAATCTTGAGGTGGTAAAAAGAATGTGACTTGCTCTCAACTGAGAACCAGTCAACACTAAATGAGTCGGCGCAATTGGGGTTATTTATGAGGTGCTCGCCTATAGAGGAACCATAAGTATTCCTCAGTACATCGTTCGGACCGACGATTCCATTTCTAATCTTAGTGGGGACGTGTTGCTTAATGCGGGCATCCAATCGCTGGTTTGTTCTTCCTATGTATTGCAAACCGTATATCTATAATTTATATTACTGTACTATATTAATACTATGCATATAGTGTCTACTATAATAATACTATGCATAATAGTGTCTGCTATAATAATACTATGCATATTACTCTCTACTATAATTATACTATGCATAATAGTGTCTACTATAATAATAATATGCATAATACTATTAAATATATTAATACTATGCATAATACTGTTAACTATATTGATACTATGCATAATACTGCCTACTATAATAATACTATGCATAATAGTGTGTACTATAATAATACTATGCATATTACTGTCGACTATAATAATACTATGAATAATAATGTCTACTATTATAATACTATGCATAATATCGTCTACTATAATAATACAACAGTCCGAAAAATTAATATTATTCCCATCAAACCTCATCTAAAAATACAGGCAGATATCTATTTTATTTGTTCTTTTTCTGCTAAATCTAGCTATCTGGGTTGAGTCCTCTGAGACACAATTTTTAAGGGAGGATATGATCAGAGAAAAAACGGGGGAAAATAGAATGTGTTAAGTCCAGGCATATGTATATGAGTGAGTGTTTGTCCTTTAAGGAGACAGATGATTAGTCAGTAAAGTTTAAGAGAATTATACGGCCACCATGAAGTTCAGCCAGTTAGAAATATCTTTAGGCGGGTGGTTTTAAGAGAAAATGTGTCTTGAAAAATGTAATGGTCTAAAAAGTGGGGACACTGAGACTGATAAAAAATAGTTATTGCTTTAAGAGAAAGTGCTGACAAATATTCTGAGAAATAAAGTAAATACCTAGCTTCTGGGTGGTCGAATCCATGGGTGTGTTTAGGGGTGGAATTTACATATATTCAGCCAGCTCAAGCCCTTGTCAGTTCCAGACCGGCAGTCGGGGTGATAGTGTCGTCTGAGTAAACACCTAGCTTCTGGGTGGTCGAATCCATGGGTGTGTTTAGGGGTGGAATTTACATATATTCAGCCAGCTCAAGCCCTTGTCAGTTCCAGACCGGCAGTCGGGGTGATAGTGTCGTCTGAGTAACAGCAGACAGAGAATAACCAGTGACACACAACAGTGAAGCCAACAAACAACTAGAGTTAAGACAACTTTATTACCAGCTGACAACATAGATCTAAGTCTACTCGACTCCACCACAAACTACACAAAGTGTCACAACTTTCTCTTCATTAGCGTCCTGTTATCAGACTTTGTGTTGTGTCTTTTAAAAAAATCCTTGTGAACCTGTCTCTAACTCGTCCCTTCGAATCGGCCAGCACAGAGCATTACAACGTGGGGTCATAGACATTGTGCAACAAAAGTAAGCGAGTGCAGACCAGGTATTATCTCACCTCTCTGGTCTTCTTGCTGTCTTCGATTGACTTGGGGTTGGTTTTGGTTTTTGTTGGGTTTGCTGAATCTCTGTGTCGGTTTCTTGTACTTATTAATGAACACAAAGACCAAGTTTATTTTCAACGTTTTTTTATTTGCCCAATACTGAGAGGGATAGATTGTAAGATCGCCTAGATTCACTCTGAACAATCCTTAGTTTTCCCCCCACAAACCTCAGTCACGTGATATTACAATGTAATAGTGCATATTTTGAAGAAAATCAACGTTCCTTTCTCCATTCGTTTAGATATTTGTGAATTCTGCTTCATTTTCGATATGTTTTCGGACACACCTCGTATAAGCTTATGAATATAATCTTATTATAATGCAGATTATGTAACTGTCTGTCTGTTTGTAAACAAAACTACGTCACCACTGATGTCACGATTTGTTGCATAATCTATGCGGTTGCATAAGATTATTTTCAGTCCCCTGTATTTCTGAAGGGATGACCCATTCCATGTCATGGGCGGTACTTTCCATGGAATATTACAGAAAGCCCGCGAAATACGTGAAGTCACGTGGGACCTGGTTGGGTTTCAGTTCCAGCTTGGACGTAAGGCAGAGAAGGCATATGTGCCTTAGCTGGGGCTCACTTGCACACGTGTGCTGTGTTTAGTTAGAGGAAGATGTTTAGTTAAGTAAATAAAAG
>CM042174.1:32784284-32789284 GCA_023376005.1 Doryteuthis pealeii | reverse complement strand
GTGTGTGTATTTAGGCAGCATTTTTTCTTGTAGGCATATATTGTTAAAAAATGCAGCCATTTTCTGTCTGCAAGTTTTGTCCTTTGTTTTTTCATATTGCCGGATTATTGTTTTAATATCTGGCGAGAATTGGCTGATGTATTCGCCATATGTCAATGAAAATACTTAATGATAACACTACCATTGTAGAAACACAATCATGTAAACAACGATTAAAAATCTTAGAAGCACTTCATATTAGACACAAAAATCCAAAACTAAACAAAATAAACTTTGATAATAGCACCAACATTCTAAGATGCCTATAATTACTATAAAATTATAATAGCAAATAATAATAATAATGACAATAATAATAATAAACTAATAATAACAACAAGAATAATAAACACAACCTATATAAATGGTAAATGGAATATCCCATTGTACGGTTAAAAATACCTTGAAGATGGCCCACGATACGGCAAGTACTCAGTCTATGACATATGGCGAATACATCGGCCAATTCTCGCCAGATATTAAACAATAATCCGGCAATATGAAAAAACAAAGGATAAGACTTGCAGACAGAAAATGGCTGCATTATTTATATATATATATATATATATATATATATATATATATATATATATATATATATGACAGTATGTATGACAGATAGATAGATAGATAGATAGATAGATATGAAGAGGCTGTAACAGACAGATAGATAGAGATGAACCCGAGGTATATATATATATATATATATATATATATATATATATATATATATATATATACCTCGGGTTCATCTCTATCTATCTGTCTGTTACAGCCTCTTCATATCTATCTATCTATCTATCTATCTATCTGTCATACCCAAAACAAACAGAAGAAGAAAACAATGGACTATTCAAATATGCCGGTCATGTTAGATCACCCTCAATTGCTTTTATAATCAACTCTGTATTTGAATAAAACCACCTGATTGAATCCATTGTCCAGGCTGTCCTAATAACATGATCTACTTTTTAATTAAAAGATCCTCATAGGTATACACATGCCGGGAAAAAAACGCAATAGATAAATAAATAAATGAGGTGTTCACCAAAAGTCTTTATTATTGAAGACAACAAAAAAAAGAAAAAGAAAAAACATAAGAAAAAAAAAAGATAAGAAAAGTCGAAAACATAAAGATGAGAAAAAATAAGAAAACATAAGAAGAAAAACAGAAGTGAAGAAAAAAAAAAAAAAAAGATGAAAAACATAAGAAAAACATAAGAAAAACATAAGAAAAAACATGAGAAAAAACATAAGAAAAGTCGGATAAATATGAGTAAAATTAAAGATGTAAAGAAGTGAAGAAAAAAATTAGGAAAAAAAAGGAAAGGAAAAGAAAAGAAAGCTAATTGGTTTTTGTTTTGTTTTACGGTATATCAATCTCAGTGGGTCATTTAATGCCGACAAAGTTTTGAAATTGATTCATTATTAATGGATAATACAATTTTGTTTATAAACTCATGTTTTTCTATTTAACCCATAGATGGGACCCTAACAGGTACTACTACTCCGCGTCAGAGTGGACCAGGGAGCAATGGTGATGAAGGGGTGCTCCACATTCCCCAAACCTCCAAAACTGGAACCTCACCATCAGATAGAGTTTAACGTCATTCCCAGGACATGTAGACCCTCAGTCACCGCCTTTTAGCACCCATATGATAAAAAGTGGAGTATTGCAAGTCATGGACTGCTCAACCACCTAGGTTCTCTCCTTAAGCATCACGGGTCGACCCCACGGTCAACAGGTGGTCCAATTTGGATTGTCTTACCCCTCTGCAGAGGTGCAGTGGTTGCATTCTAATGCCCTAGCCGACAGGGTGGAAGAAAAATAGGGTATTATCGCATAATTGCGTCCTGGCCTCTAAAAAACACTAAGTGATAACTTCTGAAATTCAGACCCGTACTACTATCTAAATCTCTATCTCTTTGAAAGCATTTTCCCCGAAAAGTTAATGCGACATGAAAGCGATATTTTTACCCCCCACCCAGTCTTTTATCGACAAGTAAATGTAAATATTTTACCCCCCCTATTTAAAATATTTACATTTACCCGTCGATAAAAAAAGGGCTTCTAACCACTAAAAAGATTATTTGTCGAACTTCTTTCGAACTCGGGAACCTTCTTGTCGTAATCGGAAACTTCTTGTCGTAATCGGGAGCCGTCACGGAACTTTGAACCTAACCCTTTATTTAGTCCAAAGTTCCATTATGGCTCCCAAGAGTTCGAAAAGAAGGTTCCCGAGTCCGAGAAGGTTCCCGAGTCCGACAAGAAATACATGAAGAAGGCCGGGGGGTATATCGGCCGAAACACTGTACACATAAAACAATGAAGATGAGGACAATAGTCCGAATAACGCAGATAATACTAATCATCTAGCCTCATCTGAATGTTTATTCAGAGAAATAAGATAAAATTTGTTTTAGATTTTTTTCTCAGAGCTTTCGTTCTGGCTAGCAAGTATTGAACACAATAATAATGTGGCCTGCGCTCGTTATTTTTTCAATTATCCGTTCGACCGCGAAAAAGTTTGATGACCCCTGGTCTATTTAATAACGATAAGCAAGAACAATAGTAGATAATTATAAACAATCTGCTTGAAAGAATACAGAGAGTCTGTGACAGCTTTTCTTCAATCTATGTATGAGTTATTTTTTCTACTTCCGGCTTTGTATTTGGATAATGATGTAAAGTCAATTTTGTGATTTTATCGGTGAAATTCCAGATAAATGCGAAAATTAGTTTATCTATCTACTGCATTATTAAAAATATAATTAAATCTTTTTCCTTCCACTTTCAGACAACGATATCTAAATGAGATCTATCTTATCTATCTATCTATATATATATATATATATATATATATATATATATATATATATATATATATATATATATATATATATATATATATACAGCTGTATATATATATATATATACAGCTGTATATATTATATATATATATATATATATATATATATAATATATATACATATATACAGATGTATATATATATATCATATATACAGGTTACAGTATATATATAACACATATATATATATATATAACATATTACAAGTGTATATACATACATATACAATATATACATAATATATATAGTATATATAATATATACAAATATATCAGCTTGTTATAATATTATATTATATATACAGCTGTATTATATATAATTTATATACATATATACAGATGTATATAGTATATATATATATAATATATATAACATAATAGATGTATATATATACATATATACAAATATACATTGATATCTATCACTCAAGAAGATCTCTCTCTCTCTCTCTCATCTCTCTCTTCTTCTCTCTCTATATATTAATAATATATATATATTATATATTATTATATATATATGTTCGTGTCAAAGAATGTCAACTAATTATGACCAGTAGGGTATGTAAGTATTGTATCAACTTCAGAGTACTGCCAGTGATTGGCCAAGAGTTAGATCATATGATTCTGATCTAGTCTATAAGTAGGAGCGGGGATCCATCACACACCTTATATCAGAAATTTCTCAACATATACATGTTTGATTTATTGAAACTTGGTAATTGCAAGAGCTTCTTTAAATAAAACAATAAAAGCACATTTGTGGGGGGGGGGGAATTTCGATATTATATTCCATTAAGAATCTTCCCGACGCCATATTTATTGCCGCGCTTTCTAATTATATCAATTTACTTAATGTCATCCAATTTAAATAAGTTCTGTGTTACCTTTATTAATTCATACTTTATTTCTTACTTTTGGCAGTTTTCCCAAGAAAAAAAAGAAAGAAAAGAAAAACAAAACAAAAACATTTTCCATTCAAAATCTCATTATAAAAATCTCATTCGGAAAAGGCTCAATTAATTCAGCTAATCTTTTAACCGCCCTGTCGGCTGGGGCGTTAGAATGCTCCGACTGCACCTCTGCAGAGGAGTAAGACTCCCCCAATGGGGCCACCTGTTGGCTGTGGGTGGCGACCCGTGATGCTTAAGGATAGAGCCCAGGTGGATGAGTAGATCATGACATGCAATACCTTCCACTTTGGCCTATCTTGGGCTAGACGGTCGGTCGGAGAGGCCCCCTTTTTCATCGGCTGGTCAGTCAAGCCCTAGCACCTATAATGATTTTCCCAACCCTATTTCCCTTATGGCAGCCCAAGCCCTTTTTTATCATATGGGTGCTAGAAGGCGGTGGCTGCGGTCTACATGTCTTGGGAATGACGTTAAACTCTATCTGATGGTGAGGTTCCAGTTTTGGATGTTTGGGGAATGTGGAGCACCCCTTATCACCATTGCTCCTGGTCCACTTGACCCGGAGTGGTAGTACCTTTTAGGGTCCCATCTATGGGTTAAATAGAAAATGTATCTATAAAAAGAATTGTATTATCCATTAAGATTGATTTATTTCAAAACTTTATCGGCATTAACCCAAATTATAAGGCGGACCTGAGTATCTACAAATGTTTGAAATAAATAATTCTTAATGGATAATACAATTCTTTTTATAGATCTATTTTTCTATTTAAACCCATAGATGGCCTAAAAGGTACTACCACTCGGGTCAGAGTGGACCGGGAGCAATGGTGATGAGGGGTGCTCCACATTCCCACCAACAATCCAAAACTGGAACCTCACCATCAGATTAGGTTTAACGTCATTCCCAAAGACAATGTAGACCCGCACCACCGCCTTCTAGCACCCATATGATAAAAAGGGCTTGGGGCTGCATAGGGATAGGGTTGGGAAAATCATATGGTGCTAGTTGACGTGACCAGCCGATTGATAAAAGGGGGCTCTCCGCCGACGTTAGCCCAAGAATAGGGCCCAAGTGGAGTATGCAATGTCATGATCTACTCATCCTGGGCTCTATCCTTAAGCATCACGGGTCGCCACCCACAGCCAACAGGTGGCCCATTGGGGGAGTCTACTCCTCTGCA
>CM042174.1:32773130-32784184 GCA_023376005.1 Doryteuthis pealeii | reverse complement strand
AAAACCGAAGAGATAGTTCAGGAAGGGACACTTTCTATTCGGAGTCGACCTGATAGTACTGTTTAACTTGTGGAACGCTTGCAAATCTTTTTTGCAACACGTTAAACATGGTAAAATTTAGTCGGATGAAAAGTTTCCTGGAGGATTGACAACTTAAATTCCAAGAAGTATTTTCTGAAGGTCTTGACGCTGCGTGCAAGACAGAAGCCAAATTTGAGTTAAAAGAAATGCCACACCAGTCTTTAAACGCAAAGAGAAATGTACCTTTTTCTTCGGATGGACGGATCGAAAGGAGTTAGAAAGACTTCAACAAAAATGGAAGTATTGAATAAGTTGACTGCATGACTGATTGGGCCAGTCGCGACAGTTTATGTCAAAAGACAATAATTACGATAAGAGTTTTTGCACGATTTCTCAACTGGTTTAAACGAGTGCTTGAAGGACCGAGTTAACGCAATAACCCACCTTCCTTCGCAGAAGATCTATTTTGAAGATTGAATGGTGGAAAAATTGTTTTCCAGACTTGGCCTCTCTGACGCATATTTGCATTAAAGCGTAATAAGATGCTCTAGATTCCTGTGATAAATACTAATAAGTTTTCTTCAAAACTTAATCCGACTGCCTTTTGGTTTGAAGGTAGCGCCCTGCCTTTTTCAGCCAGGTGATGACACAATGCTTCGGCAGGACTAGAATTTGCGATGGCATAATCTAGATGATATCAGCTAGTCAAGAGCAGGACGATATGAAGATGTCCTAGAAGATATTCAAAGAATAGAGGAATTTGGAGTAGTCGCGGTTGAGTCGAAATGTGATTTTTTTTTATGGAAAGATCAAGTAAGCCTAGGCCAATTCATTGATAAGGGAAATGGTCGTTAAACCGATCCGCAGCGACGGGGAAGCGGATTGAGAAAATGCCTCACGCAAATTCGCTAACAAACATTGCAATCATTTTTGGGCTTGGTGAAATACTAACGCCATATATATTGCCCTAATATACATAATTTAAAAGAGCCCACGAATGAGTTATTAAAAAAGGCATTAAATGTGGAAGTGGACGAAAGAATGTGAATCTGCTTTTCAGAAATTAAACGTTGTCTGTTATCAGATTTGCCTTGCGCATTTTTGACCAGATAAGGCAATCATTCTAGCAACGGACGCAAGTTGACTATGGAGTTGGTGCGTGCATTCTGCCATAAATATCAAGATGGAACTATACGAAAGCCATGCACATATACCTCCAGACTCTCCATCTCAGCTGAAAGAATTACAGCCAAATTGAGAAGGCAGCGTTGTCGATAATTTTGGAATAAAAAATTTAACGTTTCCTTACGGACGGAAACATTTATCCTTCAGAGATCAATAAACGCGTTATAACGATTTTCGGATCAAAGAGGTATCCCTACCCATACGGCGAACAGATTACAGCGATGGGCCGTAACTCTGCTAACTACATTTAAGATGGAACATGTGTCTCTAAAAAGCTTTGGACATGCAGATGCATTATCCAGGATTGATTCCGCAGTAATGGTGAAAGTTTGAAGAAACGTAATAGCAGGCACTCAAGACGAAAATGAATGTTCTATTCAGTTGGTAATCACAATTCGAGAACTTCCAGTTGACCTAGAGGAAATTAAAAAGAAGCTATGAAGGATGATTTCAAATAAGATGAAAATTCATAAGATGGACTGAAAAGAATAAAAAGGGTAATAAAAATTTCATCGCTTTTCCATCTGTGAAGAATACTAATGTATGCAGAAAGAATTGTAATTCCACAAGTCTTCCGAGGAAAAAATTCTAAAATTTCATCACAGGCTCCTGGCATTTCAGGATGAAATCCTCTAATCAAGCGATATGTTATTGGCCTGGTATGGACAAGAAGTGGAAAAGCTGGGTAAAAGTTTGTAAGGTAGGTCAATTAGCGGCTAAGGAGATCCTCAGTGAAAGATAAACCCATGCCAAAATCAGACATTCCCTGGTCACGTCTACATTTGACTATCCTGGACCTTTAAATGGATTCTTTTACTTAATCGCAGTGGATTCATTTTCAAAATGGCGGAAATATCGAAAGAACCAGACTCCACATCAAAAGAAACACCATAACGCTCTTGATGATTTCAGTCGCTTTGGGTGTCCTAGAACAATGTCAGTGATAATGGTAAAGCATTCAGGGATACTGAATTCAGAGAATTCTTAATTCCTGGAATACAACATATCCTAACGCCAATTTACCATCCTAGATCAAATGGATTGCAGAGATTTTGGTGGACAGTTTAAGCGTGCATTAACAAAGAAGAATAACAAAATATTGACAGCAGGATGATCGAACTATTCAGAGTTTCTAGCCATCTACAGGTAACACCAAATCCACGCAGATGATTTAAATTCGTCCCTGCAGAACTTATGTTTGCTAGAAAGATACAGGTAATATTTGATAGATTATATCCAGATGAAAAGAAAAGTTGCAGAAAAGAAAACTTTCTAGTACGGCACTATAGTACGGAGATAAAATTTATTTAAATTTTCAAACAGGAAATATTATTGGAGTGGATGGATTATAAAAAAGAATTGGGAACATGGTATAAGCACATTCAAGCCGCAAGTTTATCTGCAAAAGGCATATAAATAAATCCGCCCAAGATCTTCTGAAAGTGAGAAGAAATTCCGATGGAATTTTGTGTGACCATTTATCCTTCCCAACCCTATTTCCCTCATGGAAGCCTCAGCCCTTTTTATCATATGGGTGCTAGAAGGCGGTGGCTGGCGGTCTACATGTTGGGATGACGTTAACTCTATCTGATGTGTGAGGGTTCCAGTTTGGGATGTTTGGGGAATGTGGAGCACCCCTTCATCACCATTGCTCCCTGGTCCACTCTGACCCGGAGTGGTAGTACCTTTTAGGGTCCATCTATGGGTTAAATAGAAAAATGTATCTATAAAAAGAATTGTATTATCCATTAAGAATTGATTTATTTCAAAACTTTATCGGCATTAACCCAAATTATAAGGCGGACCTGAGTATCTACAAATGTTTGTTTTAATTTTTTTTCTTTCAATGGAATATTATTATGTATTTATACAAAAAACATGTGTATCCATTAAGAATGGATTCATTTCAAAACTTTATCTGCATTAAATGACCCATTGAGGTTGATATGCCGTAAAACAAAACAAACCAAACCAAACTAATCCTTTAAAAAACTTCTTTACTCACTCATTTTTTCGACCTCCGTTGACGACATCAAAAGTGATGTAGATCGTTTCACGTTAATTGAGTCCCGATTACGCATTGGTCATACAAGGCTAACGCACTCCTGTATACTCAAACAAGAACAGCAACCACAATGTGAAACACGTCAAACAACTTTGACAGTTAAACACTTATTCATGGAATGCAGGTTTTTTGCTCAATCAGAAACCAATTTTTTAGATCAAACAATATGAATATCTATTTGAAAATGTCAACTGGAGGATATTTCTCTTTTTGAGGGAAATAAAATTATACCATAGAATATAGACATGAAACATAATCATACCATACAACATAATCCAATAATGCTACACATTGTTAACCATACAACATAATCCCCAATGATGCTAAACATTACTAAAAGTATAAATCATAACATGATATATATTACATCCTAACCGTTATGCATGAGATAATCCTAGACGGGTTGATATGCCGTTAAGATCAATAACCCAACTAAACAAACAAACAAACAAGTTAATCACTTACCATCTTTACCACTTTTTATATTAGATCTACATCTAGATTTTCTTTTAACAATGGAGATTCGATATCTTTTTGTCTGTAACCAAAACTACGTCACTACTTACGTCATATTACCCAGAATCGTCAATACATGGAATAAAGTTTGAATTAATTTGAATTTAACTGTGATAAACTTTATTTTCTTAGGAAATGGACTCATCAACCCGAGTTCAATTCCTGGACGAGGCCACAGTTCACATAGCGCTAATACCCTTGGGAAAGGTATGAATCGAACTATTCTCTCTCCAGCTATGGGTAAAAAATAGGACAGACTAGGCTTTTTAACCTTGGTTACACAACAAGTCTAGGAGAAGAAAAACTCTGAATTCAAATCTGATTCACTACTAGAATAGACTCAGCCTTACTTAGTGATCTATTTCATTTAAAAAAATATTATTAGAAAGAAAATACATTTATTTGAATTTTGACAGGAAAACTATTTTTTTGACTATTATCAAAAATATAAGATTTCAAAGATCTGTTCACATTTTTGTGAAAGAGCGTGACAAAAAATCCTTTGCACGTACTTATGAACGTCGATAAAATCGAGATAACATTTTTTACACTAAACAAAATATTCGTACAATTTTGATAAGACATTTTTAGAATTATGTAAAATTGTGTGTATTTAAAGAAAAACACTGTCGTCTGACGTAAAACAAAACAAACTCCCGCTCTCTTAAGTATATATTTCAAAAATTGATTTTACAATGTTACATAATTATTAGATACCTAATATTTGTGGCAATAGTGTAGAAATCAAAATGGATCCTTTGCATCCGATGTTTTATGATGGATCATTTGCATGCGATGTGCTATATTAGTACATCTACTACATGAGACCTTGATCATTTCACCACCAGTCCGTCCTTCGGGGGTCCGGTCTGCTTCGGCCACTGGACCGGTGTGTTTGAATTAATAGCGTCGATCCCAGGGGGCTATCCCCCCAGGCAATACCTGCCCCCTTGGGAGCAGGGCTGGGTTTATTGCCCAGCGCCTGAGGCGCCCCCTTTGAGGAGGAATGACGACGGGATCGACGCAATTCTTGTTCTTTCCCACCCATGAGCTTCGGCTTGTGGATGGGCCCACGTTAAAACGAGGCCTTATACCCAGTCCATACAAGTGGGGTATGCGACAAATTAACCAGCCCGTCCTTCGGGGGTCCGGTGTGCTTCGGCCACTGGACCGGTCGTGTTGAATTAATAGCGTCGATCCCAGGGGGCTATCCCCCCAGGCAATACCTGCCCCCTTGACTTAAAGGGGCAGGACTGGGTTTATTGCCCAGCGCCTGAGCCCTCCCCCACTTGTGGGGGAATGCCGACGGGATCGACGCAATTTTTGTTCTTTTCCACCCATGAGCTTCGGCTTGTGGGTGGGCCCACGTTAAAACGAGGCCTTGTGCCCAGCCCATAAAAGTGGGATATGAGACAAATAGCCACTATCAGCCTTGGAGGAAATAAAAGTTGGTAAGCTGGATTGAAATTGAAATTTATCTTTTGTTAACTGGTTTATTTATGCATTTGTTATATCCTTTGTTTTGTTATAGTTTTTAGTTTACGGTAAACCACGTCGACTGTATCAAAGACTCAAGGGTACAGAAGACCAATAAATACTGTGAAAATCAAAAACTACTTTGTTCTGCCTAATGCTGGTACACCAGTTTTATTTAGGCTCTTTGCAAACTCCTAACAAAACACACTGAACATTGCTGCAAATTCATCAGTAGCTTGTATAACATTCTACAAACGGGCTGGATGCACGGCTGATCAAGATAGATAAATAGATAGATAGATAGATAGATAGATATGATTCCCTTATGGGTATTCATATACAGATTACTTTTATATAATTAGGCTAAATGTAAGTTGACGTTAAAATCAACAGATATTCAGATCAAAGAAATATTAGTTAAAAATTAATAACAGGTTGTAGCCGTTAGTTTTTCCCGCCGACGAACACGCATGCGCAAGGTAAAGACGCCATTTTCCCCTCAAAGCTATCGTATTTGTGTTTAGTTTATTCGACTCGGTTGACTTTTATTTGGTTAACTATAGACGTCCCTCCCACAAAAAAACACACAGGAAATGAGAAATAGAGAAAGAAAAACGAGAAAATACTCAGAGAGAAACATATAGAGGATCATGGAGAAATATAAGTATTTTTTGTTGTTTGTTTTTTTTTTTGTTTTTGTTTTTTCGTTTATTTTGATAACTAAAGTCTGCAGCTAATTAGAAACCTTGTTGAAGTAACTTCCGGCTGGCTATTGTGTTTTCGTTATCTAATTATTGGTTGGATATATTTTTTTGATAAAATGGCTGATTTGAACTGTGTGGTGTTTAATCGGGCAAAAGATTTCCTGACGTTTTACTGCGACAAACAATCTTTGTCAAATCGCAGCTTTTATTACAGATATTCTGTACGCTTAAACAAACACACAAATTATATATTGGTATTAGTCTCATTGTGATTGCTTATTGTGTCTCTGTTTCACTCAATCATGCACTATCTATCTAAGACTGTTTGTATCTATCTAAGACTGCTAATATCTATCTAAGACTGTTTATATCTATCTAATATCTATCTATTTAAGACTGTTTATATCTATCTATTTATCCATCTATTTAAGACTGTTTATATCGATCTATGTAAGACTGTTTTTATCTATCTATCTATCTATCTATCTATCTATCTAAAACTGTTTATATCTATCTACCTATCTATCTATTTAAGATTGTTTATATCTGTCTATTTATTTAAGACAGTTTATATCTATCTAACTAAGACTGTTTATATCTATCTATTTAAGACTGTTTATATCTATCTATCTATCTATCTATCTAAAACTGTTTATATCTATCTACCTATCTATCTATTTAAGATTGTTTATATCTGTCTATCTATCTAAGACTGTTCATATCTATCTAACTAAGACTGTTTATATCTATCTATTTAAGACTGTTTATATCTATCTATCTATCTATCTATCTAAGACTGTTTATATCGATCTAGGACTGTTTATATCTATATAAGACTGTTTATATCTATCTATTTACATAAGACTGTTTATTTTTATCTAAGACTGTTAATATCTAAGATTGTTTATATCTATCTATCTATTTAAGACTGTTTATATCAATCTATCTATCTGTTTATATCTATCTATCTAAAACTGTTTATATCTATCGATCTAAAACTGTTTATATCTATCTATCTATCTGTTTATATCTATCTATTTATCTATCTGTTTATATCTATCTATCTGTTTATATCTATCTATTTAAGACTGTTTATATCTATCTATCTAAGACTGTTTATATCTATCTACCTACCTAAGACTGTTTATATCTATCTATCTGATTATATCTATCTATCTAAGACTGTTTATATTTATCTAAGACTGTTTGTATATATCTATCTCTTTGATTATATCTATCTATCTAAGACTGTTTATATCTATCTCTTCTCCATTATAATAGGATTTATGAAATATCACATCATTTTTCATGTTACAAATTAATCTCCAAACTAAGATTTCAGAATAAACGTTCTTTATTTCTTTCTTTTACATATTTCTGTCTATCTATTTCTATCTAAACCAATGACACCATTGAAACCGTTTTTAAACACAATAATTTGGTGCTATTGATAGATAAATATAACCCAGACGAGTGGAGGGAGAGAAAATATATTTCATCTGCAAGAGAAACATATGAACTATTTCTATTCAACGTTATAATGGTTTTGAACTAGCAGTAAAAACTTGGAACCGTATTATTTTGTACAAATACATTATTATTATTATTATTATTATGAGGTTTTCACACCTACTGTAGCTGGTGGTTCACTCTGTGCTAAGTGACAGGAAGTCTCCTCATGTCTCCAGAACTCTTCTGGGTATTCTAGCTGATCCTAAGTGTGCTGTAGTTTGGTTGGTCTCGCTTCTTCCTCTGATTTCCAATTCACACAAATTCTTTTCAAGAGCTTTGTATTATTATTTACTCTTTTGAGTTTTCACATCAGCATTAGCTGATGGTCATTCACTGGAGTCGGGTGACAGCAAGTCTCCTCAGGTCTCTGAGTATTCTGGCAGATTGCAGCAGTGCAGAGTTCTGAATGGTTTCAATCCCTCCTCTGATTTCTAGACTTTCCAAACCCTTTTTCAATCTTTTTGGGACCGTTCCAAGTGCACCAACTAAAATTGGTATCACTTTGACTTTCATATTCCATAACTTTTTCAGTTCTCTGGCAAGGTCCAGATATTTGTACATTTTTTCATTTTCCTTTAGCATCACCCTGTGATCTGCTGGAACTGCAAAATCCACCAGTTGACAAGTTCTTTCTTTTTTGTTTATCAACACCAGGTCTGGTCTTCTTGCTGGGATAAGGCGATCCGTTTTTATTTCAAAGTCCCAGATTATTATTATTGTTATTATTATTATTATTATTATTACTAGTAAAACAAAACCGCCCTTCGGGCGCTGTAAAAATAAACTTTTGAAAAGTAGGGCCTGAGGGGAGTGGGAGAATCCAAGTAAAATTAATAAATCAGTTAAAGTAATAACAAACAAGAATGCCAAAATATTTTTATATCGGAACCGCTCGAACTGAACTTGCGCCTAGGTGTCAAAGTTAGGGTGGTCCAGAAAAAACAGAACCGAAATTATTCATTTATTTTCCCAATAAACTAACCTTAAACCCCAACACCAACCCAACCCCTAACCCCAACCCCTAACCCCCCTAGTTAGAATTAACAGTTTTATTACAAAATTTGTGGGTTCTGTTTTTTCTGTGTCACCTTAATTTTGACACCTTAGTGCAAATTCAGCCCAACTGTTAAGATAGAGCAATTCCGATATGGGGGGAGGATTTACTATAAACTTATAGGGGGAAATGAGCACCCCTGAAAACTCAATAAATAAATAACTTTTTAGAATTTTTTTTTACAATCTGATAGATTGGTGTGTAAACGATAATAATCCATTGATGAAAAAGAAAAAAATTACAAAGAAAAAGTTTTTTTAAGCGGTTCCGATATAGGGGGTCGGTTTACAATAAACTTATATGCGGACCGAGCACCCCTGAAAACTAAAAAAATAAAGAACTTTTTAGAGTTTTTTTTTACAATCTGATAAATTGGTGTGTAATCGATAATAATCAATTGAAGAAAAATAACAAAAATTAAAAACAAAAATTTTAAAGGGGGCGGGGTTCCAAAAGTTCAGGTCCGCCAAATAAACAAAACTTTTCCGTCTACGTCCATGTCACATTTTAGAAGTCAAATCCGAAAGAAATATATCTCCGCAAATAACTTATTTTCCTTCCTTAAATAAAATAAAACTTTTAATAAATCTAAACTGAAAGAATTGAAGAATAAATTAAATAACAAACTCACATGACAATAACATTTTTTAAAATCAATTACTTACCTAAAATTCATCAACTGAGTTCTTGAAAACAATGTTTTGTTTTGACAAATATCTTTGGTAAATTACTTAATTCTCCAAAATCTTATCAAAATTGAACGAATGTGAGTTTAAAAATTCACCAACAACTTGAAATCTATCACTATTTTCCATAAATTGCTTTCAAACGTCAACAAACATTTAGTTTAGTCAAGTTTAATGAAATATATTAACAGGTACATAAGAATAGAGGGGTCATTTTTTGTTTTTCACCGGTTTTTTAAAAAATAAACAGACCGATATAATGCGAAGAAAAAAGATTTAAAAATAAATATTTTACACAATTCTACAAATTGTATTTTAATTAAATGAATGGGTAAAAAAAAAAATAACATCTTATAACTTAATAACTCTATTGAACAAAAATGTTTTTTTACCGTATTTTTACGGTAACGAAAACGGAAGCAGTGACGGGCAAAATACCTTAAGAAATAATTTAACGTAAGATATGAATAATTAGCTGTATCTTGTTTATAGATAAATTTCTTGCAAAACTTTATACATTAAATAATTATAAATATAAATGAAAATAAAATAAAAATAACTATGTAAAAATGTATATAACTAAACATGCATTTATTGAAAGATTCGTTAAAAAACGCCTAGACCATCAGATATTGCAACGACAATTTCGTAATGTATATAAACTAATGTTCTACTATTTATTTTATGTATAGATTATATTGATTATAAATAAGGTTCTCATTAATAAATGCTTAAGATTATTGTGGAATCTGTGACGTAAGCCGTGACGTAGTTTCAGCTTCAGACAAAAATGCATTCTATCTCCATTATATATAGAATTATTATTATTATTATTATTATTATTATTATTATTATTATTATGTTCACTCCTGTGAGGTTTTCACACCAGTGCTAGCTGATGGTCTTTCACTAGAGTCCGTGTGACAACAAGTGTCCTCAGGACTCTTCTAGCTATTCTAGCCGATTGCAACAATGCAGTAGTTTGGATAGTCTCAATTCTTCCTCTGATTTCCAGTTCCTCCAGACTTTTTTGCAAGCATTTTGGAACTATTCCAAGTGCACCAACTACTATTGGTATCACTTTGACTATCACATTGTTGGGTTATAAATGCCGAATTATCCATTCTTCATTATTACTGAAGATTTTTTTAAACTCAATTTTTAAACACATTTTTGTTAACACATTTTCTTCTATTTAACCTACAGATGGGACACTAACAGGTACTACCACGCCGAGGCAGGGTGAACCTGGGAGTAATAGCGAGAAGGGGTACTCCCCACTCCCAAGCATTTCAGGATTGTAACCTCACCATTAGATGCAGTTTAACGTTATACACAGGAAATTAAGACCCTCAGCCAACGCTTTCTTGCAAATATATGATAAAAAGGGGTTGGGGTTTGCCATAAGGACCATAGGGGGTGCGTCAATCATATAGGTGGTAGGGCTTGACAAGGCCAGTCGGTTGATCAGAGAGTGCTTCAACTGCCAATCTAGCTTGAATAAAGGCAAAAAGTGGAGTATTGCATGGACTAGACTGCTCAGCAACCAGGATTCTGTCCTTAAGCATCAAATGTCACCACCCATGGCCACAGGTGGCCCCATTAGGTGGATTTGTTTAATGTCATATTATCCTTTTGGGGATTATTCAATGCCAAATTCAACCTTGATGAGGAAAGTAGTAGTAGAATTTAAGCATTAGTTGGTGGATGAGGGGATTCATACCTTTCCCAATGGTATCAGTCCGAATGTAAACGTAAACTTATTTGCAAACAAACGAATATTATCGAATAGGGTTGGTTTAGTTCAGTTGGTAGAGCATTCACATCGGAACGAT
>CM042174.1:32748130-32768130 GCA_023376005.1 Doryteuthis pealeii | reverse complement strand
TGTTTGGTTTATTGGTATATGCTTCTACTTTATATATTACGCGCTACTGTTGACATTTCCCTTTTAAGGGACATTCTGCCTTATCTATACAGTTACAATTATGGGGGTTGTTTAGGTTTTTGTTGATTTTTTTTACAGTTGTTTTTATTAAGTTCCCTGCGTTGGGCACGCAGCTATAGCTAAGTTTGACTGTATTTTTATTAAAGATTTTTATGTAATATGTTAGAGGGGGGAGTGTTTTTTTATTAGTTTAAAAAAAATCCCTGCGAAGTTTATTATCTATGGCCATGTTTAATGGTGGTGTAAACCAGGTGATTTTTCTGTCTATTTTCTTCTTAATTGTATTGGGTGTTTTTTTATTTGGGTCTTTATATATTAGTTTAGTTTTATAGCCGCTATCCTTAAGTGCTTTTTTCATATTCTGTTTTATTGTTGTTAAATAAATTGCAATTGGAAGAGGTAGTTGATCATCATCATCATCATCATCATGTCGCGCATGCAGCACGGGTATCCATGACAATCTTTCGCCAACCTTCCCTATCATTCATTGCACCTGGAAGCTCCTCTGCGGAGCAGCCAGCATCCTCACATAGCTGGTCAATGTATGTCCTTGCTGGGCGCCCCACACTTGCATGTCCATGTGTTGGCTTCCACAGGAGAACGTCGCTTATGAGTTCATCCTTGCTTCTCCAGCAGTGTCCTGCATGCCTTGTCCGTCTCATTCGGATAGTTTGTGAGATGGGGGGCAGGTGACCGTACAGCTGTTTCCTTGTGGGGTGCTGTTTCCACGACTTATTCAAGACTGCACGCAGCATTCTTGTGCAGCTCCCATCTAGCTTATTCTCAAGACGCTTTGTCAGGGTCCAGGTGGTGCAGCCATATAGCAGCACCGACACAACCATAGCCTAGAAGAATTGTCGCTTCAGCTTGCCAGGGAGATCGGACCTCCATATGACTGATAAACTATTTGTGGCCGACCACGCCTTTGCTATCCGTGTATTAACATCGCTTTCTGTGGAGGAGATATTACCACCAGGTACGTGAATTGTTCTACTGGCTTAAGAGGCTTGCCGTTGAGTGTGGAGATGTTTCCTTTATTTTTGAAATCATGAACTCTGTTTTACCGGAGTTCACATAGAGGCCTATATTCTTTGCTGCCTCTTGGGGGCTGGTTGGATCCTATGTCAATGTGTCAATGGTTTTGTTTATCCTTTCTAAAAAGTGATACCGTTCCATCTTGTATATTTAATGTTACGTCTAAATAATCCGCTATTTTTAGATTTGTTTGTATGTCTAATTTAAATCCGAATTTGCCAGATAACCATTTTTTTTTCTTCTTAATAAATCTCCTTTTTTGGCGGGTAGATTCATCCACTATTATAATTCCGTCGTCACGACAAAGTCACGTATTTGTTTATATCTGTATATATTTATCTACGTATTTATATATATATATATATATATATATATATATATATTATACAGAAGAGAGAGAGAGAGAGAGAGAGAGAGAGAGAGAGAGAGAGAGTGTGTGTGTGTGGGGAGGAAGAGAAAGACAGAGAGACAGAATGTGCGTGTGTGAGGGAGGGAGGAAGAGAAAGAAAGAGACAGAGTGTGTGTGCGAGAGAGAGAGAGAGAGAGTTTGTGAGGGAGGAGAGAAAGAGAGAGAGAATGAGTGAGAGAGAGAGTGTGTGTGTGTGTGTGAGGAAGGTAAAGAAAGAGAAAGTGTGTGTGTGCGTGGGAGAGAGAGAGAAAGAAAGAGAGAGTGAGAGAAAGAGTGTGTGTGTGTGAGGGAGGAAGCGAAAGAAAGAGAGACAGAATGTGTGTGTGTGAGGGAGGGAGGAAGAGAAAGAAAGAGAGAGTGTGTGTGCGAGGGAGAGAGAAAGAGAGAGAGAGGAAATGGATTCGCTAAATAAGTTGTCTGCCATTTTTTCAATTATTTCAATTCGACGCAAAGTGAATATGACGCATTGTCTTCGCCCAAAGAAATTCATGACACCTGATGACGCACAATAAACTGGTTTCAATTTTATTTATTTTACTTTCTTTCTTCTTCTTCTTCTTCATACAAACTTCTTCTTCTTCTTCTTCTTCTTCTTCTTCTTCTTCTTCTTCTTCTTCTTCTTCTTCTTCTTCACGTCATCTAACAACGTAGGCAACAACCTCGCGATAAATGTTCCATATCGTGCGTGACAATGACGTGTGGGGGTGGGGCCGATTTCCGGTGTTGAATCGATTTATTAAACTGTATTCAATCACTGCGCATGCGTGACGTTTTATCACAATTAAAAATTCCTAAAAGTGTTTACGTGTTCACATATTTGTGTCTGTAGGCACTCTGACACAACGAAAAAAGTCAAAACTTTACTCTTTACCTACTTTAAGCCGCTAATAGCAGCTCACATGTCACTGCTATCCTATCGTAAACCGCTGATACAAAAACTGATTGCCGGTTCATTTCAATTGCGCAGAAGGATTCAGGTTACAACAATAAAACAGTTGGCGGAATTGGCCTATTGTCGGTATCAGCCGGACAGCGAGGGAGTCTATCTCTTTTCGCTAGAGCTAGACCAGGGAGATATATTTACCAACCCCCCCGCCAGAGCAGAGTGCGACACAAGGACAATTTCTTAAGCGGAGTTTAACAAGTTTGAATTCAGAGTATTCCTTCTCCTAGACTGGTAACCTAGTCATGATTAAAGAGCCCAGTCTACCCTACTATTTACCCATAGCTGGAGGGAGAGGAGTTGGATTCATACCTTTCTCAATGGTATTAGCGCTATGTGCAATGCAAACAGTCTCGTTCATGATTTGAAAACGGGCCGACGAGTCCATTTCCAACGACTCTATCCATTACACCACGTGCTTTTTTCTTGCTGAGGAGGAGTGCCACACCTACCGTCAGATCTCCACTTCTCAACTTACCCAATCTGTACTGGATATTTGTCTCATACCCCACTTGATGGACTGGGCACAAAAGCCTTGTATTAACGTGGGCCCCCACAAACCGAAGCTCGTGGGTAGGAAATAACAAAAAATTGCGTCGATCCCGTCGGCATTCGCCCTGAAGGGGGCGCGCCTCAGGCGCTGGGCAATAAACCCAGACCTGCCTCCAAGGGGGCAGGTATTGCCTGGGCGACGACTATTATTTGTACTTTAACCTGATCCAGTGGCCGAAGCACACTGGACTCCCCCCCCCCGAGGGGTGAAGGTAAGTATACCCCAGTCTGTACTACTCATGGCGCTGAGTTGGCGGGGAACATTATAAACCAGGAACCTTGTGATTCCTAGGCGGATATTCTACTGATTGAGATAAAATGTTTATAGAATGAGTCATGAGGTGAATAGATAGCTGCCTTTGAAGTGTCCCCTCATACGGGTAAAAAAATACTATGAAAATTTGGTACAGTCGTGCGGGAAATTTGGTAGGCAAAGAGTTACAGGGTTTCAAGTCTCACTTACCGGATTAATTTGGCTTGGAAACGGCACACCGTAATCTTGACAAAAAGTCTTTTGCGTATTACAAAATGGATTAGATTATTTGTTTTTCCTCTCTTTCACTGTGGAAAGTTTGGCGGGATTGTCTCGTTCCTTTGGCTACTTTTCAGGATTTAAAGATTTTTTCTCAGGGGAAAGTGTTGTTAGCGTCTTATGAACAATAAGTGAACACAGCAATATTTGAATAACATTGGACTAGGGTGGTTGGTTGGTTGGTTGGTTGTTTATTATATATATATATATATATATATATATATATATATATATATATATATATATATATTTGTCGGATTAATTTCCATCTATTTTCATATTTGTCTAATGAAAAAACCAATATATCTGTGATTTTTACACCTCTGAAGACTTTCATCTACAACTCTACGGATTTATCAACACCACAAGTGATTTGGAACATTTACATCTTTTCTTCAAATACGCCGTGGACTTGTATATTATATTATTAATAGCTGAAATATATCCTGAACAATTTTGATACCCACTATACACTTTTTGTAAATTTTACAAAACCTAGACGGGAAAAGAAAAAAATAATCGTTTAGAAGACTGCTTTACAAACGAAGCTATATTCATGCTGAAATTAAAAAAAATGCGTGTTCTGTTTTAAAAATAAAATAAATTTATTTTTAAATTTTAAAATCAGAAGCATATTAGATTATAGTAAAACTCAAAGAGTTTGTTGTAAAATATTACAAAAAGTGTATATGTGGGTATTAAATTGTTCAGGACATATTTCAGCTATTAATAATATAATATAACAAGTCCACAGCGTATTTTGAAGAAAGATGTAAATGTTCCAAATCACTTGTGGTGTTGATAAATCCGTAGAGTTGTAGATGAAAGTCTTCAGAGGTGTAAAATCACAGATATATTTGTTTTTTTCATTAGACAAATATGAAAAATAGATGGAAATTAATCGACAAAATATATATATATTATATATATATATATATATATATATATATATATATATATATATTAAACAACCAACCAAACCAACCACCACTCTAGTCTAATGTTATTCAAACATTGCTGTGTTCACTTATTGTTCATAAGATGCTAGCAAACACTTTCCCTTAGAAAAAATCTTTAAATCCTGAAAAATCGCCAAAGGAACGAGACAATCCCGCCAACTTTCCACCGTGAAAGAGAGGAAAAACAAATAATCTAATCCATTTTGTAATACGCAAAAGACTTTTTGTCAAGATTACGGTGTGCCGTTTCCAAGCCAAATTAATCCGGTAAGTGAGACTTGAAACCCTGTAACTTTTTGCCTACCAAATTTCCCGCACGACTGTACCAAATTTTCATAGTATTTTTTTACCCGTATGAGGGGACACTTCAAAGGCAGCTATCTATTCACCTCATGACTCATTCTATAAACGTTTTATCTCAATCAGTAGAGCATCCGCCTAAGAATCACAAGGTTCTTGGTTTTATAATGTTCCCCACCAACTCAGCGCATGAGTAGTACAGACTGGGTATACTTACCTTCACCCCTCGGGGGGGGGGGTCCAGTGTGCTTCGGCCACTGGATCAGGTTAAAGTACAAATAATAGCGTCGCCCAGGCAATACCTGCCCTCTTGGGGGCAGGATTGGGTTTATTGCCCAGCGCCTGAGGCGCCCCCCCTTCAGGGCGAATGCCGACGGGATCGACGCAATTTTTTGTTATTTCCTACCCACGAGCTTCGGTTTGTGGGTGGGCCCACGTTAATACAAGGCTTTGTGCCCAGTCCATACAAGTGGGGTATGAGACAAATATCCAGTACAGATTGGGTAAGTTGAGAAGTGGAGATCTGACGGTAGGTGTGGCACTCCTCCTCAGCAAGAAAAAAGCACGTGGTGTAATGGATAGAGTCGTTGGAAATGGACTCGTCGGCCCGTTTTCAAATCATGAACGAGACTATTTGCATTGCACATAGCGCTAATACCATTGAGAAAGGTATGAATCCAACTCCTCTCCCTCCAGCTATGGGTAAATAGTAGGGTAGACTGGGCTCTTTAATCTTGACTAGGTTACCAGTCTAGGAGAAGGAATACTCTGAATTCAAACTTGTTAAACTCCGCTTAAGAAATTGTCCTTGTGTCGCACTCTGCTCTGGTGGAGGGGTTGGTAAATATATCTCCCTGGTCTAGCTCTAGCGAAAAGAGAATAGACTCCCTCGCTGTCCGGCTGATACCGACAATAGGCCAATTCCGCCAACTGTTTTATTGTTGTAACCTGAAACCTTCTGCGCAATTGAAATGAACCGGCAATCAGTTTTTGTATCAGCGGTTTACGGTAGGATTGCAGTGGCGTGTGAGCCGCTATTAGCGGCTTAAAGTAGGTAAAGAGTAAAGTTTTAACTTTTTTCGTTGTGTCAGAGTGCCTACAGACACAAATATGTGAACACGTAAACACTTTTAGGAATTTTTAATTGTGATAAAACGTCACGCATGCGCAGTGATTGAATACAGTTTAATAAATCGATTCAACACCGGAAATCGGCCCCACCCCCACACGTCATTGTCACGCACGATATGGAACATTTATCGCGAGGTTGTTGCCTACGTCGTTAGATGACGTGAAGAAGAAGAAGAAAGAAGGAAGAAGAAGAAGAAGGAAGAAGAAGAAAGAAGAAGAAAAAAAGAAGAAGAAGAAGAAAGAAGAAGAAGAAGTTTGTAAAAAGAAGAAGAAGAAGAAGAAGAAGAAGAAGTTTGTAAAAGAAGAAGAAGAAGAAGAAGAAGAGAAGAAGTTTGTAAAAAAGAAGAAGAAGAAGAAGAAGAGAAGTTTGTAAAAAAGAAAAGAAAAGAAAAGAAGAAAGAAAAAGAAAAAGAAGAAGAAGAAGAAGAAGAAGAAGAAGAAGAAAAGAAGAAGAAGAAAGAAAGAAGACGAAAAAGAAGAAGAAGAAGAAGAAGAAGAAGAAGACGAAAAAGGAAGAAGAAGAGAAGAAGAAGGGGAAAGGTGACAGAAGAAAAAAGAAGAAGAGAAGAAGAAAGTTTGTAAAAGAAGAAGAAGAAGAAGAAGAAGAAGAAGAAGAAGTTTGTAAAAAGAAGAAGAAGAAGAGAAGAAGAAGAAGAAGAAAAGTTTGTAAAAAGAATAAGAAAGAAGAAGAAGAAGAAGAAAAGAAGAAGTTTTGTAAAGAAGAAGAGAAGAAGAGAAGAAGAGAAAGAGAAGAGGGAAGAAGAAAAGAAAAAGAAGAACAAGACGAAAAAAGAAGAAGAAAGAAGAAGAAGAAGAAAGAAGAAGAAGAAGAAGACGAAAAAGAAGAAGAAGAAGAAGAGAAGAAGAAGGGGAAAGGTGACAGAAGAAAAAGAAAGAAGAAGAAGAAGAAGAAGAAGAAGAAGAAGAAGAAGAAGAAGAAGTTTGTAAGAAGAAGAAGAAGAAGAAGAAGAAGAAGAAGAAAGAAAATAAAATAAATAAAATTGAAACCAGTTTATTGTGCGTCATCAGGTGTCATGAATTTCTTTGGGCGAAGACAATGCGTCATATTCACTTTGCGTCGAATTGAAATAATTGAAAAAATGGCAGACAACTTATTTAGCGAATCCATTTCCTCTCTCTCTCTCTTTCTCTCTCCCTCGCACACACACTCTCTCTTTCTTTCTCTTCCTCCCTCTCTCACACACACACATTCTGTCTCTCTGTCTTTCTCTTCCTCCCTCTCACACACACACACTCTCTCTCTCTCTCTCTCTCTCTCTCTCTCTTTCTTTCTCCCACGCACACACACACTTTCTCTTTCTTTACCTTCCTCCCTCACACACACACACTCTCTCTCACTTATTCTCTCTCTCTTTCTCTTCCTCCCTCACAAACTCTCTCTCTCTCTCTCTCTCTCTCTCTCTCTCTCTCTCTCTCTCTCTCTCGCACACACACTCTGTCTCTTTCTTTTTCTTCCTCCCTCCCTCACACACGCACATTCTGTCTCTCTTTCTTTCTTTCCTCCTCACACACACACTCTCTCTCTCTCTCTCTCTCTCTCTCTCTCTCTCTCTCTTTGATGTAAATATTTATGTATATATATATATATATATATATATATATATATATAAATACGTAGATAAATATATACAAATATAAATAAATACGTGACTTTGTCGTGACGACGGAATTATAATAGTGGATGAATATACCCGCCAAAAAAGGAGATTTATTAAGAAGAAGAAAAAAATGGTTATCTGGCAAATTCGGATTTAAATTAGACAAACAAACCAATCTAAAAATAGCGGATTATTTAGACGTTACATTAAATATACAAGATGGAACGGTATCACTTGTTAGAAAGGATAAACAAAACCATTGACACATTGACATAGGATCCAACCAGCCCCCAAGAGGCAGCAAAGAATATAGGCCTCTATGTGAACTCCGGTAAAACAGAGTTCATGAGTTTCAAAAATAAAGGAAACATCTCCACACTCGACGGCAAGCCTCTTAAGCCAGTAGAACAATTCACGTACCTGTGTGGTAATATCTCCTCCACAGAAAGCGATGTTAATACACGGATAGCAAGGCGTGGTCGGCCACAAATAGTTTATCAGTCATATGGAGGTCCGATCTCCCTGGCAAGCTGAAGCGACAATTCTTCCAGGCTATGGTTGTGTCGGTGCTGCTATATGGCTGCACCACCTGGACCCTGACAAAGCGTCTTGAGAATAAGCTAGATGGGAGCTGCACAAGAATGCTGCGTGCAGTCTTGAATAAGTCGTGGAAACAGCACCCCACAAGGAAACAGCTGTACGGTCACCTGCCCCCCATCTCACAAACTATCCGAATGAGACGGACAAGGCATGCAGGACACTGCTGGAGAAGCAAGGATGAACTCATAAGCGACGTTCTCCTGTGGAAGCCAACACATGGACCTGCAAGTGTGGGGCGCCCAGCAAGGACATACATTGACCAGTTATGTGAAGATGCTGACTGCTCCGCAGAGGAGCTTCCAGGTGCAATGAATGATAGGGAAGGTTGGCGAAAGATTGTCATGGATACCCGTGCTGCATGCGCGACATGATGATGATGCTGATGATGATCAACTATCTCTTCCAATTGCAATTTATTCAACAACAATAAAACAGAATATGAAAAAAGCACTTAAGGATAGCGACTATAAAACTAAACTAATATATAAAGACCCAAATGAAAAAATACCCAATACAATTAAGAAGAAAATAGACAGAGAAAAATCATCTGGTTTACACCACCATTAAACATGGCCATAGATAATAAACTTCGCAGGGATTTTTTTTAAACTAATAAAAAAACACTTCCCCCTCTAACATATTACATAAAAATCTTTAATAAAAATACAGTCAAACTTAGCTATAGCTGCGTGCCCAACGCAGGGAACTTAATAAAAACAACTGTAAAAAAAATCAACAAAAACCTAAACAACCCCCATAATTGTAACTGTATAGATAAGGCAGAATGTCCCTTAAAAGGGAAATGTCAACAGTAGCGCGTAATATATAAAGTAGAAGCATATACCAATAACCAAACAATAAAAATAAGATTAACAGTGACGAAAAAGTATACTTAGGATCCATACAAGTAGCTTTTAAAATTAGATACTACAACCACAAAAGTAGTTTCGTAAACAAAAAGTATAGACATAATACGAGCTTATCCAATTATGTGTGGAAAAGAAAAGAAAAACTAAGAATAGACCCCATCTTAAAATGGGAAATAATAAAGAAATGCAATAAATATAAAGCAGGAGACAAATTTTGCCGACTTTGTATGGAGGAAAAACTTGCAATAGCTAATTACAAAATAAAAAACAACAAAAAACAAAAAAACAAGCGAACTGCTAAACCAGAAAAAATGACGTTTTAAACGCATGTAAACATAAAAAAGCATGGCTCCTTAACCAATAAAGATAAAAAAAAAAATTTAAATAAATTTTTAAAAAGAAAATAATTCTAACACAACATTCTTACGAATTTTTAATTTTTTAACCTTTATGCTCATTTTTACCCAAAAAGATACCCAATACAGTAATACAAACCGTTTGTGACAATCTCCTTCAGTCAGAATTATCCTGAAGAACCATTCGGGTGAAACCTAGGTAGATAGAGACTGACTCATGTAGGTCCTTATAAGCATGCCTTCTACTTAATTTATTGAGCACGTTTTACATATATAACTTAGAAAACATCCGCGTTTTTTTTTTTTCTTTTGGGCCACTTCATATGATACTGATGATTATTTTCAGAAAGTACCGATGTTTTCCCCCAGATATCAGTTTGAAATTTTTATTTTATTTTTAAAATTTGAATTATCTGGTTTTATTCCACACCGGTAGAGTTTATAAGTAATATATATATATATATATATATATATATATATATATATATTAAGAAAAATGAAAAAACACAGGTTTAAATGGGTTAAGTGGTGAGTTTATTGGCCAATAAACTCACCACTTAACCATTTAAACCTGTGTTTTTCATTTTTCTTAATATTCTACATAACGTCGGATTCACTTCCTTTCTTCACACACACACACACACACACACACACACATATATATATATATATATATATATATATATATATATAAAATCTCAAATCCCCGCATAGTACAATAGCACTTCATTTTAACACCTTATCACACAACCTTACACATCTCAAATGCATCTTATTAGAACACGCATTTCCAACAACACAATCTAGAAAACAATCAGAATCTAAATGGATTCTAAAATTACAAACGCACGTGATGGGATTAAACGCAGATATCGGAATTCTCCGTTATTACAAATATTTTACAAACGCTGCCACTGTCGATAACAACAGAGACAAAGAAACCGTTGAACAGTAACATTTGACAAAGAGTATCTAACGAACCTGAAAATTTATGTAAAAAATAATTAAAAAGTAAGTGAATCCAATACTCCATAATATCGTTCATTCATTTATTTATTTTTAATGCTTCACAATAACGCCTAATTTTAAAAAAAACATTTAAAAATATATATATATATATATAATATATATATATATATATATATAGGGTGTTTGGGATAAATTTGACATATTTATATTTGGTTATTTTTCGCCATAGGTTGGAGATATTGACGCCAACACTACGCATCATTTTAAAAGCTTGAACCCCTTTTCATTCAATACGTGATATCATTTAAATAGAATGGATGACTGGAACCTACCTGAATCATTGAACAGAATAACTTGTATCATGCTGATCTGCACCATGGATTATTATGTATGTGGCGCTGTGAGAAAGACACCAATCGCCGCGCCAGTACTACAAAAGTCCAGTTAATCGACAGAATTAAGGTAGTTTTTGAAACCCTTCAGGGAAACTGTAACATCAGCTTGCTCCAGATCCCGGAGAAGGATTGATGCTGTGATCGACGCTAATGGCGGTTATTTTGAGTGAAACTTGTTGACAGTAGTGTAATGTCCGTGCCTGTTGAATTTTTTTTTTTAAATTCCAACTTTGACTAACAGCGTTCTGTTTGCGCATTCTTCTTCTAACGGTCATTTCATCCCGTTTTACTTTTGTTGAAGACCGATCTATTACATACGGTCGATACAGATATTCCTAGGGACCTCACATCAGTGAGGGGGTCGATGTGCAGTTAAAACCGTTGAGAGGAAGGTCCCGAAACGGTGCACATTCTCTCCTGATGATCCCAAGCATTTGTAAACATCATTTGTTTTTTCAATATATCAAATTCACATACATATATATATACATATACATATATACATATATATATATATACATACATATACACATATATATATACATTATACATATATATATATATATATACATATACATATATATATATACATATACATATATATAAACATGTACATATATATATACATATATATATATATAAACATGTACATATATATATACATATATATATATAAACATGTAATATACATATATATATACATATATATATATAAACATGTACATATGCATACATATATACATACATACATATATACATACATATATATACATACATACATACATATATATATACATACATATATACATACATATATACATATATATATATACATACATATATACATATACAATATACATATATATATATATACATATATACATATATATATATACATACATATATACATAACCATATATACATACATATATATATATATATATAATATATATAATATATATTTATATATATATATATAAATTATGTCACGTTTCCATCGGTTTTTGTAAAGGTTTGCAAATTGGTTCCTTTTTTCCATTACGCAACTTAAATTCGGGGACAAAATTTCGATTCATCCTTTTGGAACGTGAAGCTCTTATAACGTCGGGAAAAAGAAATTCAACGAAATAAGAATGAAATACACCAAATTCGTAAACGAAAGTACTTTATTATTTTCCCTTATGAAACTGTCAAATCTCTCCCGAACACCAAAACAAGTAGCACTAGAGGACAAATCTATCTATCTATCTATCTCTCTCTCTCTTAGGCGTGAGCGGTTATAACTCTCCACAACTTCCTTTTATCCATCTATATTTGTCTCTTTCCCTCTCTCACTCAGCCGCCCTGTCGGCTAGGGCGTTAGAATGCACCCACTGCACCACTGCAGCGAGTATAAGACTTCCCCAAATGGGGCACCCTATTGGTCGTGGTGGCGGACCCATGATTCTTAACGATAGAACTCAGCTGGATGAGCAGTCCATGATTGTAATATTCCACTTTGGTCTTTACATGGATAGCTGGCCATCGGGAGAGCCACCCCCCCCCCGATTATCGGCTTGGTCATGTCAAGCCCTAGTACCTATATGATTGCCCCAACCCTATTGTCCTTATGGAACCCAACTCTTTTTATTCAATATGGGTGCTAGAAGGCGGTGGCTGAGGGTCTACATGCCCTGGGAATGACGTTAAACTCTATCTGATGGTGAGTTTTCAGTTTTGAAGGTTTGGGGAATATGGAGCACCCCTTGATCACCATGGCTCCTTGGTCCATTCTGACCCGGAGTGGTATACCTGTTAGGCGTCTCATCTGTGTTTAAATAGAAAAATGTATTTATACAAAAAATGTTGTATCCATTAGAATGAATTTATTTCAAAACTTATCGGCATAAATGACCCACAGAGATTATATGCCGTAAACAGAACAAAAGAAAGCATCCACTCACTCGGGTACTAAAAACAAAGAAATAAAATGTCTTGCTGCCTGGCAATTTACAACCGATTTTGTCCTCGCATTGCGCCAACTATTTATTAACTTTATCTAAGTCTTATAGTCCTTCATTGACACACCCTATAGGCTGGTCATTCATCCGTATATCGAGAACAGCTATTAAAGTCCAAAGGAGACAAACGCCCTGTGCTATTTATTCTCACAACTCTATGTATTTCCCTTCCATTGGTTTATTTATTGTTTAAATGCATATAGTTATTTACTAAGCTCTAGTGTTAAAGATGTGGCACAAGGCCAGAATACGGGCGCGCGCAAATATGAATCAAACTCATCCTTAATTAATGATCTGCGAATTTACCTTGGGCAAACCATACCCATGTGAGGTACCATATAGTTATTTATTAAGTTTAGCTTTGAACGGTGGCACAAGGCCAGAAAGTATGGGGCACTCAATGAGTATCGAACTACTATCAATGCGTCTGTGAATGAGCTTGCTATTGCCATACACCACCGTGGGTGCCATAATTGTTATATACTAAGTTTTAGCTTAGCAGGTGGCACAAGGCCCAGAAATATGGGTAACCCAATAAGAATCAAACTTCACTAACAATGCGTATCGAATCTACTTGCAAAACCATACACCACGCTGAGAAAGGTATGAATCCAATTCTCCCTCCAGCTATGGGTAAATAGCAGGCAGACGGGCTCTTTAAACGATGGCTAGGTAACAAAGGTCTAGAAGCGAAAAACTCTGAATCCAAACCTCCATGTTAAAACTCCGCTAAAGAAATTGACCTTGTGTCGCATCTGCTCGTGCGGAGGGGTGGTAAAATATATATGTTTTTTCCTTTCTTTAGGTTTGTTTAATATTGTTTAACTGCATATAGTTATTTAATAAGATTAGTTAGATATGGCCACCAAGGCCAGAAGTATGGGGCAACCAATGGAGAATCGAATCACTATCAATGGTCTTGAATCTACCTTGCAAACCATTACACACGCGAGAAAGGTATGAATCCAATTTCTCCCTCCAGCTATGGGTAAATAGCAGTGTAGACTGGGTTTCTTTAACCATGGCTAGGTAACAGTCTAGAAGGAAAAACTCTGAATTTAAACCTGTGAACTCCGTCTTAAGAAATTGACCTTGTGTCGCATCCTGCTCGTGCGGTGGGGTTTGCGTAAATATATATTGTCTTTCCCTTCCTTTTGGTTTGGGTTTAACGCATTTATAGTTATTTAATAAGATTTAGCTTAGATATGGACAAGGCCAGAAGAGGGGCACCCAATGAGAATCAAACTCACTGTCAATGGTGTGTGAATCTAGCTTGCTATCCATTACACCACGTGCAGGTGCCATATAGTTTTGTTTTGTTGCGGCAATGTATCGAAACCTAAACCTTATGTTCCGATGTGGAATGCTCTACCAACTGAACTAAACCAACCCTATTCGATAATATTCGTTTGTTTGCAAATAGTTTACGTTTTACATTTCGGACTGATACCATTGGGAAAGGTATGAATCCCCTCATCCACCAACTAATGCTTAAATTCTACTACTACTTTCCTCATCAAGGTGAATTTGGATTGAATAATCCCCAAAAGGATAATATGACATTAAACAAATCCACCTAATGGGGCCACCTGTGGGCCATGGGTTGGTGACATTTGACCTTAAGGACAGAATCCTTGGTTTGCTGAGCAGTCTAGTCCATGCAATACTCCACTTTTGCCTTATTTCAAGCTAGATTGCAGTTGAAGCACTCTCTGATCAACCGACTGGCCTTGTCAAGCCCTACCACCTATAATGATTGACGCACCCCCTATGGTCCTTATGGCAAACCCAACCCCTTTTATCATATATTTGCAAGGAAAGCGTTGGCTAGGGTCTTAATTTCCTGTGTATAACGTTAAACTGCATCTAATGTGAGGTTAACAATCCTGAAATGCTTGGGAGTGGGAGTACCCCTTCTCGCTATTACTCCCAGGTTCACCCTGCCTCGGCGTGGTAGTACGTTAGTGTCCCATCTGTAGGTTAAATAGAAGAAAATGTGTTACAAAAATGTGTTTAAAAATTTGAGTTTTAAAAAAAATCTTCAGTAATAATGAAGAATGGATAATTCGGCATTTATAACCCAACAATGTGATAGTCAAAGTGATACCAATAGTAGTTGGTGCACTTGGAATAGTTTCCAAAATGCTTGCAAAAAGTCTGGAGGAACTGGAAATTCAGAGGAAGAATTGAGACTATCCAAACTACTGCATTGTTGCAATCGGCTAGAATAGCTAGAAGAGTCCTGAGGACACTTGTTGTCACACGGAAAATCTAGTGAAAGACCATCAGCTAGCACTGGTGTGAAAACCTCACAGGATGTGAACTAATAATAATATAATAATAATAATAATAATAATAATAATAATTCTATATATAATGGAGATAGAATGCATTTTTGTCTGAAGCTGAAAACTACGTCACGGCTTACGTCACAGATTCCACAATAATCTTAAGCATTTTAATAATGAGAACCTTATTTATAATCAATATAATCTATACATAAAATAAATAGTAGTAGAACATTAGTTTATATACATTACGAAATTGTCGTTCATAATCTGATGGTCTAGGCGTTTTTTAACGAATCTTCAATAAATGCATGTTTAGTTATATACATTTTACATAGTTATTTTATTTTTTATTTTTTCATTTATATTTATAATTATTTAATGTATAAAGTTTGCAAGAAATTTATCTATAAACAAGATACAGCTTAATTATTCATATCTTACGTAAATTATTTCTTAAGGTATTTGCCCGTCACTGCTTCCGTTTTCGTTACCGTAAAAAATACGGTAAAAAAACATTTTTGTTCAATAGAGTATTAAGTTATAGATGTTATTTTTTTTTTTTACCCATTCTTTAATTAAATTACAATGTAGAATTGTGTAGTAAAATATTTATAAATCCTTTTTTCTTCGCATTATATCGGTCTTTTATTTTTAAAAAAACCGGTCTGAAAAAACAAAAAATGACCCTCTATTCTATACCTGTTAATATATTTCATTAACTTGACTAAACTAAATGTTTGTTGACGTTTGAAAGCAATTTATGGAAAATAGTGATAGATTTCAAGTTGTTGGTGAATTTTTTAAACTCACATTCGTTCAATTTTGATAAGATTTGGAGAATAAAGTAATTTACCAAAGATATTTGTCAAACAAAACATTTGTTTTTCAAGAACTCAGTTGAATTGAATTTTAGGCGTAAGTAATGAAGAGGTGATTTTTAAAAAATGTTATTTTTGTCATGTGAGTTTGTTATTTAATTTATTCTTCAATTCTTTCAGTTTAGATTTATTAAAAGTTTTATTTTATTTAAGAAGGAAATAAGTTATTTGCGGAGATATATTTCTTTCGGATTTGACATTCTAAAATGCTGACATGGACGTAGACGGAAAAGTTTTGTTTTTGGCGGACCTGAAACTTTTGGAAACCCCGCCCTTTTTAAAATTTTTGCTTTTTAATTTTTGTTATTTTTCTTCAATGATTTATTATCGATTTACACACCCAATTTATTCAGATTGTTAAAAAAAAAAACTCTAAAAAGTTCTTTATTTTTTAGTTTTCAGGGGTGCTCGTGTCCGCATATAAGTTTATTGTAAAACCGACCCCCTATATCGGAACGCCTTAAAAAAACTTTTTCTTTGTAATTTTTTTCTTTTTTCATCAATGGATTAATTATCGTTACACACCAATCTATCAGATTGTAAAAAGAAAATTCAAAAAGTTATTTATTTTATTGAGTTTCAGGGGTGCTTCATTCCCCCTATAAAGTTTAAGTAAATCCTCCCCCATATCGGAATTGCTTCTATCTTAACAGTTGGGCTGAATTTGCCACTAAGATGTCAAAATTAACGGTGACACAAGAAAAAAAACAGAAACCCACAAATTTTGTAATAAACTGTTATTCTAACTAGGCGGGTTACGGGGTGGGTTATGGGGTTGGGGTTGGTGTGGGTTTAAGGTTAGTTTATTGGGGAAAATTAAATGATAATTCGGTTCTGTTTTTTTCTGGGACCACCCTAACTTTGACAACCTAGGCGCAGTTAGTTCGAGGCGGTTCCGATATAAAAATATTTTGGCATTCTGTTTGTTATTACTTTAACTGATTTATTAATTTTACTTGGATTCTCCCACTCCCCTCAGGCCCTACTTTTCAAAAGTTTATTTTTACAGCGCCCGAAGGCGGTTTTGTTTTACTAGAATAATATAATAATAATAATAACAATAATAATAATCTGGGACTTTGAAATAAAACGGATCGCCTTATCCCAGCAAGAAGACCAGACCTGGTGTTGATAAACAAAAAAGAAAGAATCTGTTCAACTGGTGGATTTTGGTGCCAGCAGATCACAGGGTGATTGCTAAAGGAAAATGAAAAAAATGTACAAATATTCTGGACCTTGCCAGAGAACTGAAAAAGTTATGGAATATGAAAGTCAAAGTTGATACCAATTTTAGTTGGTGCACTTGGAACGGTCCCAAAAAGATTGGAAAAAGGTTTGGAAAGTCTAGAAAATCAGAGGAGGGATTGAAACCATTCAGAACTCTGCACTGCTGCAATCTGCCAGAATACTCAGAGACCTGAGGAGATCTTGCTGTCACCCCGACTCCAGTGAATGACCATAGCTAATGCTGATGTGAAAACTCAAAAGAGTAAATAATAATACAAAGCTCTTGAAAAGAATTTGTGTAATTGGAAATCAGAGGAAGAACGAGACCAACCAAACTAACAGCACACTTAGGATTCGCTAGAATACCCAGAAGAGTTCTGGAGACATGAGGAGACTTCCTGTCATTAGCACAGAGTGAACCACCAGCTACAGTAGGTGTGAAAACCTCATAATAATAATAATAAATAATAATGTATTTGTACAAAATAATACGCGTTCCAAGTTTTTACTGCTAGTTCAAAAACCATTATAACGTTGAATAGAGAAATATTCATATGTTTCTCTTGCAGATGAAATATATTTTTCTTTCTCCCTCCACTCGTCTGGGTTATATTTATCTATCAATAGCACCAAATTATTGTGTTTAAAACGGTTTCAATGGTGTCATGTTTAGATAGAAATAGATAGACAGAAATATGTAAAAGAAAGAAATAAAGAACGTTTATTCTGAATCTTAGTTTGGAGATTAATTTGTAACATGAAAAATGATGTGATATTTATAAATCCTATTTATAATGGAGAAGAGATAGATATAAACAGTCTTAGATAGATAGATATAATCAAAGAGATAGATATATACAAACGTCTAGATAAATATAAAACATCTTAGATTAGATAGACTATAATCAGCATAGATAGATATAACAGTCTTAGAGGTAGATATATTAAACATCTTAGATAAGATAGAATATAGTTCTTAAATAGATAGATATAAACAGATAGATAGATATAAACAGATTAGATAAATAGATAGATATAAACAGATAGATAGATAGATATAAACAGTTTTAGATCGATTAGAATAAACAGTTTTAGATAGATAGATTATAACAGATAGATAGATTGATATAAACAGTCTTAAATAGATAGATAGATATAAACCAATCTTAGATATTAACAGTCTTAGATAAAAATAAACAGTCTTTATGTTAAATAGATAGATATAAACAGTCTTATATAGATATAAACAGTCCTAGATCGATATAAACAGTCTTAGATAGATAGATAGATAGATAGTATAAATCTTAAAATAGATAGATATAAACAGTCTTAGTTAGATAGATATGAACAGTCTAGATAGATAGACAGATATAAACAATCTAAATAGATAGATAGGTAGATAGATATAAACAGTTTTAGATAGATAGATAGATAGATAGATATAAACAGTCTTAAATAGATAGATATAAACAGTCTTAGTTAGATAGATATAAACTGTCTTAAATAAATAGACAGATATAAACAATCTTAAATAGATAGATAGGTAGATAGATATAAACAGTTTTAGATAGATAGATAGATAGATAGATAGATAGATAAACAGTCTTACATAGATCGATATAAACAGCTTAAATAGATGGATAAATAGATAGATATAAACAGTCTTAAATAGATAGATATTAAGATAGATATAAAACAGTCTTAGATAGATATTAGCAGTTCTTAGATAGATACAAACAGTCTTAGATAGATAGTGCATGATTGAGTGAAACAGAGACACCAATAAGCAATCACAATGAGACTAATACCAATATATAATTTGTGTGTTTGTTTAAGCGTACAGAATATCTGTAATAAAAAGCTGCGATTTGACAAAGATTGTTTGTCGCAGTAAAACGTCAGGAAATCTTTTAGCCGATTAAACACCACACAGTTCAAATTCAGCCATTTTATCAAAAAAAAATATATCCAACCAATAATTAGATAACGAAAACACCAATAGCCAGCCGGAAGTTACTTCAACAAGGTTTCTAATTAGCTGCAGACTTTTAGTTATCAAAATAAACGAAAAAACAAAAACAAAAAAAAAACAAACACAAAAAATACTTATTATTTTCTCCATGATCCTCTATATGTTTCTCTCTGAGTATTTTCTCGTTTTTCTTTCTCTATTTCTCATTTCCTGTGTGTTTTTTGTGGGAGGGACGTCTTATAGTTAACCAAATAAAAGTCAAAACGAGTCGAATTAAACTAAACACAAATACGATAGCTTTGAGGGAAAATGGCGCTTTACCTTGCGCATGCGTGTTCGTCGGCGGGAAAAACTAACGGCTACAACCTGTTATTAATTTTAACTAATATTTCTTTGATCTGAAATATCTGTTGATTTTAAACGTCAACTTACATTTAGCCTAATTATATAAAAGTAATCTGTATATGAATACCCATAAGGGAATCATATCTATCTATCTATCTATCTATCTATTTATCTAATCTTGATCAGCCGTGCATCCAGGCCCGTTTTTGTAGAATGTTATACAAGCTACTGATGAATTTGCAGCAATGTTCAGTGTGTTTTGTTAGAGTTTGCAAAGAGCCTAAATAAAACTGGTGTACCAGCATTAGGCAGAACAAAGTAGTTTTTGATTTTCACATGTATTTATTGGTCTTCTGTACCCTTGCAGTCTTTGATACAGTCGACGTGGTTTACCGTAAACTAAAACTATAACAAAACAAAGGATATTTAACAAATGCATAAATAAACCAGTTAACAAAAGATAAAATTTCAATTCATCCAGCTACCAACTTTTATTTTCCTCCAAGGCTGATAGTGGTATTGTCTCATATCCACTTTTTATGGCGCTGATCTCTCTCT
>CM042174.1:32738190-32748030 GCA_023376005.1 Doryteuthis pealeii | reverse complement strand
GGCTAAAAAGTTGTCTGCCATTTTTTTCCAATTATTTCAATTCGACGCAAATTGAATATGACGCATGTTTCGCACCAAAGAAATCATGACACCTGGGATGACGCACAAAAACTGGGTTCAATTTATTTATTTTATTCTTTCTTCTTCTTCTTCTGCTTCTTCTCTTTCTTACAACTTCTTCTTCTTCTTCTTCTTCTTCTTTTCTTTCTTTCTTCTTCTTCTTCTTTTTCTTATCTGTCACCTTTCCCCTTCTTTCTTGCTTCTTCTTCTTCTTCTTTCGCTTCTTCTCTTCTTCTTCTTCTTCTTCTTCTTCGTTCTTTTTCGTCTTGTTCTTCTTTTCTTCTTTTCTTCTTCTTTTTAACAAACTTCTTCTTCTTCTTCTTCTTCTTCTTCTTCTTCTTTTTTTACCAAAAACTTCTTCTTCTTCTTCTTCTTCTTCTTCTTCTTTTCTTTTACAAACTTCTTCTTCTTCTTCTTCTTCTTCTTCTTTCTTTTTACAAACTTCTTCTTCTTCTTCTTCTTCTTCTCTTCTTTCTACAAACTTCTTCTGCTTCTTTTTCTTCTTTTTCTCTGTCACCTTTCCCCTTCTTCTTCTTCTTCTTCTTCTTTTCGGTCTTCTTCTTCTTCTCTTCTTCTTCTTTTCGTCTTCTTCTTTTCTTTCTTTTCTTCTTTCTTTCTTCTTCTTCTTCTTCTCTTCTTTTCGTCTGTTCTTCTTCTTCTCTTTTTCTTCTTCTTTTTACAAACTTCTTTCTTCTTCTCTTCTTCTTCTTTTTACAACTTCTTCTTCTCTCTTTTCTTCTTCTTTTTACAAACTTCTTCTTTCTTCTCTTCTTTCTTCTTCTTCTTTTTACAAACTTCTTCTTCTTCTTCTTCTTTTCTTCTTTTTTACAAAACTTCTTCTTCTTTCTTCTTTCTTCTTTCTCTTTCTTCTTCTTATTCTTCTTCTTCTTTCACGTCATCTAACGACGTAGGCAACAACCTCGCGATAAAATGTTCCATATCGTGCGTGACAATGACGTGTGGGGGGTGGGCCGATTTCCGGTGTTGAATCGATTTATTAAACTGTATTCAATCACTGCGCATGCGTGACGTTTATCACAATTAAAAATCCTAAAAAGTGTTACGTGTTCACATTTGTTTGTAGGCACTCTGACACAACGAAAAAAGTTAAAACTTTACTCTTTACCTACTTTAAGCCGCTAATAGCGGCTTCACACGCCACTGCAATCCTACCGTAAACCGCTGATACAAAAACTGATTGCCGGTTCATTTTCAATTGCGCAGAAGGTTTCAGGTTACAACAATAAAACAGTTGGCGCGAATTGGCCTTTTGCGGTTATTCAGCCGGACAGCGAGGGAGTCTATTCTCTTTCGCTAGAGCTAGACCAGGGAGATTATATTTACCAACCCCTCCACCAGAGCAGAGTGCGACACAAGGACAATTTCTTAAGCGGAGTTAACAAGTTTGAATTCAAGAGTATTCCTTCTCTAGACTGGTAACCTAGTCAAGATTAAAGAGCCCAGTCTTACCCTACTATTTACCCATAGCTGGAGGGAGAGGGAGTTGGGATTCATACCTTTTCTCAATGGTATTAGCGCTATGTGCAATGCAAATAGTCTCGTTCATGATTTGAAAACGGGCCGACGAGTCCATTTCCAACGACTCTATCCATTACACCACTTGCTTTTTTCTTCCTGAGGAGGAGTGCCACACCTACCGTCAGATCTCCACTTCTCAACTTACCCAATCTGTTACTGGATATTTGTCTCATAACCCCACTTGTATGGACTGGCACAAAGCCTTGTTTTAACGTGGGCCCACCACCAAAACGAAGCTCGTGGGTAGGAAATAACAAAAAAATTGCGTCGATCCCGTCGGCATTCGCCCTGAAGGGGGGGCGCCTCAGGCGCTGGGCAATAAACCCAATCCTGCCCCAAGAGGCAGGTATTGCCTGGGCGACGCTATTATTTGTACTTTAACCTGATCCAGTGGCCGAAGCACACTGGACCCCCCCCGAGGGGTGAAGGTAAGTATACCAGTCTGTACTACTCATGCGCTGAGTTGGTGGGGAACATTATAAAACCAAGAACCTTGTGATTCTTAGGCGGATGCTCTACTGATTGAGATAAAACGTTTATAGAATGAGTCATGAGGTGAATAGATAGCTGCCTTTGAAGTGTCCCCTCATACGGGTAAAAAATACTATGAAAATTTGGTACAGTCGTGCGGAAATTTGGTAGGCAAAAAGTTACAGGGTTTCAAGTCTCACTTACCGGATTAATTTGGCTTGGAAACGGCACACCTAATCTTGACAAAAAGTCTTTTGCGTATTACAAAATGGATTAGATTATTTGTTTTCCTCTCTTTCACGGGGAAAGTTTGGCGGGATTGTCTCGTTCCTTTGGCTTTTTCAGGATTTAAAGATTTTTTCTAAGGGAAAGTGTTGCTAGCATCTTATGAACAATAAGTGAACACAGCAATGTTTGAATAACATTAGACTAGAGTGGTGTTGGTTGGTTGTTTATATATATATATATATATATATATTATATATATATATATATATATATTATATATATTTGTCGGATTAATTTCCATCTATTTTTCATATTTGTCTAATGAAAAAACAATATATCTGTGATTTTTACACCTCTGAAGACTTTCATCTACAACTCTACGGATTTATCAACACCACAAGTGATTTGGAACATTTACATCTTTCTTCAAATACGCTGTGGACTTGTATATTATATTATTAATAGCTGAAATATGTCCTGAACAATTTTAATACCCACTATACACTTTTTGTATAATTTTACAACAAACTCTTTTGAGTTTTACTATAATCTATAATGCTTCTGATTTTAAAAATTTAAAAATAAAATTTATTTTATTTTTAAAACAGAACACGCATTTTTTTTAAATTTCAGCATTGAATATAGCTTTCGTTTGTAAACAGTCTTCTAACGATTATTTTTTCTTTTCCCGTCTATGTTGCTCTTGAAGATGACCAGTTTATCGAGCCGGTCGAAACAGATTTCTGTCAGCAATTATATAACATCATTTGTTTTTTCAAAAATGTTAAATTTCATATATATTTGTCTACCCTGACCCTCCCTCCTTACCCAACCAACATTTTGTCTGTGTTGACCCCCACCTTCTCCAGATTTTGGAGGAGGAGGAGGAGGTGGTGGCCTTGTAAAATTGGTGGATCTTTTTTATTCCAGTTCTTACATTATTACGGTCACCTTAGCAAACTTAACCCTCCACCCTCTGCCCATCATTTAAGTACAATTTCATCGCTGGAATTTTTGTTGGTTAAACAGGATTTTAACAAGTTTAATTAGTTTTAATAAAAGTGAATGTAGTGTTACAACACTAGACACTAATGTGTTGGTGTGGATTCAACCTATAGGACATATTTCATGCACTGGAACAGTGTGCAACGTCTTGCATTGAAATTCTGCGTACAGATATGGTCTTCGGTTCTAATCCTCACCGAGGCGTTTTTCATATCACCCTACATCGTTACAGTGAAATTTTTCCCTACTATATTGCAGTTTCTTCTACATCAATATATGTAATATATAGGCCAGACTATGTTGAAATATTATTTTCGTTTATACCTTAAATATTGAATATTTTCCCGCGACACATCTAATGACATCTTGCGACACACCAGTGTGTCGCGACACATAGATTGGGAAGCACTGCGTTAGACCTTTTCAGCATCTCCTCGTGGACCAATCAGGTCTTGGCTTTTTGACTTCACATGTTCCTATCACATTTTGATTTTCGCTTTCGCATGTACCAATCACGTCATTAATATGCAATTACGAACGGAAAGGAACTTTTTCAACACATTTTCCAAACTCAACCCATTCAAAACATCCACAATCTTTTTAACTACATAAATCATATTTCTCATTGACTAGTTTCATATTGTCCCGAAGAAGGTTTCTTTATTAACCGAAATGTTCGAACATCGACACTACTACTAATAAATTTCCATCCATTGGAACATCCCGTGTTTTTTCTTCCTTTTCTCTACATAAGTAGAAATGTACGTACAATATATATATTTACCAACTCCTCCGCACGAGCAGGATACGACACAAGGTCAATTTCTTAAGAAGAGTTCAACAGGTTTGAGTTCAGAGTTTTCCTTCTCCTAGACTGGTTACCTAGCCATGGTTAAAGAACTCAGTCTGCCCTGCTATTTACTCATAGCTGGAGAGAGGGTAGGATTCATACCTTTCCCAAGGGTATCAGCGCTAAGTGAAATGCAATTACCACGTCCAGGATTTGAACTCGGGGCGACGAGTCCATTTCCCATGACTTTAACCATTACACCACGCGCTTCGATGTACATACAATAAACATACGGCTGAGTTGACCACATACTGATATAAACGAAAATCTTTGTTACAGTGCTAAATAGATTTTACGATTTATTTCCTTGCTCCTTACATAGTTGAGGGGTTTCTGCCAGATTTCCCACGCAGTCTTGGCAAATTTTCAGGATATAAAGACTCTTCTGCCATTTCTTGTTCTCTGGGGAAACTGCTGCAACCATCTACAGAACCAAAAGCCAACTTCGAGATATTTGAAGAACAATGGGCTCCCTTAATTCGATTGTCGATATTATCCATACATTGTGCGTTAAAACCTTTGCTCCTGGTAAAGAAATAAAGGGAGAACCCAGAGAGATAAAACCACAAAAACAACGCATCATTCAAACCATCTTCTCTTCAAATAAACCATGAATACTACTTTTGGGATTTGGTAAATTCGGAATTCTGACCTAAAAATATTAGGCTCTATAAAACAGATAGCTGTTCGAAGATTAATTTATGTAAACATTCGAATTCTTGATCAATTATACTAGCAAAGTTACCTGGCATTGGTCGGGATTTAAAGATTACAGATCTCTAATCTGAAGATCAATATATATATATATATATATATATATATATATGGGAAAGGTATGAATCGATATATTCTCCCTCCAGCTATGGGTTAAATAGTAGGGCAGACTGGGCTCTTTAACCTTGGGTAGGTAACCAGTCTAGGAGAGTGATAACTCTGAATTCAAAATTCCTGAGGTCAGTCGTTGATTGGGTTCGTGGCATTCTATGATGCACCAATTATCGACTGTGCCAAAAAAGTGTGGAATGGTCCAACATAAGCCTTCACCACTATAAACAAATCAAAAGTATAGAGTAAGGATAAAACAAAAAATATATAAAAAATAAAATATAAAAATATTATAAAGAAATATATAAATCAACTTAGAATTATAAAGGCCCCAATTTTGGTCGAAATAAATTTATCATGGAATAACGGTGTTGAGTTTTTCCTTCCTTTCAAACATAAATATTGCTCTGTATATAATCTAAAAAGTTTATTATACATTGAGCTCTCTGTAGTGATTTAAAGATTCACTGTATTTATACATACTGGATCATACAATAATAATACAGTGTCTTAGAAATCACATATAGAATCATCCCTTACTACCAAGTTTTGGATACCCCACTCTCAGTGTTTCAGCTATTACTGGAACGGTGTGCCAAAGTGCATTATTATTGGTAGAGTGCTCAATATATAATTTATAATATAAAAAATAGAGCAATTATATAATATAATAAAATAAATATATAAAGGTTATATAAACTATGGGTTCCAACACTTGATTAGTTAAATAATTTTTGATAAATCCGTATAACATTGACCATTCTATACTAACATGAGTGTTTAAACGTAAATTATTCTGATGGTATCGAATATCAAAAGGTAGCTTGCTAATGTTTCTACCATTCCTTTGCCCTGTCATTATCCCCTCTCTCTCTCTCTCTCTCTCTCTCTCTCTCTCTCTCTCTGCCATTTGCTTCAACCTCTTTAACGCTAATCTAGAAGGGGACATGTGGACTTATACTAAGTTAAAACTTATATCTGTAGCTTTCACTCCCCCTTCTCCTTTCCTCGTCTGTCTCTTCTTTCACTTTCTTCTCCTTCATACAAAAATCTACATGCCACTTCGGCATGTAAAACGAAACCATGGGTAGCAGCGTGGTGGATGTGAGATGCAGTGGAAGAGCCTAAATAGGTCAACGGCGTATATCATAAGATGCCGGGCGGAAGAACCCAGAATGAGTCAACGCTCAGGATCAACCAGTTCAGTCAGGTAACTACTGCTCCTCATCTCTAAGACGAGCGCCTATTGATGAGTCAAACAGCTACCGATAGATATCGATGACCTCGACCCAACCGAAACCATTCATGACATTATACAAAGTTGAAGTATCATGCAGCAACGTACTTTCTGCTCTCAAAAACAGTACGCGTTCTGCTGTGGATCGAGCACCGGCCCAGTGTTTGATAAATAACTTACGGTGCTCCAAATACATCACACACCTAAATCACATCACTCTCAGCACTGACAAACAAGACACACACCCTACTGAAGACATAACCCTAAGCGCATTATCTAATAAGACAGACATAGAACCCAAATCCAATACAAACCTACTTAGACGTAGAAAGAAATAACTCAAGCTAGCAACATTTAACGTTAGAACACTAAAAACTATAGGCCAAATCTCCGAACTTACGGCGTCCGCAGCCGAAAATAATATAGACATCATATGTGTGCAAGAACACAGATTTGATCATGGTGATATAGAATTAAAATACCATGAATCTGGAAATGGATGGACGTTTGTGTAAGCATCTGCATAGAAAAACTCCGTCAATGCTACTATATGGGGTGTAGGAATGCTTCTCAGTCCTCGAGCACTAAAATCACTTAACAGCATAGAAAAAATCCAACCTAGAATCATGAGTACTACGTTTAATGGCAATCCCTGCATGACTATAGTCTCATGTTACAGCCCCACAAATGTCAGTGACGAAACAGACATGGAAACATTTTACAATGGGCTATCCTCCTATGCCGACACCCCCGAACATAACGTACTGATCATTGGGGGAGACATGAATGCACAGATAGGAAGAAACGAAAACAATAGATTCAGCTTACACAACATCTCAAACAGGAACGGTGATCTCCTAGCTGAGTTCTCCCTTGAGAACAGGTATGTTTGCCTAAACACCAAATTCCAAAAACGGAAGGGCAAACTTATGGACATACACGTACCTAAATAGCACAAAAGGCGCAACTAGACTACATCCTAATAAACAAAAAATGGATAAATAGTGCAATGAACGGCGAAGCGTATTCCTCCCTTGAAGGAGTATGCTCCGATCACAGAATAGTCACAGCAAAATTACGACTAAGCCTACGTAGAAACAAGAAGCAAACCAGTAAACCTGTTCGGTACGACTGGACGACACTTGCCAACAGCGATATATACAATCGCTACGCTGTTATAGTTAGAAATAAATTCGATATCCTCCAGGAAACATCCGAAAGCTCCACACCAAACGAGGAATACGAAACTTTTGTCAATGCTCTCTTAGAAGCAGCAGCCGAGTGCGTACCAACCAAACTAAAAGCCGAACACTATGTACCCTTGGAGACAGAAGCAGTTAGAGAAACGATATCAAAAAGCAGCCCAACTTAATAAAACAAACCCAACTAACACCAAATTACACAACCTTAGGAAGCCCAGATAAACTAACCAAAACATACAAAAAAGAACAAATAGAATACATTCAAGAACAAATAAATAATATCAGACTATCGGTGGAGGACAGACAATCACGATTAGCATGGCAAACAGTAAATGAAATTAGTGGTAGGAAATGTACCTCTAGATCAAAACTAAAGGCAACCAGCCAAAAAGATAGACTTCAGAAATGGAAAGACCACTTCCAGAAACTTCTAGGGAACCCACCCAAAATCATGGTAAATACACCCAAAATATCATGGATAGACAACTAGACATAAAACTGGGTGATTTTACAACAGAAAACTCAAACAAGTCTTAAAGAAACTAAAAGGTAGAAAAGCAGCAGGTCTTGACGAAATACCCCAGAGGTATGGAAGATGGGAAAGTTCAATGACATACTGCTTAGGCTATGCAATGCAGTATATAGACAAAATAAAATCGATAAATGGACAAAAGGATGCATCCTCCCATTCCCCAAAAAGGGAGACCTAGGAATAGCTAAAAACTACCGAGGCATAACTCTTACTACTATTGCAGCCAAGATATATAATGTCCCACTTCTTAATCGCATCCGATCCGAAATAGAGAAAATTCTTAGGAAAAACCAAAACGAATTCCGTAGAAACCGATCCACAACCTCTCAGATCCTGACTATACGATGGATCATAGAAGGGATTCGAGCAAAGAATCTAGAGGCAACGCTACTATTCGTATATTTTTCCAAGGCATTTGATTCCATACACAGAGGGAAACTGGAACAAATACTACTAGCATACGGGCTCCCAAAAGAAACGGTTGCCGCTATAATGATGCTCTATAAGGACAATAAAGCAATGGTACGCTCACCCGATGGTGACACAGATTTCTTTGACATCGGCGCTGGAGTCCTACAACGAGATACATTAGCACCATATATATTTATAATATGCTTCGACTATGTACTCCGAACATCATTAGATACCCTAAATGAAGGCTTCACACTAAAAAAGGCAAGAAGCAGGCGATATTCCGCACAGACTATCACAGATGCCGACTATGCTGATGACCTTGCACTTCTTGCAGATACACCGCCACAGACATCAAAGAATATTGGCCTATATGTGAACTCCGATAAAACTGAGTTCATATGTTTCAAAAGAAAAGGAGACATATCTACACTCAACGGTAAGCCCCTTAAGCCAGTGGAACAATTCACATACCTAGGTAGCAATATCTCATCCACAGAAAGCGACATAAATACACGAATAATTAGTAATATGGAAGTCCGATCTCGGCGATAAGTTGAAGCGAGGGTTCTTCTGTGGTTATATCAGTACTGCTGTATGGCTGCACTGATTGGACCCTAACGAGGCGCCTTGAGAATAAGCTGGATGGGAGCTGCACAAGAATGTTGCGTGCAGTCTTGAACAAATCGTGGAAGCAGCACCCACCAGGAAACAACCCCCATCTCAGAAATCATTCGAGTGAGACGGACAAGGCATGCCGGGCACTGCTGGAGAAGCAAGGATGAGCTCATTAGCAACGTTCATTAGCGACCAGCTATGCAAAGATGCTGAATGTTGCGCAAAGGACCTCCCTTGGAAAATGAATGATAGGAAAGGTTGGCGAGAGATTGTCATGGATATCCGTGCTAATTGCGCAACATGATGATGATGATGATATATATATATATATATATATATATATATATTATATATATATATATAAACCACTACAAGTAAAATCGGTGAATACCACAGGCAACCTGCGGAACACTGAACATCTGTTTTGACCTATATTAGGTCTCCTCAAAAGTGTATACTAATATATATCGAGTCCACTATATATATGGATAGATATATATTACGTTCGCGTGTTGATGTTTTTTTTTCATACACACATACATATACATGAATATATATATATATATATATATATATATATAATATATATATATATATATATATAATCACAGTTACTTGCAAATCCACGAAGCAAACAAATACATTTACTTCTGGATTTTATTAAAACCAATTTAAGAGTGCTCAATAAAAAGAGCTAAATATACGCCCTGAAGATTCGCTATTGGTTGAAACTGTTGTCTGAATATTTTAAGCCATTCGTTTTTAAAACACACACACACACACACACACACACACACACATATATATATATATATATATATATATATATATATATATCAAACGCTCTCCTATAAAATGGGAT
>CM042174.1:32720690-32733190 GCA_023376005.1 Doryteuthis pealeii | reverse complement strand
AGCAATGTCTTGTGTGTAATGTATGCCTCCTTACACACGCATGCGTATGTGTATGTGTGTGCTTTTAGGTGTGCGCGCCATGCTGTTGTTGAGTGCTGCTGGAGACGCGGGAAGAGAAGTGATGCATGATGGGAAAAAGGTGGATATCAGCAATCGGCTTTTCTTTTTGTCTTTTTCTCGAAACTCGGAGGAATAGGATTATTTTTTTTTTTGTTTTTTTTTTCGTGCACATTGATCTCTTGAGATTTGCTTTTCTTGGGAGAACGGAAGGATTCTCACGATACCGGGCGGGCTGTTGTCATCACTGACAATGAGTAATGACTTGTACTCTTTACCCAAAATTCTACCCTGGATGACCCAAAGGATATGCTAGTATTGTTACATAATCTATGCGGTTGCATAAGATTATTGTCAACTCCCTGTATTTCTGAAGGGATGGCGCCTTTTCATATCACGGGCGGGACTTTCCATGGAATATTACAGAAAGCCCGCAAAGGATGTACTGCCTTAACTGGAGATCACTGCATACGCGCGTTATGTTAGTTACATGAAATATTTTAGTTAAGTAAATAAAAGCTTACGAAAATAACAGGGTTTTATGGTTGATGAATGTCTTGGCAACAAGACTGATCAAGAAGAAGAAATGCATTAAGTGCGACCGATCACCAAGACGAAGTCCAGACGTTAGAAGAGACGTTAGAAGAGACGTTAGAAGAAGAACGTAAGATACCAAAGATGAACAGAAGAAAAATAGAAGTTAGTAAAAAGAAGCGTATACAACAGTATCAGGGTATCCATAAAAATCTATCGCCAAACGTCCTTGCCATTTATTGCCCCGGGCGGTCCTCTGTGCAGCATCTAGTATTCGAGCAGTTCTGGTCAATGTACGTCCTTGATGTACAGCTCGCACATGCGTACCCATGTGATGGTTTCCACAGAAAAACCTCGTTTTACCTAAAATTCTACCCTGGGTGGCCAAAAGGATATGCTAGTAGCAGAGATATCCATAAAACTCTCTCGCCAAACGTCATTGCCGTCCTCTGTGCAGCATCTAGTATTCGTGCCCTTGTAACGGTTTCCACGGAACAAAACTCACTTTATGCAACATTCTCCACTGAATGGTCCGAATGATACGCTGACTCTATTCCGCTGGAATGAGTGACAACAAGTATCCTCAGATCTACAGGACTCTTCTGAGTATTCTAGCCGATATCAACAATTCTCTTGTCTGTATAGTCTCATTGGTTGGCTGGTTGGTTGATTGATTTTAACGGCATATTAACCCATCTGGGTTATGTCATGTCTAACTGTTAGGAAGTAATATATTTGGTGTATTTATATTTATACTTTTGTTGTAATTGGTTTTACCAACGTATTAGTACCATTGGGGGTAATGTTGTGTGTTGGTTGATTTTAACGGTGTATCAACCGCCTGGGGTTATGCCATGTCTAACTGTTAGGAAGTAATATATGTTGTGTATTTATATTCATACTTTTGTTGTAATCGGTTTTAACAATGTATTAGAACCATTGGTGATCATGTTGTATGGTATTGATTAAGTTTATGTCTATATTCTATAGTATAATTGTATGTTTATAAGTATATATATATATATATATATATATATATATATATATATATATATATATAATATATATATTATGTAATATATATAATATCGTATATATATTAATATAAATAATATATAATTGTAATATAATATATATATAATATTTAATATATAATATATATTATGATATTATATATATATATATATATATATATATATATATGTATATATATATAATATATATATATATATATATATATATATATATATATATATATATATATAATATATATATATATATATATATATATATATATATATATATATATATATGTATATATATATATATATATATATATATATATATATATAATATATATATATATATATATATATATATATATATATATATATATTAGTAGACGAAAACTTTCAATTAGTGTCCCTGAAGAGTGTCATTTCTCTCGTAACGGTAAATTTTCGTTCACTTACCTTTAACAAAAAGTCTAATTAAGAGGAGATAATTTCTATTATAGATCAATGAAAACAGTTTTCAGGTGTCCCGGGGCGTCATAATCATTCCCATATATTGATAATTTCAATCCGCAAAATTCACATGTGATTTTCTATGCAACAGATTGCCATTGTGTGTTTCCATTTTTCCAATCTTTCCGTTCTGCCCCGAGATAAGAGAATTTCGGTTTATAAATATTGTGATATTTTCATTGAAAACTTCAATGAATAAGTTTTGATATCTTATTCTAATGGAGATTCGGTGTCTGTCTGTCTTGTAACCGAAATTACGCCATTGCTTGTATATATATATATATACTAGAAGCGGCTACCCGGCATCGCCTGGGTAGAGAGGGGGATTTTAAAAAGTTAGTCTGCATATCCATTATTTCTGGCTGGGGTGTTAGAATGCACTGACTGCACCTCTGCAGAGGGGTAAGACTCCCCCAATGGGGCCACCTGTTGGCCGTAGGTGGCGACCCGTGATGCTTAAGGATAGAGCCCAGGTGGATGAGCTGTTCATGAAGTGCAATACTCCACTTTGGCCCTTTGGGCTAGACGAGCGGTCGGAGAGGCCCTCCAGATCAATCGGGGTCACGTCAAGCCCTAGCAACTATATGATTCCCACCCTGTTGCCCTTATGGCAAGCCCCAACCCCTTTTTTATATAGGGTGCTAGAAGGCCGGTGGCTGCGGGTCTACATGTCCTGGGAATGACGTTTAAACTCTATCTGATGGTGAGGTTCCAGTTCTGAGGTTTGGGGGAATGTGGAGCACCCTTCATCACCATTTCTCCCTGGTCCACTCTGACCTGGAGTGGTAACCTTTAGGGTCCCATCTATGGGTTAAATAGAAAATCATGAGTTGATAAACAAAATTGTATTATCCATTAAGAATTGATTTATTTCAAAACTTTATTGGCATTAAATGACCCACTGAGGTTGATATGCCGTAAAACAAAACAAACCAAACCATTATTTTTGAATCGTGAGTTGGATCCTCGTAGAATGCCCAATTAAAATCCCTACGTGAAAAAGACCTGGCATTGATGTGATTTTATTTTTTAATTATCTTCACTGGTATAAATCAAATCTTTATTATTTTTGCTCAAAAACCAAGCCCTGGTGATATTTAATGTATAACTATATTTACTTTGTCATTAATCGTTTTGTTTTCGAAGTTTCATTCACATACATACACATACACACAACTTCCCTTTGTTTATGTATAAATAACCAGTGGTCGTGCTGGATTACATAGTACCAGTAGCGCAACGTCTTGTCAGGCGACTGCCACTCCTTCGTTCATTATCCGTTTGTGAGTTTGTTCATGACTTTTCAACCCTGTCAAAATCTTGCATAACTTTGAACATATCTGGCACACATAACGATCGGTGTTGACTAAGTCGACAGGTGTTGTATACTCATCAATGTAAAAACAACCATAAAAAAGTCTTCATGTTGCTGATCATGCTGGGGATCAGAGTGTGGCATGGTAGAGACAACAATTGCGGTCGGGCAGCTCTCATGTGATTTCATGTGATTGACCAAGCCCGCCTTTGACAACAGGGCCCGGTCACACTCCCCAGAGATACACACATTACCAGAATTGGCCGGTATAAAATATAAATCCTTATTATATGGTGTTTCTTATCAATATCTACATCATTTCATATCTATATCTCTTTCTTGCTAGGTGCCCTATACTTGGGACCTTCTGACACATCCTTCCTGTCGCGAACGGGTTGGGTAAATACCTATATTGATCGCAACGTCTTGTTATGTGACTGTCACTCCTTCATTCACTGTCCGTTTGTGAGCTCGTTCATGACTTTTCAATCCTGGCAAAATCTTGCATAACTTAGAACATATCTGGCACACATAACGATCGGTGTTGACTGAGTTGACAGGTGTTGTATACTCATCAATGTGAACTTTCATGTGAATCTTGAGACCGCCAACTGTTCGGCACACTTTTGTGCAGCAGGAACATAAAACGTCCTCATGTTTGCATACATATGTTACACATACATACATACATACATACACGCACATCTGCTGCCCTTTATATATGTATAGATTAATCTAGCTACTGGCAAAATGAGCCTAAAATGCGTTTTTGACAAAATGACTTTAGACCCCCCCCCCTACAGAAAATAATTTACCAAAAATCAGAGAATTATCAGATTTTAATGAAATTTTCAGTGTTTATTTATCAATGAATGATCTTTATAATACATTATTTATTTTATTTCAAAACTTTCTCATTTTTTTCAGGTCGCTTAATTTTGAACCCCATTATGTTGGGGGTGTAACATTTTTTTCAAGTTGGTCTCATATTGTACTAATTACAGTATAAATAAAGAGATAAAAACCGAAGTTATGAATAGAAACAAACAAAAAAAAATTTACGGTGGCTTTTCTATGAGAAAATAAGTACCGAAAATCGAAAAATAAAAGGTGCAAAAATAATAGATAATTAATTTTTTGGAGACTTTCTTTTACTCATTTCGATAATTATTGAATTGGCTATTATCTTATAAAAGAAAAAATTATGCATCGATATTTTTTCAAAATCATTTATTAATACATTTTCAATCGAGTTTTTCTTCAAAAAGTATACTTTGATACAATGAAATAAGGTTAGTATTAAATAGATATCTATTTCTAGAATCTAAAAATATAACATTTTAAACTTAACATCAGATTTTTCACATTTTAAATGAATTTTATATATTAATTTTTCATAGCAAAAATACTAAATTAATGTTTTGAAATAAAATAACTAATGCATTATAAAATTCATTAATTATTAAATCAATACTGAAAATTTCATTAAAATCAGATAATTACCTGATTTTTGGTAATTTTTTTTTGCAATCGCGAATGTTACAGTAAAATTGTAAACAAGCACTTAAAACCATCGAAAAAGACACAGAATAGCGGATCGCGTCGAAATTGTTCAAAACAAATCCCTTTAAATCTATTAAAAATAAACTGCATATGTAATGATATTTTTCTTTTTTTAATGATCGTCATTATGTTACTACTTATCGATTTAGACAAAGTTTGACCTTAAATAATAGATTTAATTATTTTTAATTCACTTTTAAAACTCGTAGAAGGTGATTTTTTGCCAGTCCCTAGATTAATGATTTCGTCTCTGTCTCCACATATCATACATTTGCTATTCCGTTGCGTCTTATCTATTTTCTTTAACATCCCAATGCCCCCATGAATTGTGTAAGTTTATCAATGAGTCAAAATCATTAATTAATACATAGAATAAATATTGTTATTACCGATATCACATATATGAACATCTGCGTTAGATTTGCTTTAAAACAGCCGATGTTATTAGTACGTTTAAAATCCTGCAATGTATCTTATATACTGATAAGAAATAAAGGTTTACATAATATATAGTGCTTAATTGAAGTCGTACCTAATTTTTGAAAGTTAATTAATTAATAATTAATTAATTAATTAATTAGGCGGGCATACCTATTTAAATGTAAGGCTAAAAAATCGAGAAAAATCAATCTCTGTATGCACATTTCGGCCCTATAGAGATTGATTTTTCTCGATTTGTTTAGCCTTACATTTAAGTAGGTATGCCCGCCTAATTAATTAATTATTAATCAGTTAACTTTCAAAATTAGGTACGACTTCAATTAAGCACATATTCTCCCAAAAATTGTCGGCTAAAAAAAGCCATATCATAAACACATCGCTAATGTGTATTTACTTATCATAATATATAGTGTACTTGATTTGCATACTGGTTTTAACAAAACCGGGTTTAATAAATAATCACTTGGTGATATTGATTTCTAATAATGTTTTATTCTCAAAGATATCAAAATCAGTCCTCTGAATGATTATATATAGAAATCAATGAAAATAAAACTGGAATAAGGGATCTTTTTATATGCAATCTTATTTGATTTCGTTACTCTTTCTAATCCATATATTAATACTCTTGTTCCCTCATTTTCCGACCGTTATCATTTTGTAACACCCTCTGGTTAAAAATGAGACCGTCCAATTTGTCCACGATTAAATGCAAAAATGTAAATTCTGGTTATCTGGTTTTGATTATACGTCGAATTCTTATATCTTATGAGTGTCGTCACCTCGGCTGTATAACTGACCGTTCCCTTTTTATTACAAAGAAAGAAAGGGACGAAAAAGAAGATGCTACACAGAAAAATACAATAAGAAAGAAAGTGTAAGGGAAAGATAGACTAAGGGGTAAGCGCGCGAAAGCGATAACGCTAACCTGTTTCAATAGAAAATGATGAAAAGATGAAAAGAAGGAAAAAAAGAAAAGAGTGAGATAGTTTAATCAAGATTATTATCCTCTTTAGACATGGAACTATTTCGCAATAGCTCTTAAATAAACATATTGTAGGGAATTATCTTCCTTTTGCCGGAAGAGTTATCTCCTCGCTGCGTTGCTGTTTGTTCCCACTAGGGGGACCTCTGGTAGTTAAGTGCGTTCATTCAAAACGCTGCTTCCTCTTTTAGCTACATCTCCGGAACGAGCACATGGGTTAGCCTACTGTCTACCCATTTCTCGGCGGGGCTTCGCCCCCCCCCCCCTCTTAGTAAGTGATCTCTATGTACGGACGCTCCAGTCCTTTGATGAATATATGTTTATGTACACTATCTTGTATTTATGTATCATTTTCCATGTGCTGTTATAAATATAAAATGTTTTGTTTTGTTTTGTTTTACGGCATATCAACTTCAGTGGGTCATTTAATGCCGATAAAGTTTTGAAATAAATCAATTCTTAATGGATAATACAATTTTTTTATAAATACATTTTTCTATTTAACCCATAGATGGGACCCTAACAGGTACTACCACTCCGGGTCAGAGTGGACCAGGGAGAAATGGTGATGAAGGGGTGCTCCACATTCCCCAAACCTGCAAAACTGGAACCTCACCATCAGGTAGAGTTTAACGTCATTCCCAGGACATGTAGACCCGCAGCCACCGCCTTCTAGCACCCATATGATAAAAAGGGGCTGGGGCTTGCCATAAGGGCAATAGGGTTGGGAAAATCATATAGGTGCTAGGGCTTGACGTGACCAGCCGATTGATCGGAGGGGGCCTCTTCGACTGCCCGTCTAGCCCAAGATAGGGCCAAATGTGGAGTATTGCATGTCATGAACTGCTCATCAACCTGGGCTCTATCCTTAAGCATCAGGGGTCGCCACCCACGGCCAACAGGTGGCCCCATTGGGGGAGTCTTACCCCTCAGCAGAGGTGCAATCAGGGCATTCTAACGCCCTAGCCGACAGGGCGGATAAAATGTTTTGTATCACAAATGTGTCGGAGTTTGTTATGTTTCACCTAGTTATGACTCTGCTATAACTTTGAATCTCACAATATCAAACGTTTTAATGATTAGATTATCATACTGTGGTATATCCACAGGTCCTCTTAGTGATACTACTACTACTACTACTATATGGATATGGGTTTTAAAAGATATGAATTTTCTAAGCAGGTGACAACAACATTTTGAAACTGGAGAGATTGCACACGAGAATATCTGGAGATGTCTAAGAAAAGGAAGCACCAAAAGAGTCACTAAATCTCTGGTAATTTCATCACAAACTAATGTTATAGGGAACAATTGTGTCAGAACGATAATAGATAAGGCGCAACTTAATAGTAAGTGTAGGATATATGAAGACAGAGACGAAATTGTTCATATATACATATATAAATGGCAGCTGATGTGTTCCTATGTATATATATGTATTTATGTTGTTATTGGCATCATTTTGTCTACGAGAGACGATGGAGTAGTGTCCAAATATATATATATATATAATATATTATATATATGAAGTGGTCAAAGAATGTGTTTGAAAATGGCGAAGGCTGACAATTTGGGGGGGGAGATTATGTGCTTAATTAAAGTCATACCTAATTTGTTAATTAATTAATTATAATTAAATGAATTAGGCGTGCATATCGGTTTAAATGTAAAGTGTAAACAAATCGAGAAAAAGTCGATCTCAGTATGTACATTTCAGCCTATTAGGCCTCATCAGCAGAGCTATAGACAGGGCAGTGCTTTGTGTGTGATTCGAACCCTACCTAAAAATTGTCGGCCTTCGCCATTTCAAACACATTGTTTGTCCACTTCATACTGTCGTGCCATAAGTCACCAAAAAAGTGCGATATACACAGTTTAAAATAAACGAGAAATTCTGGGGAAGTCAGCTAGTGTAATGATTAGAATGTCCGCTTGTCAGCCTGACAGGTAGGGTTCGAATCACGCAGAAAGCATTGCCCTGTCTATAGCTCTGCTGATGAGGCTTAATAGACTGAAATGTACATACAGAGATCGACTTTTTCTCGACTTGTTTACGCTTTACATTTAAACCTATATGCACGCCTAATTCATTTAATTATAATTAATTAATTAACAAATTAGGTATGACTTTAATTAAGCACATAATCTCTCCCCCCCAAAAAAAATATATATGTTGAAAAGAGAAATAAAGGAAAGAAAGTATAGAATGGATAAAATAGGATATTTTAATAAATTTTACTTACACGTGTTTCGGTCAGGAGTTTATCCATGTGTACATTATTCAATCTATTATTATTTTTAAATAACAAAATGAAATGAAATAATAATAGAAAAAATGTAGAAATGTTCCACACACAAAGAAGTATCGACCTTCCTCAGACACGTGTAAATAAAATTGATTAAAATATCCTATTTTTATCCATTCAATATTTTCTTTCCTTTATTTTCTCTTTTCAACATACCGTCAGATTCACTTCCATTTTCATTTTAACACACACACACACACACACACACACACACACACACACACATTATATATATATATATATATATATATATAATCAATGGTAATGTTATGGTTTCACACTCATAACTAAAAGTTTCATGGTAATCCAATCATCAGATGAGATCAATGGTTGAGATGTCAAAAACCAGTCGTGAAATGGTTTGTGAACACAATCCACGTCACATAAACGTTAAACAAGCCACAGTTTAAAAAAACAATTTTTAGCTTTACATTTCCCATCGCGTGAAAAACACTTCATATAAACGCTAAAAAATTTGATTTTTAACATCTCAACCATTTCATGACTGGTTTTTGACATCTCAACCATTGATCTCATCTGATGATTGGATTACCATGAAACTTTAAGTTATGAGTGTGAAACCATAATATTACCATTGATTATAAATCTGCTCTGCTTTATTAGCATTGAGCACCTTTCCATGCAAATACTTTTCTCATTTTTTCATTCACTGTTCATTATATTATATATATATATATATATATATATTTGAACTACGTAGCCCGGGGGAGGTTCATATGGAGGATGAGCTGTTGCCCAAGCAACAAATTCCCTCACTCTCTACACTGCAGCTGTGATCCAAAGTAAATGTAAGGAACCAATGCAGTTTGGCAGCGGTAGTGTCAGAGGAGTTGCTAGGTAGCATTGGATTTTAGCACTACATCAACTTAAGGACTCTGGCTCCTGATTTGTTTTCGGGGTTTACTCCCCTAGCCTTTTCTTTGGATGGGGTAGAGCTGCTAGGTAGCGGAGGTTTTGTGTCGGACTTTTCCTTGACTTAGATGGATTGCCGAACAAAGCTAAGGTGCCCCTTCAAACCTATTTTTCCCTGCCCCATCCGGGGGGTCCAGTGTGCTTCGGTCACTGGATCGGGGTAAAGTACAAATAATAGCGTCGATCCCAGAGGGCCACCCCCTCCATCCAGGCAATGCCTGCCCCTTTGGCGGCAGGGCTGGGTTTATTGCCCAGCGCCTGAGGCACCCCCTTGGAGGGGGAATGCCGAAGGGATCGACGCAATTTTTGTTCTTTCCCACCCATGAGCTTCGGCCTGTGGGTGGGCCCACGTTAAAACGAGGCCTTGAGCCCAGTCCATACAAGTGGGGTATGAGACCAATACCCCCGCTTCAAACCTATTTGGTGGATTTATGTGAGTAGTAAGTACCCCATCCCAGTACTGTCGGTGTTCCTGAAGAATGGAATGACATTGGGAATAGGGTATATTATGTATATATGTATGCATGTAAGTATGTATGTATGAGACCGTTCAATGGGCTACTAGTACAATGAAATCCAGCACGACCTGTTTCATAGTCGAATCATCAGCGATTAAATCAGTTTCCCCACGGATTTTACCTAGGTCCTGCTAGTATATAATATATATATATATATATATATATATATATATGAACTCTTCCGCACGAGCAGGATGCGACACAAGATCAACTTCTTAAACGGAGTTTAACAGGTTTGAATTCAGAGGTTTCCTTCTCCTAGACTGGTTGCCTAGCCATGGTTAAAGAGACTAGTCTACCCTGCTATTTACCCATAGCTCGAGGGAGAATTGGGTTCATATCTTTCCCAAGGGTATTAGCGCTATGTGAAATACCAACAGCTTCGTCCAGGAATTGAACCCGGGTCGACGAGTCCATTTCCTATGACTAAACATTAGACCACGCGTTCTGCTAGTATACGCATAATTAGTAGATTGAAGATGACTCGTGAATCGAGCATCCGGTGATGGGGCTCTAATTCTGGAGCTCTGGTGAGTGTGGGGTTACTAATAGAAAGGTGCTCACCGACCCGGAGTAGTAGTACCTGTTAGGGTCCCATCTGTGAATTAACAAGATCTGTTTTCTTTTTCTAATCGACTTTACTCTTCAAAAGGTCGCTGTGAACTCATTAGAACTAGCAAAAAACGCCCCCTCCGGACACAAGTATTTAAGGGTCAATCTAATTGAATATTATATATATATATATATATATATATATATATATATATATATATATATATATTCTCAAGGCATGTGTTATTGAACAACATGGAGTATTCTTTTTTCATTTTTTGTATGGATATTTTTTCCAGTTTTCTGTCTATCCTTTTTGAATCTGGATCGAGTTGATTCATGATATTTTTCATACTTATTTCCCGAGCGCTTTCGACTGTTTCTCCAGTCGTCTTCATGGGGTTACGTAATTTGGTTTTTAGTTAATTTTTATTTCTGTTATCTATGCTTTTATTAAATTCGGAGAGTCTGTTATTTTTAAGAGGGGGGTTAGTTAAATGTTAGTTATTGAAGATATTTAGTGCGTTGTCTCCGACTTTAAATGCTATTTTATTAATGTTAGGTTTTTTTAATTTTTTATGCATATGCGTTCGGGAAATTAGTATGAAAAATATCATATAAATATATCTTATTATAATGGAGATTGTGGGTTTGTCTGTCTGTAACCGAAACTATATTACTATACAAGTCACAATTCCTTTAGTTATTTACATCATATTCTCTATGATTTTATTTTTATTTAAACCTCAATTATTAATAAAATTGTTTTACATTACTTACACTGTTGACCATATCTACATACTAATAACATGCAATTGTATTTATATATACAACAAAATAGAGGTTTACAGTATGAATGGGAAGGCTAATTTGCATATTGATCTTAAAAAATTGATTTTAATAAATATATGCTTAGTATTATTGATTTCTAACTGTTTGGTTTTATCTTATTGAATATGAGCAAAAATCTCTTCAATAAATCTTAAAAGAAATCCCTTAAAAAGAAGAAATAACAGTAATATTATTCTTTACTTCCTATTTTAACTAAACAGTTTAATTAGGAAAATTTAGCGATGAAAGACGGGAGTAACGGAAAATGATGGAAGAGTTAGTTTCAAAGTTATTCTATTTTTCAATCATACCCCCTCTGTTCAAAATCTTTTTATCTGCATTCTTATTCAGTTTCATCAGCCTTTCTAATTTAATATATTTCATTATATTAAAACTTAAATACTAGCACCCTACGGAGGGTGCATATATTTGCTAGTTCAGATAATATTAGTATTGTAATATTTTTGGTTGATTCGAAAATGTCTCTTGATCTCGTTTATTCCCAAGATGCTACATTTTCATTTTGAACCGGTCTCTCTAAGAAATTGCGTTACGTAACTTTTGTCAGTCGATTGAAAAGCACCCCATTTTATTCATAAACCGTTAGCCCCATCCTCTTACCCTCTGTCCCTCTTCAAGATGTCGTTTTCAACTGCTTAGAATTCATATCTAACCAATAAATGAACGGAATCTTAACATTCTCCAAACATTGGCTATTAAGATCTTTGACCTGTCATCTGTACATCACACCTTCGCAGTTGTTTGAGACATTCGCTTGAAAGGAATAAAGGAAGGAACGATGTTATATTATGACTTTGGGATAATTACGAAAATATTTCTAATACAACGGAAACGTTGAAGAATTACTCAGACTATATATATATATATATTATATATATATATATATAATATATATATATATATATTTTCTTTCTTTCT
>CM042174.1:32710690-32715690 GCA_023376005.1 Doryteuthis pealeii | reverse complement strand
GTAATCTTTTTTGTGTTTTTGTGATGGTGAAAAATAGTTATTACTAGCTTCTTCTTTCACCCTCTTTATATATATATATATATATATATATATATATTAATTGAACACCGAATCAATACTGTACTCCAAAACCTACGTCCTCGAAAATGGGTAACGATGGTTGAATGTATCTGTACTCGGTTTGTACTGACAGACTCTTATATTTTAAAATGCCTACAACCAAAGTGGCGACATTTCGTTCGCCAAAAAGCAAAGCAGTATAAAATCCTCGTCTGATGTTCTTAATATCTTTCCGGGAAGAGAATCAGCTTATATATATATATATATATATATATATATATATATATATATATATATATATATATATAAAGAGGATGAAAAAGAAGCTAGTAATAACTATTTTTTCACCATCACACGGGCAACGTAAATACGAAAATCAATTATATATATATATATATATATATATATATATATATATATATATATATATATATATATTTGGGAGAATATGTGCTTAATTGAAGTCGTACCGAATTTTTGAAAATTAATCAATTAATAATTAATGAATTAGGTGGGCATACCTAATCAAATGTAAGGCTAAACAAATCCAGAAAAATCAATCTCTGTATGTACATTTCGGCCTATTAGGCCTTATCATCAGTGCTATAAATAGAAAGACCGCTTTGTGTGTATATATATATATATATATATATATATATTTTTCTTATTATAATGGAGATTGAGTGTTTTTCTGTCTGTAACCGAAACTATATTACTACTCACTCAAGTCACCATCCCTTAGTTATTTACGTCACCCGTGATTTATTTTTATCTAGACCCAATTATCAATAAAAATGTTTTGCATTATTATTACTGTTGGTCATATCTACATAAGAATAACATGCAATTGTATTTATATATACACCAAAATAGAGGTTTACAGTGTGAACGGGAAGGCTAATTTGCATATTGATATTAAAAAACTGATTTTAATAATATGTGTTTAGTATTATTGATTTCTAATTATTTGGTTTTAACTTAATGAATATGAGCAAAAGTCTTGTGGATACATCTTAAAAGAAATTCCTTGACAAGGCATAATTGTAATTTTATCTTTACTTCCTTATTTTAAATTATTTAGTTTTTTTGTTTACATTTTTTTATTATACCCCCTGTCTAAAATCTTGCATTTTTTTTCATTCTCTATTTATATGATATGACATTTTATTAAAATTGCACCCGGAGGGTTATATTGCTAGTATAGTCGTGCAAGCAGCACGGATATACATGACGCTAACCTTCCCTATCATTAATTGCCCCTGGGAGGTCTTCTGCACAGCAACCAGCATCCTCACATAGTTGGTCAATGAAGGTCCTTGGTGGGCGGCCCACACTAGCATGTCCATGTGTTGGCTTCTACAGGAGAACGTCGCTTACGAGCTCATCCTTGCTTCTCCAGCAGTCCAGCATACCTTGTCCGTCTCACTCGGAGGTTTTGTGAGATGGTGGGCAGGTGGTAATACAGCTGCTTTTTTGTGCGGTGCTATGTATGTGTGTGTGTGTGTGTGTGTGTGTGTGTGTGTGTGTGTGTATATATATAATACAACATTTCAGGAGAAACTAAAACTTGTGTATTGGTCAATCAAGTACTGATACCAAGAATTAGATTTTCAACTTGAGGTTTTTAACCCAGGTTGCCGAGTCCATTTCCAAGATGATAACTTCTATTGCTCTTATGGCAAGCCCCAACCCTCTTTATCATATAGGTGCTAGAAGGCGGTGGTTGCGGGTCTACATGTCCTGGGAATGACGTTAAACTCTATCTGATGGTGAGGTTCCAGTTTTGGAGGTTTGGGGAATGTAGAGCACCCCTTCATCACCATTACTCCCTGGTCCACTCTGACCCGGAGTGGTAATACCTGTTAGGGTCCCATCTATGGGTTAAATAGAAAAAGATGAGTTTATAAATGAAATTGTATTATCCATTAAAAATGAAATTATTTCAAAACTTTGTCGACATTAAACATTTTTGAATACCAAATTACAGATAGAAGTATTCGGCATAAAATAACCCAAGATGTTGACATGCCGTAAAACTCAACCAACCAAACCAAACTAAGATGATAACTGTAACGGTACAATGCCAGGTAACCTTACATTTTATTGAATCGTTTGCAGGAACTTTCAGCGAATCCTTTTTTGTATCTTCCCAGTTTTGTCTTTTTCGCGCGAAAATTTGGAAAAGTGATATTCTAATTACAGCTCAAGTGGTGCCTGCAGACTTAAATTTGACAAAAAAAGAATCCAGGAATAGTCTTTGGTAATCTTCGTTCAGACAAGAAAGTTCTGGGAGCCTTATTTGGTTGTCGTTTTCTGCGAAGTCGGTGTTGCACTTGGTGCCATCTTTAACACAACTAATATCCTGGCCGAAGAATTAGACTTGCCAAAAATAGGATTGACGCCTTACACAAGAAGTGTCTGTACTGAATACTCTTTTGTTTGTATACAATATGTTCCTGACACACCCGTTTCTCTACTTTGTGTCGTGTGACTTGGCTTCACCTTAAAGTATTCGATAATCAATGGCTGTTCATAAAAGGAGAATGATTGACTAACAAGAATATGTCATAATCAGATTTAAGTCTCTGCCCCCCTCTCTCTCTCTCTCTCTCTCTATATATATATATATATATATATATGTATATATATATGTATATATATATGTATATATATGTATATATATATTATATATATGTTATATATATATGTATATATATGTATATATATATATATATATATATGTATATATATATATATATTATATAACATATATATACATATATAAGAGAGAGAGAATATGTCATGCTCAGTTTTAAGGCTTTCATTCCATCTATCATTCATTCCCCCAGAATCTCTCTTGTTCAGCTTGTTCACAAATCCACACACACACACACACACACATACATACATATATATATATATATATATATATATGTGTGTGTGTGTGTGTGTGTGTGTGTGTGTGTGTGTTAAATAATCCAAATGACTAGTAAATAAGGGATGATTCTTTTTGGGATCATCGATATCTCCCTCTACAACTGGAGTAAGTGACAGCAAGTCTTCTCTGGTCTGCAGGACTTTTCTGAGTATCCTTTTATTAGAGCTGTGGTCTGGATGGTTTCAATTCTTCCTCTAGTCTCCGGTTCACCCAATCTGGTATCTTTGTTTAATGACATGGCAACAAATAACAAGGAATAGGAAATTCACTATCCGTCCCCCAAACCCCGCATACATATCTTGGTCAGAGGAAGGAGATGTCCTTGTTTGCCGCAAATTTTCCACAGACCCAGTGACAAGGACACCAAAAGCCGTTTTTCTTTTTGACACTTTCCACTTCTTATGATCTTCCCAAGACCAACAAAAACATTTTTTTCTCCTTTTCAAAAATTCAATTTTTTTTTTCAATTACAATTTTGTTTGTCACCATTCTCATTATAATTTTTTTTTTTTAAAGTAATATTTTTTCTTGTATCTTAAAGAAAACAGTAATATTACTGGGTACACATACCAATCCCACCTTGAGAGGCCCTAATAGGAACTTGAGTTCTGGACAGCATAGTTCTGACACGACCACGTTGTCACCACCCTGCCTTGGGGATGGACTGTAAGGTGGATTTTAGGAGTGCCGTGGTCTGGATGGTTTCAATTCTTGCTCTAATCACCAGTTCATTCAGTTTGTTTTCCAGTTAATTGGGGTTAAGGGCTGATTGATTACGACGTGTTATTGCGAAACAAAGTTCGACTGCCTGCGATGGGTTACGATTTATAAGACACGCTGATGCGAACAGCGCGATTTCCCTGGCGGAGACTGTAAATCGATTGATAAGGTTAAGAGTCAGGATTCAACCTCAGAGAATTCTGGACCTCACTGCTGAGCTACACCGTGCTGGAAAATTTTCTAAGCAGGCAGGTTATCCGAAGTCAAAAGTCTTAAGCAGATACCATATACATGCGAAATGTACTACACTTTATCAACGTCACCCCACAAAAAAGCAACTGTATGGCCACCTACCCCCCATCTCACAAACCATACGAGTAAGACGGGCTAGGCATGCAGGACACTGCTGGAGAAACAAGGACGAGATCGTAAGCGACGTACTATTGTGGAAGCCAGCACATGGACACGCTAATGTGGGCCGCCCAGTCAGGACCTACATTGACCAACTATGTATGGATGCTGGTTGCTGCGCGGAGGAACTCCCAGAGTCGATGAATGATAGGGAAGGTTGGCGAGAGATTGTCATGGATATCCATGCAAACTGCGCGACATGATGATGATGATGATGAATATCTTTTTAAGGTAGTATAGAAATCCTTATGGCGATCAGTACAGCTGATGGCCTTGAGAGTGAGTGACAGCGTTTGACCTCACTCTCACCTTGCGTTCTGTGGAGAACCGTGAGAAACGGAACCCCGATAGAAAGGCCCTTCCGGTTTAAGGTGTAAGCAACTCAGTTAGTCAGTTGCACAGTTGGAGTTAGAAGCGAAGCTAGCAAGATGTGAGCTGACTGCGCAGTTGTCTGGTCTGGGGGATCTGGAATAAAGTAACATCAAAAGTAAATCGAAGTCTTGTTGTTATTACTAAAAGCTATCAATGACACAAGGCTTCTGATAAGAAATGATCCCCAACAGACCAGACCCGGAACCCTCAATAGAAGACCAGACGAGACCTTAGAAGATATATCAGATCCGGCCAGAAGAATAGACGACAAGAATAAGACGTAAGAAGTTATATAACATATATAGATATATAGTGCCGGTAAAGAGGTATGCAACATATACCTATTTGGTACCGTCAAAGAAAAGGCACTACGTAACAGTACTCATGTGATTGTGTGATATGAAGAACAGGTAATGCCGGTTAATACAAGCGCCAAATGTCATCAACGGGCGGAAGTAAACGCGTTGTTAAGAAAATAACAAAATATATTCTATTAAAA
>CM042174.1:32680690-32705690 GCA_023376005.1 Doryteuthis pealeii | reverse complement strand
AATTACCAATCCACTCCTTGTCTGTTTTTAACACCTGCGTTAGCTGATCGTTTTTCTCTAAACTTTGAGTGACAGCAAGTCTCCTCAGATATCAAGGACTCTTCTAAGTACTTGAAATTATTTTTCTTTTCTGGAAAAGCAGAATCAACCAATATCATCACATTATGTACGTGGCTATCTTGTAATAATTGAACGATTTGTTTTACGGCATATCAACCCTTGTTGGGTTATTTTATACAGAAGACATTTTGTTCTATTCATGCTTGATGCGTATTCAAACATTTTTAAACTCAATTTTTAATATTTTTTAAAACTCATTTTTTTCTATTTATCCCATAGATAGGACCCTAACAGGTACTACCACTCCCGGTCAGAGTGAACCTGGGAGTACTGGCGATGAAGGTGTACTCCACACTCCCCAGAGCTCCAGAATTGGAACTTCCCAATCAGATGTAGTTTAACGTTATACCCAGGACATTAAGACCCTCAGCCAGCGCCTTCTAGCACATATATGATAAAAGACTTGGGGCTTGCCATAAGGGCAATAGGGTTGGGACATATAAGTTCCAGGGCTTGGGGTGACCGGCCGATTGATCGGAGAGGGCATTTCTGACCGCCTGTCAAACCTGAGTAAGGGCCAAAGTGGAGTATTTCATGTCATAAACTGCACAGCCATCAGTCTTCCATCCTTAAGGTGGTCGCCACCAACGGCCAACAACTAGCTCTATTGGGGGTGGGGGGGTGTTAACCCTCTACAGAGGTGCAGTCGGTTTATTCTTCTGTCCCAAATGACAGGATGAGATTTAATTTATTTGCTCTATTAAAAAAATAGCTTTGATTTAAACATCAAGCGGACAAAGAAGTAAATATGTTAAAAGTATTTTAGATTATGTTATTTAGATTTTTCGGACTGTTGTCCTTTATCTTTACTAGCAAATATATGCACCCTCCGGGTGCAAGTATTTAAGTTTTAATGTAATAAAATATTGTATTAAATTAGAAAGGCTAATGAAACTAAATACGAATACAGATAAAAAGATTTGAAACAGAGGGAGTATAATAAAAAATGGAACAACTGAAACTTACTCTTCCATCACTCTCATCTTTCATTGTTATTTTTTCTAATTAAACTATTTAGTTAAAAGAGGAAGTAAAGAATAAAATGACAGTTATTTTGTCTTGTTAATAGATTTCATTTAAGATTCATTGAAGAGATTTTTGCTTATATTCATTAAAATAAAACCAAACAGTTAGATATCAATAATACTAAGCACATATTTATTAAATTCGATTTTTTAATATTAATATGCAAATTGGCCTTCCCGTTCACACTGTAAACCGCTATTTCGTTGTATATATAAATACAATTGCATGTTGTTAGTATGTAGACATAGTTAACAGTATTAATAATGTAAGACAATTTTATTAATAATTGAGGTTTAGATAAAGATAAAATCATGGAGAATGTGATGTAAATAACTAAGAGAATTGTGACTTGAGTATGAATATAGTTTCGGTTACAGACAGAAAAGCACACAATCTCCATTATAATAAGATTGGTATCCTGTGTATGAAGTCAAACTACATCTAGTGATGAAGTTCCAATTCTGCAGCTCCTGGGAGTGTGGAGGTCCTTTTAATCAATATTGCTCCAAAGTTGCCCCTGACCTGGAGAGTTATTTCCTGTTAGGGTCCCATCTATGGGGTAAAGAGATGAAAAATGTGTTTAAAAAAATTGGATTAAAAAACCCCAAAACAATGAAAACACACAAACGGTTTTTCTTTTCCTAGGTTGGTTGCTGTATAAAGTTTAAAGAGTCTTATCTACCCTACTACCATGTTTCCCCCGAAAATATGACGTACCTGTAAAATAAGACCTCATCTTGTAAACGTTGTAACGTTGTACAGATAACAATGAAGATGAGGACAATAGTCCGAATAACACAGATAATACTAATCCTCAAGCCTCATCTCAAACATTCAGAGAAATAGTATATAATCATAGAGATAACAATGAAGATGAGGACAATAGTCCGAATAACACAGATAATACTAATCATCAGGCCTCATCTCAAACATTCAGAGAAATAGTATATAATCATACAGATAACAATGAAGATGAGGACAATAGTCCGAATAACACAGATAATACTAATCATCAAGCCTCATCTCAAACATTCAGAGAAATAGTATATAATCATACAGATAACAATGAAGATGAGGACAATAGTCCGAATAACACAGATAATACTAATCATCAAGCCTCATCTCAAACATTCAGAGAAATAGTATATAATCATACAGATAACAATGAAGATGAGGACAATAGTCCGAATAACACAGATAATACTAATCATCAAGCCTCATCTCAAACATTCAGAGAAATAGTATATAATCATACAGATAACAATGAAGATGAGGACAATAGTCCGAATAACACAGATAACAAAGGTTAACAACGAAATTAAACCAACAAGGCGGGAACTGTTGTGATTTGTTTGAGATAAAATTAACGAAAGTACAAAAAGGCTTTTTAAAAATGAATGCAAATCAATGTTGTCTAGACTTCAATCGATTTTACTAAATAAATAAAATATGCCGCTTTCAAAGTTTCTTGTTTTTACAACTTATTTACAATACGTTCGGTTCGGTTCAAATTTTCTGAAACACAAACTCAGCAAAGAAAGGTAGACAGCAGTCATTGCTCAACAAAGCAAAAAACATAGAAAGCAATCGACGTGGAAGTGCTCGTTGGTTTGTTGATTTTATTATTTTTACGGCATGTCAACCCTTGTTGGGTTATTTTATGCCAAATATGTTTTGTTCTATTTATTTTAAAATTAGTATTATTTGTATTATTCGGACTATTGTCCTCATCTTCATTGTTATCTGTATGATTATATACTATTTCTATGAATGTTTGAGATGAGGCTTGATGATTAGTGTTATCTGCGTTATTCGGACTATTGTCCTCATCTTCATTGTTATCTGTATGATTATATACTATTTCTCTGAATGTTTGAGATGAGGCTTGATGATTAGTATTATCTGCGTTATTCGGACTATTGTCCTCATCTTCATTGTTATCTGTATGATTATATACTATTTCTCTGAATGTTTGAGATGAGGCTTGAGGATTAGTATTATCTCCGTTATTCGGACTATTGTCCTCATCTTCATTGTTATCTGTATGATTATATACTATTTCTCTGAATGTTTGAGATGAGGCTTGATGATTAGTGTTATCTGCGTTATTCGGACTATTGTCCTCATCTTCATTTTTATCTGTATGATTATTTACTATTTCTCTGAATGTTTGAGATGAGGCTTGATAATTAGTATTATCTGCGTTATTCGGACTATTGTCCTCATCTTCATTTTTATCTGTATGATTATATACTATTTCTCTGAATGTTTGAGATGAGGCTTGATGATTAGTATTATCTGTGTTATTCGGACTATTGTCCTCATCTTCATTGTTATCTGTATGATTATATACTATTTCTCTGAATGTTTGAGATGAGGCTTGAAGATTAGTATTATCTTCGTTATTCGGACTATTGTCCTCATCTCCATTGTTATCTGTATGATTATATACTATTTCTCTGAATGTTTGAGATGAGGCTTGAAGATTAGTATTATCTGTGTTATTCGGACTATTGTCCTCATCTTCATTGTTATCTGTATGATTATATACTATTTCTCTGAATGTTTGAGATGAGGCTTGAAGATTAGTATTATCTGCGTTATTCGGACTATTGTCCTCATCTCCATTGTTATCTGTATGATTATATACTATTTCTCTGAATGTTTGAGATGAGGCTTGAAGATTAGTATTATCTGCGTTATTCGGACTATTGTCCTCATCTTCATTTTTATCTGTATGATTATATACTATTTCTCTGAATGTTTGAGATGAGGCTTGATGATTAGTATTATCTGCGTTATTCGGACTATTGCCCTTATCTTCATTGTTATCTGTACAACGTTTCGGCCGATATGCACTCTGGCCTTCTGCAGGTATTTCTTGTCGGACTCGGGAACCTTCTTTTCGAACTCGGGAACTTTCTTTTCTTAATCGGGAGCCATCACGGAACTTTGAACCTAACCCTTTATTCAGTCAACGGGGGTATCCTGTTCTCATTCCGCTAACCATAGCTGGGGTAGGAGTTGTGTTAATTATTTTTCTATGTTACTGCCGTCGGTCAGGATTTTCCGAAAAGGTTCCCGTGTCCGACAAGAAATACCTGAAGAAGGCCTGAGGATAACAGATAACAATGAAGATGAGGACAATAGTCCGAATAACGTAGATAATACTAATTTGTTATATGACTATTTCGATTTCCTTTATTTATGGAAGACATCTGTACACTGAATGGTAAGACTATGAAATTAGTAGACCAGTTTACATACATAGGTAGAAATATCTCATCTTCAGAAAGTGGTATCAATATACGAATAGGAAAGGCATGGACTTCTATTGACAGATTCGTGATCACATGTAAATCTGATTTCTGTGATAAGATAAAGCATATATATATATATATATATATATATATATATATATATATATATTCTCTCTTCCTCTCTATAAAATTGTTTTTCTTTCTTCGTACTTCTTTCTTTCTTAAGTTCTTTTTCTTTCTTTATTTTCTCGCCCCCAATCCCATCCCCCTTTTTTATTACCCCCCCCTCATCAATTCTGATTTTTCATTCCTTTTGTCTCTTCTTGGACATCTGCGATGTTTTCAATAAAAGTTTTGATGATTTTCCTGTTTAATTAAAACCAATACAATGAAATCGCCCACAGAATTAATCAAGTTCTTTCTTGCAGGAGATCAACGCCGTAAAAGAAAATTCAAAAGCGAAGAACATGGCGATTTCATGAATTGACATTTTGAAAGAATTTTAATCTTTATCTTCCTAAATGAACAAGTGTTATCTCTGAAAAAAAAAATGAAAAAGAAAAAAATCTTTAAAAAAGAAAAAAAAAAGGCAAAGAAATACAATACAAAACAAAAACAAACAAAAAGATATAGAGTTGATGAATTTTGACAAATACGAGGTATGTCAGAAAAGCTCAAGGACTTGGTGTCACAATAGATGTGAGGGGAATGTGACGGAGAACAAAAAAGAGCAAGACTTTGTCTTGTCTACTGGGATCGAAACCTCATCCTCCCACATGCGAAAACAGATGCGATGTAGGAACTGGACGGATGCGAGGTTTGACTGACGTGCCCGGATGTTTGGCTAATATGCCCATAAAATAACAAGTGAGTCGAGCGCTGGGCAGTCAGCAGTCAGCAGCAGCAGAAGCAGTCGATGACGAAGCGCTTTTCAGTAAAGAAATGTGATTTTGAACTGTTAAAGATTATTTCGACTACGACGACGGATTTTCCAGCCGCTAGACGAAGAATGTGTTGACCAACAGAGGGTCTGACTTGTGAGAAGACGGAGAAGTCGCTTGTTTTTGGTTCCCCCTCGGCGGGAGCTTGTTGATTCGAAGGTCTATTTCGCCCCATATATTCCCCCCTTCTATAGGGAATGAAAATATGTGTGGATGATACTCTAGTACAATACTTCTTATATATAAAGAGATACAAGGAAGCACGTGGTGTAATGGTTAAAGTCATGGGAAATGGACTCGTCACCCCGAGTTCAAATCCTGGATGCGGTAATTGCATTTCACTTAGCGCTAATACCCTTGGGAAAGGTATGAATCCTACTTTCCCCTCCAGCTATGGATGAATAGTAGGGCAGACTGGGCTCTTTAACCTTGGTTAGGCAACCGGTCTAGGTGAAGGAAAACTCTGAATTCAAACCTGTTGAACTCCGCTTAAGAAATTGACTTTGTGTCACATCCTGCTCGTGCGGAGGGTTGGTATATATATATATATATATATATATATATTATATATATAATATATATAAAAGAGATACCGCGGCGTTTGAATTTCTGAACCAGAAGAATATCACTGTGTTGGAGCCTGACTAGAATCGGTCCTTGGAGTACTACGAGGTATGTCAAAAAAGTTTCAGATTGATCGCATTCTTCAATGTGAGGGGCATCGTCTTCTGCGAGTTCTTGTCACAGGGCCAGAAGATGAACCAAAAGAGATACTGCGGCATTTGCTTTGTTCAGTGCACGAGAAGAGGTGAGAGATGTGGTAGGACAACTCGTGCTTCGCCATGACAACGCACCTGCCCACATGGCCCTGAGTATCCCAGAATTTCTGACCCAGAAGAATATCACTGTGCTGGAGCCTGACTAGTGTCGGTCCTTAATATGTATATATATATATCATCATGTAGCGCTGTTGGCACGGATATCCATGACGATCTCTCTCCATCCGTCCCTATCGTTCATCATTCTCGGGAGGTCCTCTATGCAGCATCCTGCATCCGCACAGAGTTGGTCAATGTACGTCTTTGCTGGTCGTCCCACACTGGCGTGCCCATGTGCTGGCTTCCACAGGAGGAGGACGTCGCTTATGAGTTCGTCCTTGCTTCTCCAGCAGTGTCCCGCGTGTCTTGTCCGTCTTACTCGGATGTTTTGTGCAGTATGTGGCAGGTGGTCGTACAGCTGCTTTCTCGTGGGGTGCTGTTTCCACGTTTGTTCAGGATCACCCGCAGCATTCTTGTGCAGTTCCCATCTAGTTTATTCTCTAGTCGCTTCGTTAGGGTCCAGGTGGTGCAGCCATACAGCAGCACTGACACGACAACGGCCTGGAAGAACTTGTCTGTGAGATTGGATTTCCATATGAACGATAATTTATTTATAGCAGCCCATTTCCTATACGTGCATTAACGTCGTTTTCTGTGGAGGAGATGTTACTGCCTAAGTATCTAAATTGTTCTACCGAGTTTAGGAGTTTGCTATCGATGATGTAGATATCACTTTTGTTTTTGAAAGACATGAACTCGGTTTTATCAGAGTTTACCTATAGGCCGACATTTCGTGCTGCCTTTTCTAGGCTGTGTAGCAAAGATGTGCAGGTGTATTTGCGAGTAGTGCCAGGTCATCAGCATAGTCAGCATCCGTAATAGTATGTGCGGGACATCGCCTGCTTCTTTTTTTTAGTGTGAAGCCTTCTTCTTTTATGGGATCTAGTGATGTTCGGAGTACGTAGTCTAGGCATATTATGAATATATATGGCGCTAGGGTATCCCCTTGTAGGACTCCGGCGACAATGTCAAAGAAGTCTGTGTCGCCATCTGGTGAACGTACCATTGCTTTTGTATTTTGGTAGAGCATCATTATGGCATTAACTGTTTCCTTGGGTAGGCCATATGCTAGCAGTATATGCTCCATTTTTCCTCTGTGTATGGAGTCAAATGCTTTGGAGAAGTCTACAAATAGTAGTGTTGCCTCGAAATTATTTGTTCGGACCCCTTCTATGATTCAGCGAATGTTCAGGATCTGTGCGGTTGTAGATCGATTTCTGCGGAACCCGTTTTGTTTTTTTTCTAAGGATTTTCTCTATTTCGGGTAAATTTATTTGCAATGCATTTTTGTAGTAAATTTATTTACAATGAATTTTTGTAGTAAATTCACTTGCAATGCATTTTTGTAGTAAATTCATTTGCAATGCATTTTTGTAGTAAATTCATTTACAATGCATTTCTGTAGTAAATTCATTTGCAATGCATTTTTGTAGTAAATTTATTTGCAATGAATTTTGTAGTAAATTCATTTGCAATGAATTTCTGTAGTAAATTCATTTGCAATGCATTTTTGTTGTAAATTCATTTGCAATGCATTTTTGTTGTAAATTCATTTGCAATGCATTTTTGTAGTAAATTTATTTGCAATGCATTTTTGTAGTAAATTCATTTGCAATGCATTTTGTAGTAAATTTATTTGCAATGCATTTTTGTAGTAAATTCATTTGCAATTCCTTTTTGTAGTAAATTCATTTGCAATGCATTTTTGTAGTAAATTTTTTGCAATGCATTCTGTAGTAAATTCATTTGCAATTCCTTTTTTGTCTAAATTTATTGCAATGCATTTTTGTAGTAAATTTATTTGCAATGCATTTTTGTAGTAAATTCATTTGCAATGCATTTTTGTAAGTAAATTTATTTGCAATGCATTTTTTTGTGAATTTATTTGCAATGCATTTTTGTAGTAAAATTCATTTGCAATGCATTTTTGTAGTAAATTTATTTGCAATGCATTTTTGCAATGCATTTTTGTAGTAATTTTATTTTGCAATGCATTTTTGTAATTTATTTGCAATGCATTTTGTAGTAAATTTATTTGCAATGCATTTTTAAAATTTATTTGCAATGCATTTTTTGCAATGCATTTTTGTAATTTATTTGCAATGCATTTTTGTAAATTTATTTGCAATGCATTTTTGTAGTAAATTTATTTGCAATGCATTTTTGTAGTAAATTTATTTGCAATTTTTTGTAGTAAATTTATTTGCAATGCATTTTTGTTGTGAATTTTTTGCAATGCATTTTGCAATGCATTTTTGTAGTAAATTTATTTGCAATGCATTTTTGTAGTAAATTCATTTGCAATGCATTTTTGTAGTAAATTTATTTGCAATGCATTTTTGTTGTGAATTTATTTGTAATGCATTTCTGTAGTAAATTTATTTGCCATGCATTTCTGTAGTAAATTTATTTGCAATGCATTTTTTTTAGTAAATTCATTAGCCAATCATTTCTGTAGTAAATTCATCGGCAATGCATTTCTGTAGTAAATTTATTTGCCATACATTTTTGTTGTAAATTTATTTGCAATGCATTTTTGTTGAAAATTCCTTTACAATGTATTCCTGTAACGAAATACATTTACAATTTATTTTTAAATTAAGGTATTTCCTATATAAATCTATTTGTGGTGTCTTTTTGTAATAAATTTAAATGTAATACTTTTTTGTAGTAAATTGATTCGCAATGTATTTTTGCAGTAAATTCATTTGCAATGCATTTTTGGAGTAAATTCATTTGCAATGCATTTTTGTAGTAAATTCACTTGCAATGCATTTTTGTAGTAAATTCACTTGCAATGCATTTCTGTAGTGAATTTATTTGCAATGCATTTCTGTAGTAAATTTATTTGCAATGCATTTTTGGAGTAAATTCACTTGCAATGCATTTTTGTAGTAAATTCACTTGCAATGCATTTTTGTTCTAAATTTATCGGCAATGTATCTTTGTAGTAAATTCATTTGCAATGCATTTTTGTTGTAAATTTATAATTGCATTTTTGTAGTTGTAATTTATTTGCAATGCATTTTTGTAGTAAATTCATTTGCAATGTATTTTTGTTGTAAATTTATTTGCAATGCATTTTTGGAGTAAATTCACTTGGAATGCATTTTTGTAGTAAATTCACTTGCAATGCATTTTTGTTCTAAATTTATTGGCAATGCATCTTTGTAGTAAATTCATTTGCAATGCATTTTGTTGTAAATTTATTTGCAATGCATTTTTGTAGTAAATTCATTTGCAATGCATTTTTATTGTGATTTTATTTGCAATAGTTTTCTCTAACAAAATTCAACAAAAGATATAACTTATTAATCCAATAATATCTTTGGAATGGAATAACTCTGGAATGATTTGTTATCAGTCTTGTCTTTGAAAGCCCTATGTTGAAGACGTCATTATTTGCTGATAGAACCCAAAAAAGTGTTAGCGATTAACCAATCTGTAATAGACTTCATTCATGGCATGCTCCTGGCAGAAATTCCATGACGGTTTCAAGCCTCAGTGTCTGATTGAATTGTCAATTCTTCTTCATTGCGAAAGAAGTGTGACAATTCGCATATATATTATATATATATATATATATATATATAAAGTAAGTCAGGGCAGCCTAAAGTCGGTATCAGGCATTCAGCGAGGGAGTCTATCCCATTTTCAATAGCATTAGACAAAGGAGATTGTTTTTAGCGTCTGAGGTGGAGCGCCACACCTACCATCAGCTCCTTACTTTACCGCACAGATCCCTGTGATACTCATACGCTGAGTAGCCCAGATCCCTGTGCTACTCATACGCTGAGTTGGTGAGGACCGGTATCGAACTAGGAACGTTGTGGTTTCTAGCCGAACGCTCTACCCACTGAGCTAAACCGGCCCTATATATATATATATATATATATATATATATATATATATATATATATATATATATATATATATATATATATATATATATATATATATATATATATATATATATATATATATATATATATATATATATATTCTCTTTTTGAATTTGAAGTATTTCTTTTTCTTTCAAAAACTGTTACACGGAAGAAACACAATGTAGCGAAATGTACATGACGTTAGCGAAATACGCAGCGAGTGAACAAAGACGAAATGATCGCATGGCTTACACGCTTTTTGGAAAAACAATGTTTCCGGTTTGAATTTAAATTATTTTCTGCTCTCTCGATGAGTCCGGATTAAAAACATTTACATCTAAAAACGGAGCCAATTATCATTATGCTCTGATGATGATTTTTTTATAAATCGAAATATTGTCAATATTAGAAATGAAAATGATATAAAAATATATTCATTTTAACAATAGTGTGTGTTTTCATACCCTTTTATCTCTCTCCCCCCCCCTCTCTCTCTCTCTCTCTATATATATATATATATATATATATATATATTATATATAGAGAGAGAGAGAGAGAGAGAGAGAGTAAACACAGACACGTGTTTCGAGGTATCACCTCTCATCAGTGCAGTTATCCCATTTTTAGCAGCTACCCCTGGCTGGGTTCGAGACCCGAAGGAACTTCCGCTCGCCAAACCTCTTACCCATACAGCCACAGTCAGCTGCCAAGTATAGCAGGCTATTTAATCGCTACATTTCTAAGCGGAAATGAACTTCACCTAGAGGTCTCAAACTTTGTAAACAAAGTGAGATTTAGCTGAACGCCGAATACGGTGAATTTGCAATTAAATCCCTACTAAATAAAGTGCTCAACCGAAATTGGGAGCGTATAATAGAGTAAACTACAGACACGTGTTTCGAGGTATCACCTCTCATCAGTGCAGTTATATATATATATATATATATATGTGTGTGTGTGTGTGTCCTTAAATAATAGCAAACCATTGATAATTTTTTTTACATCATAAATACTGTTGGCCTTATCAACATACTAATAACATGCAATTATATTTATACAACAAAATAGTGGTTTACAGTGTTTAACGGGAAGGCTAATTTGCATAACGGGAAGGCTAATTTGCATGTAGATATTAAAAAATTGATTTCAATAGATGCGTGCTTGTTATTATTGATTTCGAATTGTTTTGTTTTATTTTAATAAATATGTGCATCTTAAATGAAAGCCATAAACAAGAAGAAGTAATTGTAATTTTATCCAGTTAAATATGTCGTATGGTAACAACACTAAGAGAAAATACAAGTTATTTGCATTCGTAAGTAAATTGGAAGGGGTGTACATTGAGACGAGTTATTAACCATACTTCTTTCTTGTTTATGGCTTCATTTAAGATGCACATATTTATTTAAAATAAAACAAAACAATTCGAAATCATAATAACAAGCACGCATCTATTGAAATCAATTTTTTAATATCTACATGCAAATTAGCCTTCCCGTTATGCAAATTAGCCTTCCCGTTAAACACTGTAAACCACTATTTTGTTGTATAAATATAATTGCATGTTATTAGTATGTTGATAAGGCCAACAGTATTTATGATGTAAAAAAATTATCAATGGTTTGCTATTATTTAAGGACACACACACACACACATATATATATATATTATATATAACTGCACTGATGAGAGGTGATACCTCGAAACACGTGTCTGTAGTTACTCTATTATACGCTCCCAATTTCGGTTGAGCACTTTATTTAGTAGGGATTTAATTGCAAATTCACCGTATTCGCGTTCAGCTAAATCTCACTTTGTTTACAAAGTTTGAGACTCTAGGTGAAGTTCATTTCCGCTTAGAAATGTAGCGATTAAATAGCCTGCTATACTTGGCAGCTGACTGTGGCTGTATGGGTAAGAGGTTTGGCGAGCGGAAGTTCCTTCGGGTCTCGAACCCAGCCAGGGGTAGCTGCTAAAAATGGGATAACTGCACTGATGAGAGGTGATACCTCGAAACACGTGTCTGTGTTTACTCTCTCTCTCTCTCTCTCTCTCTCTATATATATATATATATATATATATATATATATATATGAGAGAGAGAGAGGAGAGGGGGGGAGAGAGATAAAAGGGTATGAAAACACACACTATTGTTAAAATGAATATATTTTTATATCATTTTCATTTCTAATATTGACAATATTTCGATTATAAAAAAATCATAATCAGAGCATAATGATAATTGGCTCCGTTTTTAGATGTAAATGTTTTTAATCCGGACTCATCGAGAGAGCAGAAAATAATTTAAATTCAACCGGAAACATTGTTTTCCAAAAGCGGTGTAAGCCATGCGATCATTTCGTCTTTGTTCACTCGCTGCGTATTTCGCTAACGTCATGTACATTTCGCTACATTGTGTTTCTTCCGTGTAACAGTTTTTGAAAGAAAAAGAAATACTTCAATTCAAAAAGAGAATATATATATATATATATATATATATATATATTATATATATATATATATATATATATATATATATATATATATATATATATATATATATATATATATATATATATATATATATATATATATATATAGGGCCGGTTAGCTCAGTGGGTAGAGCGTTCGCTAGAAACCACAACGTTCCTAGTTCGATACCGGTCCTCACCAACTCAGCGTATGAGTAGCACAGGGATCTGGGCTACTCAGCGTATGAGTATCACAGGGATCTGTGCGGTAAAGTAAGGAGCTGATGGTAGGTGTGGCGCTCCACCTCAGACGCTAAAAACAATCTCCTTTGTCTAATGCTATTGAAAATGGGATAGACTCCCTCGCTGAATGCCTGATACCGACTTTAGGCTGCCCTGACTTACTTTATATATAATATATATAATATATATATATATGCGAATTGTCACACTTCTTTCGCAATGAAGAAGAATTGACAATTCAATCAGACACTGAGGCTTGAAACCGTCATGGAATTTCTGCCAGGAGCATGCCATGAATGAAGTCTATTACAGATTGGTTAATCGCTAACACTTTTTTGGGTTCTATCAGCAAATAATGACGTCTTCAACATAGGGCTTTCAAAGACAAGACTGATAACAAATCATTCCAGAGTTATTCCATTCCAAAGATATTATTGGATTAATAAGTTATATCTTTTGTTGAATTTGTTAGAGAAAACTATTGCAAATAAAATCACAATTAAAAATGCATGCAAATGATTTACTACAAAATGCATTGCAAATAAATTTACAACAAAATGCATTGCAAATGAATTTACTACAAAGATGCATTGCAATAAATTTAAACAAAATGCATTGCAAGTGAATTTACTACAAAATGCATTCCAAGTGAATTTACTCCAAAAATGCATTGCAAATAAATTTACACAAAATACATTGCAAATGAATTTACTACAAAATGCATTGCAAATAAATTTACAACAAAAATACATTGCAAATGAATTTACTACAAAAATGCATTGCAAATAAATTTACAACAAAAATGCATTGCCAATGAATTTACTACAAATACATTGCCGATAAATTTAGAACAAAAATGCATTGCAAGTGAATTTACAAAAATGCATTGCTGAATTTACTCCAAAATGCATTGCAAATAAATTTACTAAGAAATGCATTGCAAATAAATTCACTACAGAAATGCATTGCAAGTGAATTTACTACAAAAATGCATTGCAAGTGAATTTACTAACAAATGCATTGCAAATGATTTACTCCAAAAATGCATTGCAATGAATTTACTGCAAAAATACATGCGAATCAATTTACTACAAAAAAGTATTACATTTAAATTTATTACAAAAAGACACCAAAATAGATTTATATAGGAAATACCTTAATTTAAAAATAATTGTAAATGTATTTCGTTACAGGAATACATTGTAAAGGAATTTTCAACAAAAATGCATTGCAAATAAATTTACAACAAAAATGTATGGCAAATAAATTTACTACAGAAATGCATTGCCGATGAATTTACTACAGAAATGATTGGCTAAGAATTTACTAAAAAAAATGCATTGCAAATAAATTTACTACAGAAATGCATGGCAAATAAATTTACTAACAGAAATGCATTACAAAAAATTCACAACAAAAAATGCATTGCAAAATAATTTACTACAAAAATGCATTGCAAATGAATTTACTACAAAAATGCATTGCAAATAAATTTACTACAAAAATGCATTGCAAATAAATTTACTAACACAAAATGCATTGCAAATACATAAAAATAAATTACTGCATTGCAAATAAATTTACTACAAAAATGCATTGCAAATAAATTTACTACAAAAATGCATTGCAAATAAATTCACAACAAAAAAATGCATTGGCAAATAAATTTACTACAAAATGCATTGCAAATAAATTTACTACAAAAATGCATTGCAATAAATTTACTACAAAAATGCATTGCAAATAATTCACAACAAAAATGCATTGCAAATAAATTTACTACAAAAATGCATTGCAAATAAATTTACTACAAAATTGCAAATAAATTTACTACAAAATGCATTGCAAATGAATTTACTACAAAATGCATTGCAAATAAATCACAACAAAAATGCATTGCAAATTAAATTTACTACAAAAAATGCATTGCAAATGAATTTACTACAAAAAAATGCATTGCAAATAAATTTACTACAAAAATGCATTGCAAATAAATTTAGAACAAAAAGGAATTGCAAATGAATTTACTACAAAATGCATTGCAAATAAATTACTAAAAAATGCATTGCAAATGAATTTACTACAAAAGGAATTGCAAATGAATTTAACTACAAAAATGCATTGCAAATAATTTACTACAAAAATGCATTGCAAAAATGAAATTTACTACAAAAAATGAAATGAATTACACAAAAATGCATTGCAATGAATTTACAACAAAAATGCATTGCAAATGAATTTACTACAGAAATATTGCAAAATGAATTTACTACAAAAATTCATTGCAAATAAATTTACTACAAAAATGCATTGCAAATGAATTTACTACAGAAAATGCATTGTAAATGAATTTACTACAAAAATGCATTGCAAAGTGAATTTACTACAAAAATGCATTGCATGATGTAATAATTTACTACAAAAATGCATTGCAAATAAATTTACCCGAAATAGAGAAAATCCTTAGAAAAAAACAAAACGGGTTCCGCAGAAATCGATCTACAACCGCACAGATCCTGAACATTCGCTGAATCATAGAAGGGGTCCGAACAAATAATTTCGAGGCAACACTACTATTTGTAGACTTCTCCAAGCATTTGACTCCATACACAGAGGAAAAATGGAGCATATACTGCTAGCAATATGCCTACCCAGGGAAACAGTTAATGCATAATGATGCTCTACCCAAAATACAAAAGCAATGGTACGTTCACCAGATGGCGACACAGACTTCTTTGACATTGTCGCCGGAGTCCTACAAGGGATACCCTAGCGCCATATATATTCATATATGCCTAGACTACGTACTCCGAACATCACTAGATCCCATAAAAGAAGAAGGCTTCACACTAAAAAAGAAGCAGGCGATGTCCCGCACATACTATTACGGATGCTGACATATGCTGATGACCTGGCACTACTCGCAAATACACCTGCACATCTTTGCTACAAGCCTAGAAAAGGCAGCACGAAATGTCGGCCTATAGGTAAACTCTGATAAACCGGAGTTCATGTCTTTCAAACAAAAGTGATATCTACATCATCGATAGCAAACTCCTAAACTCGTAGAACAATTTAGATACTTAGGCAGTAACATCTCCTCCACAGAAAACGACGTTAATGCACGTATAGGAAATGGGCTGCTATAAATAAATTATCGTTCATATGGAAATCCAATCTCACAGACAAGTTCTTCCAGGCCGTTGTCGTGTCAGTGCTGCTGTATGGCTGCACCACCTGGACCCTAACGAAGCGACTAGAGAATAAACTAGATGGGAACTGCAACAAGAATGCTGCGGGTGATCCTGAACAAACGTGGAAACAGCACCCCACGAGAAAGCAGCTGTACGACCACCTGCCACATACTGCACAAAACATCCGAGTAAGACGGACAAGACACGCGGGACACTGCTGGAGAAGCAAGGACGAACTCATAAGCGACGTCCTCTCCTGTGGAAGCCAGCACATGGGCACGCCAGTGTGGGACGACCAGCAAAGACGTACATTGACCACTCTGTGCGGATGCAGGATGCTGCATAGAGGACCTCCCGAGAATGATGAACGATAGGGACGGATGGAGAGAGATCGTCATGGATATCCGTGCCACAGCGCTACATGATGATATATATATATACATATTAAGGACCGACACTAGTCAGGCTCCCAGCACAGTGATATTCTTCTGGGTCAGAAATTCTGGGATACTCAGGGCCATGTGGGCAGGTGCGTTGTCATGGCGAAGCACGAGTTGTCCTACCACATCTCTCACCTCTTCTTCGTGCACTGAACAAAGCAAATCCGCAGTATCTCTTTTGGTTCATCTTCTGGCCCTGTGACAAGAACTCGCAGAAGACGATGCCCCTCACATTGAAGAATGCGATCAAATCTGAAACTTTTTTGACATACCTCGTAGTACTCCAAGGACCGATTCTAGTCAGGCTCCAACACAGTGATATTCTTCTGGTTCAGAAATTCAAACGCCGCGGTATCTCTTTATATATATATATATATAATATATATAATATATATATATATATATATACCAACCCTCCGCACGAGCAGGATTGACACAAAGTCAATTTCTTAAGCGGAGTTCAACAGGTTTGAATTCAGAGTTTTCCTTCACCTAGACCGGTTGCCTAACCAAGGTTAAAGAGCCCAGTCTGCCCTACTATTCATCCATAGCTGGAGGGAAAGTAGGATTCATACCTTTCCCAAGGGTATTAGCGCTAAGTGAAATGCAATTACCGCATCCAGGATTTGAACTCGGGGTGACGAGTCCATTTCCATGACTTTAACCATTACCACGTGCTTCTTGTATCTCTTTTATATATAAGAAGTATTGTACTAGAGTATCATCCACACTATTTTCATTCCCTATAGAAGGGGGAAATATATGGGCGAAATAGACCTTCGAATCAACAAGCTCCCGCCGAGGGGGACCAAAAACAAGCGACTTCTCCGTCTTCTCACAAGTCAGACCCTCTGTTGGTCAACACATTCTTCGTCTAGCGGCTGGAAATCCGTCGTCGTAGTCGAAATAATCTTTTAACAGTTCAAAATCACATTTCTTTACTGAAAAGCGCTTCGTCATCGACTGCTTCTGCTGCTGCTGACTGCTGACTGCCAGCGCTCGACTCACTTGTTATTTTATGGGCATATTAGCCAAACATCCGGGCACGTCAGTCAAACCTCGCATCCGTCCAGTTCCTACATCGCATCTGTTTTCGCATGTGGGAGGATGAGGTTTCGATCCCAGTAGACAAGACAAAGTCTTGCTCTTTTTTGTTCTCGTCACATTCCCTCACATCTATTGTGACACCAAGTCCTTGAGCTTTTCTGACATACCTCGTATTTGTCAAAATTCATCAACTCTATATCTTTTTGTTTGTTTTTGTTTTGTATTGTATTTCTTTGCCTTTTTTTTTTTCTTCTTTTTTAAAGATTTTTTTCTTTTTCATTTTTTTTTTTTCAGAGATAACACTTGGTTCATTTAGGAAGATAAAGATTAAAATTCTTTCAAAATGTCAATTCATGAAATCGCCATGTTCTTCGCTTTTGAATTTTCTTTTACGGCGTTGATCTCCTGCAAGAAAGAACTTGATTAATTCTGTGGGCGATTTCATTGTATTGGTTTTAATTAAACAGGAAAATCATCAAAACTTTTATTGAAAACATCGCAGATGTCCAAGAAGAGACAAAAGGAATGAAAAATCAGAATTGATGAGGGGGGGGGGTAATAAAAAGGGGGATGGGATTGGGGGCGAGAAAATAAAGAAAGAAAAAGAACTTAGAAAGAAAGAAGTACGAAGAAAGAAAAACAATTTTATAGAGAGAAGAGAGAATATAATATATATATATATATATATATATATTATATATATATATATGCTTATCTTATCAGAAATCAGATTTACATGTGATCACGAATCTGTCAATAGAAGTCCATGCCTTTCCTATTCGTATATTGATACCACTTTCTGAAGATGAGATATTTCTACCTATGTATGTAAACTGGTCTACTAATTTCATAGTCTTACCATTCAGTGTACAGATGTCTTCCATAAAATTTAATAAAGGAAATCGAAATAGTCATATAACAAAATTAGTATTATCTACGTTATTCGGACTATTGTCCTCATCTTCATTGTTATCTGTTATCCTCAGGCTTCTTCAGGTATTTCTTGTCGGACACGGGACCTTTTCGGAAAATCCTGACCGACGGCAGTAACATAGAAAAATAATTAACACAACTCCTACCCCAGCTATGGTTAGCGGAATGAGAACAGGATACCCCGTTGACTGAATAAAGGGTTAGGTTCAAGTTCCGTGATGGCTCCGATTAAGAAAAGAAGTTCCCGAGTTCGAAAAGAAGGTTCCCGAGTCCGACAAGAAATACCTGCAGAAGGCCAGAGTGCATATCGGCCGAAACGTTGTACAGATAACAATGAAGATAAGGGCAATAGTCCGAATAACGCAGATAATACTAATCATCAAGCCTCATCTCAAACATTCAGAGAAATAGTATATAATCATACAGATAAAAATGAAGATGAGGACAATAGTCCGAATAACGCAGATAATACTAATCTTCAAGCCTCATCTCAAACATTCAGAGAAATAGTATATAATCAATACAGATAACAATGGAGATGAGGAAATAGTCCAATAACGCAGATAATACTAATCTTCAGCCTCATCTCAAACATTCAGAGAAATAGTATATAATCATACAGATAACAATGAAGATGAGGACAATAGTCCGAATAATGCAGATAATACTAATCATCAAGCCTCATCTCAAACATTCAGAGAAATAGTATATAATCATACAGATAACAATGAAGATGAGGACAATAGTCCAAATAATCAGATAATACTAATCATCAAGCCTCATCTCAAACATTCAGAGAAATAGTATATAATCATACAGATAACAATGAAGATGAGGACAATAGTCGAAATAATGCAGATAACTACATCATCAAGCCTCATCTCAAATTCAGAGAAATAGTATATAATCATACAGATAACAATGAAGATGAGGACAATAGTCCGAATAACGCAGATACATACTATTATCAGCCTCATCTCAAACATTCAGAGAAATAGTAAATAATCATACAGATAAAAATGAAGATGAGGACAATAGTCCAATAACGCAGATAATACTAATCATCAAGCCTCATCTCAAACATTCAGAGAAATTAATATATCATACAGATAACAATGAAGATGAGGACAATAGTCCAATAATGCAGATAATACTAATCATCAAGCCTCATCTCAAACATTCAGAGAAATAGTATATAATCATACAGATAACAATGAAGATGAGGACAATAGTCCAAATAATGCAGATAATACTAATCATCAAGCCTCATCTCAAACATTCAGAGAAATAGTATATAATCATACAGATAACAATGAAGATGAGGACAATAGTCCAAATAACCAGATAATACTAATCATCAAGCCTCATCTCAAACATTCAGAGAAATAGTATATAATCATACAGATAACAATGAAGATGAGGACAATAGTCCAATAATCAAATAATACTAATTTATCAAACATATTTGTAAAATAACTTGAATGCAAAATCATTCCACTCGATTGTTTCTATGTTTTTTGCTTAATGACTGCTGTATGCTGATTATTTCTATTGTATAAGTTTAGAAACTTTGAAACGGCATTTTATTTATTGAGATTGAGTCTATTGATTTGCATTCATTTTTAAAAAGTTTTTGTATTTCGTTAATTTATCTGCAGTTATTGTGGTTTTAATTTCCCTCTGTGTTTCGGACTATTGTCCTCATCTTCATTGTTATCTGTATGATTATATACTATTTCTCTGAATGTTGAGATGAGGCTTGATGATTAGTATTATCTGCATTATTTGGACTATTGTCCTCATCTTCATTGTTATCTGTATGATTATATCATTTTCTCTGAATGTTTGAGATGAGGCTTGATGATTAGTATTATCTGCATTATTCGGACTATTGTCCTCATCTTCATTGTTATCTGTATGATTATATACTATTTCTCTGAATGTTTGAGATGAGGCTTGATGATTAGTATTATCTGCATTATTTGACTATTGTCCTCATCTTCATTGTTATCTGTATGATTATATACTATTTCTCTGATGTTTGGATGAGGCTTGATGATTAGTATTATCTGGTTTTCGGACTATTGTCTCATCTTCATTGTTATCTGTATGATTATATACTATTTCTCTGAATGTTTGAGATGAGCTTGAAATTATCTGTGTTATTCGGACTATTGTCCTCATCTTCATTGTTATCTGTACAACGTTACAACGTTTACAAGATGAGGTCTTATTTTACAGTACGTCATATTTTCGGGGAAACATGGTAGTAGGTAGATAAGACTCTTTAAACTTTAATACAGCAACCAACCTAGGAAAAAAAACCGTTTGTGTGTTTTCATTGTTTTGGGTTTTTTAATCCAATTTTTTTAAACACATTTTTCATCTCTTTACCCCATAGATGGGACCCTAACAGGAAATAACTCTCCAGGTCAGGGCACTTTTGGAGCAATATTGATTAAAAGGACCTCCACACTCCCAGGAGCTGCAGAATTGGAACTTCATCACTAGATGTAGTTTGACTTCATACACAGGATACCAATCTTATTATAATGGAGATTGTGTGCTTTTCGTCTGTAACCGAAACTATATTCATACTCAATGTCCAATTCTCTTAGTTATTTACATCACATTCTCCATGCTTTTCTTTTAAACCTCAATTATTAATACTAATTGTCTTACATTATTAATACTGTTAACTATGTCTACATACTAACAACATGCAATTGTATTTTATTATACAACGAAATAGCGGTTTACAGTGTGAAACGGGAAGGCCAATTTGCATATTAATATAAAAATCGAAATTTAATAAATATGTGCTAGTATTATTGATATCTAACTGTTTTGGTTTTATTTTAATGAAAATATAAGCAAAAATCTCTTCAATGAATCTTAAATGAAATCTATTAACAGACAAAATAACTGTCATTTTATTCTTTACTTCCTCTTTTAACTAAATAGTTTAATTAGAAAAATAACAATGAAAGATGAGAGTGATGGAGTAAGTTCAGTTGTTCCATTTTTATTATACTCCCTCTGTTTCAAATCTTTTTATCTGTATTCGTATTTAGTTTCATTAGCCTTTCTAATTTAATACAATATTTTATTACATTAAAACTTAAATACTTGCACCCGGAGGGAGCATATATTTGCTAGTAAAGATAAAGACAACAGTCCGAAAAATCTAAATAACATAATCTAAAATACTTTTAACATATTTACTTCTTTGTCCGCTTGATGTTTAAATCAAAGCTATTTTTTAATAGAGCAAATAATTAATCTCATCCTGTCATTTGGAAGAAGAATAAACCGACTGCACCTCTGTAGAGGGTTAAACACCCCCCCCAATAGAGCTAGTTGTTGCCGTTGGTGGCGACCACCTTAAGGATGGAAGACTGATGGCTGTGCAGTTTATGACATGAAATTACTCACTTTGGCCTTACTCAGGTTTGACAGGCGGTCAGAAATGCCCTCTCCGATCAATCGGCCGGTCACCCCAAGCCCTGGAACTTTATATGTCCCAACCCTATTGCCCTTATGGCAAGCCCAAGTCTTTTATCATATATGTGCTAGAAGGCGCTGCTGAGGGTCTTAATGTCCTGGGTATAACGGTTAAACTACATCTGATTGGAAGTTCCAATTCTGGAGCTCTGGGGAGTGTGGAGTAACCTTCATCGCCAGTACTCCCAGGTTCACTCTGACCGGGAGTGGTAGTACCTGTTTAGGGTCTAATCTATGGGATAAATAGAAAAAATGAGTTTTAAAAAATATTAAAAATTGAGTTTAAAAATGTTTGAAACGCATCAAGCATGAATAGAACAAAATGTCTTCTGTATAAAATAACCAACAAGGGTTGATATGCCGTAAAACAAATCGTCATTATTACAAGATAGCCACGTACATAATGTGATGATATTGTTGATTCTGCTTTTCCAGAAAAGAAAAATAATTTCAAGTACTTAGAAAGTCCTTGATATCTGAGGAGACTTGCTGTCACTAAAAGTTTAGAGAAAAGATCAGCTAACGCAGCGTGTTTAAAAACAGACCAGGAGTGGATTGGTATTATGAGGAAGTGCGTCCGGTCTCCCGCCTCAAAAATGCTACCACGGTGACTATCAAAATAACAACGCCAGCTCGTCGTAATTCTTGTTATTTTCGTAATTTGTCGTAATTCTTGTTTAGATATGAAGATGGATATATAGTTTGGATAGCTGAGATAGATAGATAGAATAAACAACAAAATAATATAGATAGAATACGAAAAATGGAGATAGATAGATATTTTCGACAGTAAATGTTGGGGGGGGTCGCTTTTTTTTTGTCGTATTCTTGTTTATTTAAACTAAAACAAGACATTAACAAACATGAATAAAAAAAATCTTAGTATTTAAAGTAATAATAGATAAATTATAACAATTAGATAGATAGATAGATGGATGTTTGAATAGACTGAGCTGGGTCGTTATTTTAATAGTCCCGGGCAGACTCTTGAGGCGGAACCGGGACGCACTTTCTCATAAATTACAAGTGGATTTACAATATGAAAGGAAATATATATTAATAATAGAGATTCGCTTTCTTTTATCTGTAACCAAAACTGCGTCACTGCTACGTAATACCCAAATTGCGTCACTCGCTACGTCATCATTACCAAATCGTCATAACATAGAATAAATAAACTAAATTTGAGCATGCAACATTAGATAGTCCTATTTTTTTTTGTTTTTTTTAAAAGTCTTGATAAATAGATGCCCGGTATTATATATTTACATAAAATTTGTTTTTATCTAAATATTTTTAAATTTAAGAACTAGTTTCCATTTCAATTGCTTTATTTTTTACTCCTTTATAAATTGATGATTTTAAACTTACTTATGTTATCTGACATTGATTTTTAAAACTTCCCTCCCTCTGACTCGGGCAATATCTTCAAAATTTATTTTCCCACATCCGGAGGTTTTTTTTTATTGTTAGTAATTATACTGGAGATCGGTCTCTATTGTATATGTAACCAAAACTACGCTCACAATTACCCAAAAATCGTCAATACGTAAATAAACAACAATTAATCATATAAAATAAATAAAAGCTGTTCCTTGTAATTCGACGTTTGAATCCTGGCCTTTTATTATAAACTATATATCATTTAAATAAGCGTGAGGCGCGTGGTCTAATGTTAGAGTCGAGGAAATGGCTCGTCAACGCGGAGTTCAATTCCAGGAGGTGGCTTGTTGGAATTTCACATGGGACTAAATACCCTTGGGAATGGATGAATCCTACTCCCTCCAGCTATGGGTAAATAGCAGGGCAATTGGACTTTTTACCATGGCTAGGTAACCGGTTAGGAGAGGAAAAACCTGTTAACTCCGCTTAAAAAATTGACCTTGTGTCGCATCTGCTCGTGGCGAGGGTTGGTAATAATATCTTTAAATAAAATGAACTGTATAACTATGAAATTAATTTAAAAATTTCATTCTTTAACGGAAAAATTTTGCGAATTTTTTAATCAATTAAAAAGAAATTGTACAGTTACAAGTTAACTAAAAGTTTAGAATAAATAAATACGATTTTAGTGTGAATTTTCTGTAAATATTCAAAATGATTATATAAATTAATAATTTTAATTGAAGGGGACAGAAAAAGTTTCATTTAAAATAACTTATTTCTTTTTACACCTTGTTCTATAAATGTTCGTTTTGAGCACTAAGATTATGTGTGTATTAGGTTGTCACCACCGAGGCTGCAGTGTGTGACGCGCAACTCTCAGAATGAATGGTGATCAATAGTGTGGGATGTTGCTAGGTTAGATGATTTTTATGTCTGTATTTTATGTGTCCTAGTGTACCATCCACTCACTTAGTTGATTCGCTTCTATGGTTTTCGCAGATAGATTAAGTGCACTAGATGCTTACACGATTCGTCAAGAACGTAAAGCACTCAATTTAACATGCAACCTTAGAACAGTCCTTATTATTTTTAAAACAAGTTTTAAATAAATACATGACGGTATTATATATCTATATATAGTTTGTTTTTATTTTAATAGATATTAAAGTTTACATTTCAAATTGTTTTATTTTTTAATCCTTTAATGAATTTGATGATTTTACTTACTTAAGGGTAACACTCGCTGAATTGAATTTTTACTCCCACCCTCTGGCATATGTTTCAAAAAATTCCTTTTTACTCGCCCGAGGGTGTTTTTTATTTGTACTAGTATATATAAATAAAGAAATAATGTGAAACACCAGGAAATGATAAATGGAATCATAAATCGTGTAAATGGATTCAAATCGTTATTACAAGATTAGGTACATCACCTGATAATAACCTGATAATATTACTTAAGAAGAAAAATATTTGAAGTCTTTTATAATATTTACTTATTGTCCGGTCATATTGAAACAAAATAATTACCTTATGGCTGTGAAATGATTATATCTACAATACATATACGCAAATCATGCATTCAAACACGTCAATCACCACACACACACACACACCCACACACACACACACACACATAATATTATATATTATAAGTATATATATATTACATA
>CM042174.1:32668407-32680590 GCA_023376005.1 Doryteuthis pealeii | reverse complement strand
CACCCCCCAAGAGAGAGATCTTCTTTGTTTTTCCTTTCCTTCTTTCTTTCTTTGAAATTCCTTCTATTCGTCTGTCATTTCTTTCTTTCGTTATCTCTTTCTTTTTCTTTATTATTGCATCTGTCTTCTATGTTTCTTTTTCGTTTTTTTTTTTCTTTGATTCTTTCTATCCTTCTTCTCTTCTTTCTATCTTTTGAAATGTTTTTATTTCTTTCTAGTTAGTATTATCCGCGTTATTCGGACTATTGTCCCCATCTTCATTGTTATTTGTATGTTTCGGCCGATATGCCCTCCGGCCTTCTTCAGGTATTTCTTGTCTGACTCGGGAACCTTCTCGGACTCGGGAACCTTCTTTTCGAACTCGGGAAATTCTTGTCGTAATCGGGAGCCATCACGGAACTTTGAACCTAACCCTTTATTTATCCACGGGGTATCTGTTCTCATTCCGCTAACCATAGTGGGGTAGGAGTTGTGCTAATTATTTTTCTAATTGCCTCTACTCAGGATTGAACTCGGGGTTCAGAGATATCTGTCACTTAGAACTGTTTTAACCTAACTACCTTATCACTTCTTTCTAGTTGTCTGGTCTTTGTTTGTTTGGTTCTTTCTTTCTTTCTTTCTTTCTTTCATAGTTAGCTTTTTCTTTTCTTTCTTTCTGTTTATTTTCAAGTGAGTCATTGTTTTCTTTTTTGTTTTCTTTCTTTTTCTATTTTTTTTTAAATAAATTATTTATTTATTTATTCATATCTTTACGATTACTTCATTCAATTCTTTCTTCCTTCCTTCCTTCCTTTCTTTTTATTTTCCAGTTAATTATCATTCTCTCTCTCTCTCTCTCTCTCTCTCTCTCTCTCTCTCTCTCTCTCTCTCTCTCTCTCTCTCTCTCTCTCTCTCTCTCTCTCCAACTCTTACTTTCTCACTTTCATTGTCATTCTTTTTCTATTCTTTTGTTCCCTATCTTTTATTTTAGAATTAATGAAATTGCTGCTCGTCTGACGATTGATAATCATAAAACTTGAGAAAGTGAAAAATTATTTTGATTTTTACATTTAAAATTAACACTGTATGCTGTTCCAAGAAAGTATCGAGTATCGATTTAATTTTAGGTTTTTGTCAGCAATTTTATCATTCAATATATATATATATATATATATATATATATATATATATATATATATATAGAGAGAGAGAGAGAGAGAGAGAGAGAGGGAGAGATAGATAGATAGATATTATTGAATACATTATATTTATACAATAATATATATATATATATATCGGTATACACGCCTATCTCTCTCTCTCCCCATATATATATATATATATATATATATATATATATATATATATATATATATATATATATATATATATATATATATATATGCTTATGACCCCTCTCTCTTTATTATGCCTCTGCCTCTCTGTCTCTTCATGTGTATAGAGACAAGCACACACACACACACACACACACACACACACACATATATATATATATATATATATATATATGTGTGTGTGTGTGTGTGTGTGTAAATATATACACACGCACATATATATATACATTTGATATCAGTTATTGTGTTTTCGAATCAGATTCATGAACATTTTTGTAACTACTTGAATATATTTGCATATATCTGCATGTATTTATCACTGTCGCTAGGGATGATATTTTAATTATAGCTCGACTCGATATCAGCATCATCATTTCCCTTCATCTATTACCACAATGATTCATGAATCCATCTTGATAATAAAACGTATTCCATTTTTATCTTCAGACCAGCAGGGATATCAGACATTGTTCGGGAAAAAACATGTCTTTCGAAATAATTATCATATCTGTTATATATCCGAAAATTAAATAACTTAAACAAAACTTATATATATATATATATATATATATATATATATATATATATTGATACTTGGTTTGAAAATCGCAGAAACTGACAGTTACCAGGCGCCGTTTTACTTTATGTGGAGCTCTCTAAGTAGTTTAACTTACGAGAAGAGAGCTTCCTTAAAGTTCAAAAATAAAAATAAACATTTCTAATAATAATCAAATTAACTTAAATATCAATTTAATATGTGTAATATTTCAAATCACAAAAAAAAAGATAGCAGCAAATACTGTAGTAATAATTACTTTAAGCGTGGAAGAAATTATTAAGTATTTTTTTAGTTTCTTTTTAAATGAGTATTTATTTTTAATGTCCATGGGTAATTTATTCCATAGTTTTGCAAAATGATAGCGAATTGATTTTATTCCATAAAGCTGACTATTGCATTGAAGCAAAAAAAAACATCCACCAGATGATTGGCGAGTTTGAAGAATTGAGAGAAAAGAAATTGTGAAAACAAGTGGCTGATATTTTGTTAATGGATTCATAAACAAAAGTCAGCAATTTGAGTTTAAATATTGCTGGTAGTCTTAGTATTTTTTTATTTTTGAAAATGGGGGAGAGTTTGAGAAATTGTGTGGATAGAATATAGCGTTAACCACTCTTTCCTGTAATCTAGAGACAGGTTCAGTATACGATGAAAAGGTTGGGCCCCACACTGAAATACCATATTGCAGAAAAGATGTGAATATAGCATTGTACAGATGTTGTGAGGTTTTAAGGGGTCAAATAAGAACAAAACAACGGGTAACGAAAAGTAGAAAAATGTATTAACAGAAAGTAGACAATACAATAGAGAGATGTGGAAATTACGTCCAACAAACAGAGTTATTGGCACTCGCATTGGCTTGCACCTAAGCCACAATTATCCCTGTTTATTTATAGTAACCTGTCGGCACGTTCCATTAGTCAATAGGGTGTATCACCTATAACAAAAGACAAATGAGAAATTTAAGAGGCAGAACAAATCTTATTTTGAAAAACCTGCCACATGTTCTTGCCAATTTATTTGAAAGTTCTCTGAGATGATATTTCCAACTTAGATTTTCATCCAATAAAAGTCCCAGAAAATGTAACAAATTTAACTCTATCAATGTGCTTTTTACCAATTTTAATAATATTACCAGGGGGGGGGGGGGGATGTCAGTGCGTGTAGAGTGGAATATAATGTAATTTGTTTTATCTACATTTAATGATAATTTATTGGTATTAAGTCATCTTTTAACAGCTTTGAGCTCCGTGTTGACAGTTTTAAAAAGGGTTCTTAAAGAATCAGATTCACAATAAATATTAGTATCATCAGCAAATAGATAAAACATCAACGTCTTTATTCCAAGTTTATTGTAACTGTTCCAAGTGCACCAACTACAATTGGTATCACTTTGGACCTCGTATTCCACAACCTTTTCAATTCTCTAGCAAGGTCCAGGTATTTGTCCATCTTTTAGTTTTCATTTAGCTTCCCCCTGTGATCTGCTGGAACCGCAAAGTCCATCAGTTGACACATTCTTTTTTTTTTTTTGTTAATCAACACTAGGTCTGGTCTCCGGCTGGGATAGGGTGATGGTCTCCTGGCTGGGATAGGGTTATTATTATTATTATTATTATTATTATTATTATTATTATTATTTACTCCTTTTGAGTTTTCACATCATCATTAGCTGATGGTCTTTTCACTGGAGTCTGAGTGACAGCAAGTCTCCTCAGGTCTCCAGGACTCTTCTGAGTATTCTGGCAGATTGCAGCAGTGCAGTGTTCTGAATGGTTTCAATCCTTCCTCTGATTTCCAAACTTTCCAGACCCTTTTCCAATCCTTTTGGGACTGTTCCAAGTGCACTAACTACAATTGGTATCACTTTGACTTTCATATTCCATATCTTTTTCAGTTCTCTGGGTTTTTTACAATAAGGGAGATAATTATTGTCTCCATACACCACCATTCACACAGAAAGGGATTGTCCGTTGTCGACAATATCAAGCCAGACTTTCAGGTTGCACACTGGATGGTCTCAATTATTCCTCTGATTTCCAGTTACTCAAGACTATTTTCCAAATGTTTGGAGATATACCAACTACAGTACGATTACACTCCCTTTCACCCTCGTATTCCAGGTTTTTTTTCTTCAGTTTCATTCATGTAAATAATAAAAAGAAGAGGGCCAAGGACGGAACCCTGTGGTACACCACAAGCAACTTCTTGTGAATCAGAAACAACATTTTCAATTGAAACAAACTGATACCTATCAAACATATATGATCTGAACCAGTCCGGAACATCCCCCTGATTCCATGGTGATCTAGTTTTGATAATATTTTATGATTTACTGTATCAAATACTTTTTGTAGGTCGATAAAAACTCCACATCCAGTTTTTTTATTGTCCAATGTAGATCTTATTTTCTCAGTCATACTTATTAAAGCATTGGTCAATTGAGTGATTTGGCCGAAAACCAAACTGCTGTGGGTGAATCATTTTATGATGAGTGAGGAAAGAGTATAGACGTTTGTACATTAATTTTTCATATATCTTACTAAAAACTGGCAAAAGCGAAATGGGGCGATAATTAGATGGTGTATTCGGATCCCCTTTTTTAAATAGAGTTATCACTTTGGCAGTTTTTAATTTTGTGGGAACTCTACCCTGGATGAAGGATTGATTAACAAGTTTGGCAAGTGTTTTGGAAATAACAGGTTTCCGGATTTACAACAATTTTGCGGGAATACTATAAGGGCCAACTAATTTTGAAATATTGATGCTTGAAATAATATTTTCAATTTCCGGATTTGTTACAGGGGTACGGAATACTGAATTTGAATTTTTGTTGCAAAGGTAGTCACGAGGGGATATGGGGATTCTTGGAATTGATTTTGTTATATTGTCCGCCACACCAACAAAATAATCATTGAACACGTTTGATATCTCAATTTGATCAGATGTTAATCCACCATTTTTTCATTAATTTTTATTAATGGCAAATTAGTTTTTATAATTGATCAATGATGTTATGCCAGACCACAATTTTTTCTTCTTATTAGTATTACTCGAAAAATAATTTTTGTAATACCTTTTTTTACTTTTTTTCAATTCAGTGGCTACACGATTTCTAAACATTTTAAAGATTCTAGCAAAATAAAAAAACACCCTCTGGGCGACGTAAAATAAATATTGCCTGAGGGGATGGGAGTTGAAAATTTAATATCAGAGAGTTTGTATCATAAGTAAAGTAAAATCATCAGATTTATTAAAGGAGTAAAAAATAAAATAAAATTATTAAAGGAGTAAAAAATATGAAAAAAATTAAAATGGAAACTTAGTTCTGATAACTTTAAATATATATTAAAATAAAACAAACTATATGTAGATAGATAATACCAGGTATGTATTTATTAAAACTTGTTTAAAAAACCAATGAGGACTGTCTAACATTGCATGCTCAAATTTTGTGTGTATTTATTTTTCGTTATGACGTTTTAGGTAGTGTGACGTAATCAGAGACGTCGTTTTTGTTACAGACAAAAACCGGAAGCGAATCTCCATTATTAATAAATATACATTGCTTTCAGATTTATTACTTCTAATTTGTCTATGCATCCGATCACGAATTTTCATCGTTTTTTGAATTTTGTTATTTATCCATGGATTATTAGAAAGTTTAATTTCCTTTTTGGTACATTTTTTTATTGACACAATTTCTCTAATTATTGAGGTAATATTATTAAGGAATTTGTCATAATTACAATTAGCGTTTGAATTAATGTTGTCCAAACATGAAAAATCAATCTGATGAAATTTTTAGAAAGTAGGGTTGATGCCCTTGAACAATATACTCAGATCAATGACATAATAATCACCGGACTTTATGATAAAATCCAATCTCACAACCGAGCTGATAGGGAGGATGAGGAAAACATTAATAACACCGCTGAAAATCAAATTGCTGATTTTCTCCAAACCAAAGGAATCACACTGGATAAAAGTCACATTGAAGCACGTCATTCCCTAAATAGGAATGGTGAGAACAACCCAATATTAATCCTTCGTTTCACAAATAGGAAATAAATAAATTTTACAGAAAAAATAAGTGTGTATACAGTAGTACGGACACGACTTCATCTTGGAAGATTTCTTGTTTTATTTTTAACCGCGAAATCATATTTCTATATGGTCGGTAACCTAGCAATAGTAGTTTATGTTTATCTACGTGTACTTCGAGGCACGTGTTGTAATGGTTATCGTCGGAGGTTATGAACTCAGCGAACGAAGTTCAAATCCTGGAGGATGCTGTTTACATTTCACATAGCACTAATAAACTTGAGAAAAGTATGGATATAACTAAGATCGGTCGAACTGAAGTTGTGCTAGTAGCCGCTCAATTTGTTCTGTCTCGTGTCTTCCAAATCCTCTGTGTGTGAGTGTGTGTGGTGGGGGTGCTTGCTTGTGTGTGTGCTTGTGTGTGTAAGTGTGTGTGTGAGCGTGCGTGTGTGTGTGTGTGCGCGTGCGTGTGTGCTTATGTCTGTGGGTCTGATCATTTCCTTTGAGAGCGGCTACTAGTACCACTTCAGTTCGAGTAATCTTCTGATGATGGGATTTTTATCCCGAAATATTAAGAATAAAATGACAGGTTAACAAACAACATCATAGTTACCTTCTTTTTTCTTCACACTTGCATTGTGACAGCCTTCAAAAACAACCAACAAACCAATATATATATATATATATATATATATATATATATATATATATATATATATATATATTCTGATTGCACTGCAAACTTTTGAAAAATATGTGGTTTTATTTTAATGTCTTTTATTTCAATTTTCAAAAAAGACATTTTCAAAAAAGAAATTTTCAAAAAAGAATTGTCTGCTCATGTGTCCCAGTGTGGTCTGAAAACAATTATTGGGTTATTAGTTGGTAAAATGTACTTGCAAAATTTAATAGATTTATTTCAACCGGAGGATCCAGTGGCTTCGGCCCTGGACCACATAAGCTAACATCGTTGATCCCAGGAGGGGGCGTCCCCCAGTCAAGACATACCCGCTCAATTTAAAGGGGCAGGGATGGGTTTATTTTGTCTTAAGAAAGTCAAAAATTTACAAAGAGAAAAAAAAGAAAATAATTAGAAACACCGATACATATATAAAGAGCAGTTGGGTGTATGTATGTCCGGAGGAAACTACAAAAATTAAACAGTTAATGACAAACTAAATATATATACACGTTCACTATCACCAGATCTAGCTTTTTGAACAAAAATAATGAAGATTTGAATTAGATTTGTGTAGATAGTTAAAAAATAAAATTTAGATGATAATTGCATGGATTTTATTTTAATTTTTTTAGCATTTTCCTTTTTAGATTGTCTCGATGAACACAAGGTTTTTTTTTTTGTTTTATACATAGGGATCTTAATGTGACATCCTGCAAGGATCCAACTTGTGATTCAACAATAATTGATCTGCGAGACTACATGTTTAACCCCTCTACCCAGTCGATGCCGGGTAGCCGCTTCTAGTTAAAAATAAGTCAATCTGTTCTACTTGGATGACACATACATTGAATAGATTATATAAGGTTGTTACAAAACTAATGGCCGATTGAAGTGCTCGGTTTTGAAATGTCATTTTAACATAGAATTTGTGGTTTATTTCAGGTGAATTTTTGCATATATAACGATTAATGTGTGCCCAAAAATAAATGTTAATTTATTTTCAGATAGAAAGTATTTTTGAAAAATAGGGGCCTTCAAAGATGAACATGCCTAAACATGACCTTTGCCTTCTTATGTTGCATGAGTTCAAGCTTGGGCACAATGGCTCCGAAACTGTTGCCAATATCAACAAAGCATGGGTAGATGAATCCACAAGTGATCGGACTGTACGAAAGTGGTTCCAGAAATTCCGCAGTGGAGATGAGAGTCTTGATGATGAAGAAGGTAGAGGACGGACATGCAGTCTTGACAATGAACAATTGCAGGCAGTTATCGAGCAAAATTCACGACAAAGTGTCAGAGAAATGTCTCAGACACTTGGTGTCAGCATTGCAACAGTTTCCAGCCATTTACAGAGTATTGGAAAGGCGAAAAAGCTCGATAAATGGGTTGCTCTTGACCGAATAGTCATTTGTGATACGAGACCTTACCACATCCTTCATATTCTCCCGATCTTTCACCAACAGAATCTCATTTTTTTAGGCATTTAAGCACATTTTGAAATGGTAAAACTTTTCGATCTAAACAAGTGGTGGAATCATCATTCAAAGATTTTGTTGAATCACAGCCAATAACTTTTTACCAACGCGGAATAAATTACCTCGTAGATTGGTGACAAAGATTCATAGCTGCCCAACGCTCGTATTTTGGCTAATTTTAACATTTCTACTGTTAATGTTTCAACAATAAATGTATGTATTTGAAATCGGCCATTATTTTTTGTAACAACCTAATATATAACAAAAATACACTTTTTTCACACAATTTATTTTCTATCCTTAAACTTTTGAGTCGTCGTGTAGATATCGAATTTTTTATGGGCACTCTTCTTCGCCACTGTTGGATATAAAACATTTTCATTGTCACTGGTTATTTTTACAAATTCCCGTTCTGGCAGATTTGCCGTGTGATATCCTTTCGTTTCCAAAGTTTGACAATGCGTTAAATAGCGAAAAGATAAAGGACGTTTTATATTTAAGATATCATCTCAAGATGGACTTTTTCGGTGGTAGAGGATGGTGGTTTGTAGGTGGGGAGGTATTCGCTTAACCCACTTGAACGTTCCCATAAACTGGGAGCTTTCGACATTAGAAAAAGCCCCAAGCTTTCATTTAGAGGAGATGATTTTTCCCTGCTGCTGAAATAATTGTCGTTTAATATTGGTATTTCTTTAGTATTCTTTCTTTCTTTTTTTCTTTTTATATTTAGGTTTTTTCGTTCTTTTTCTATCCTCATTTTTCTTTTCTTTCTTTCTTTCTTTCCTTTCTATTTCCAGTTCATTCTTTTTCTTTTTTTTCTTTTTTCTTTCTTTCTTTCTTTCTTTCTTTCTTTCTTCTATTTCCAATTCATCTTTTCTTCTTCTTTCTTTCTTTCTATTTTCTTCTTTCTTCTTTTTTTTCTTTTTTTCTTTTCTTTCTTTCAATTTCCAGTTCATTTTTCTTTCTTTCTTTCTTTCTTTCTTCTTTCTTTCTATTTCTCTTTCTTTTTTTTTTCTATTTTCCAGTTCATTCTTTTTTCTTTCTTTTTTTTCTTTTTTCCTTTGTTTCTTTTTTTTTCCAGCTCTTTCTTTTTTCTCTTTTTTTTCTATTTTCTTTCTTTCTTTCTTTTTTCTATTTCCAGTTCATTTTTTTTTCTTTCTTTTTTCTTTCTTTCTTTTCTATTTCTCTTTCTTTCTTTTCTTTTTTTCTTCTTTCTTTCTTTCTTTTCTTATTTTTTCTTTCTTTCTTTATTTGTTCATTTATTCGAGTAGGAGTAAAAAAGTAATGCCATTTTGTTTAGGACAGGTATAATTACCAACACAGGAACATGTATCATACATCAAAATGAAGCTGGTTCTCTGTGGATCACATCTCTACTTCTCCACATGACAGGTATAATTACCAACACAGGAACATTCCTACTTCCCTACATATTTACCGTTTCTCTTAATAGCAATGTTCCACCTTCGAATGTGAGCATATATCTCAGCCCCGTAAAATTCTGTTGACTGTTATTTGAGCCGAAGTGGCTCACTACAGATTTCACATCCCTGTCACTGGAATAATGTTTGCCTCAGTCTATCTTCTCTTAATGGCCTTTATGCATTTACCAAATCCCTCCGCTACGGTCAGGATATGACACAAGGTAAATGTTTAAGGGGAGTACAGCTGGTTTGAAATCAGAGTCTTCCTTCTCCTAGACTGGTTGCCTAACCAAGGCTAAAGAATCCTGTCTCCTCTACTATTTACCCATAAATGGGAGACAAGAGGTAGCTTTATGCTGTTACTGCTTTAGTAGCGATCCTTTAGGCTTCAAGCAAGAGCACTTGTCCAGCGGACATCCAGAGCACGATCCTTAGAAAAGAATTTCCTCGGTGCTTCTCAGCCTAGCAAGTCCTTCGTCAATGATTGCAAATGGTCATCTCTCAGTATCAATGATTAACTAGTCAACCAGCCACGTATTTGGGCTGTTGATTGGCTGAAGTTTAACCTGCGTGACATCGCCTAGTCTATAAATATAAATGGTGTATCGTAGCAAATGAAAGAGGGTTTTGAAGTCAGTGTTTTAAAATGTTTTATCGATTGTTTTATAATGTTTTATCATGTATTTCCATGCTTTTGTAACCGATTTTATTAAGCATCTGTCATAAAACCAAATTTCTAAGAGGCAGAAAGTGATGCATATTTGAGTCTTCATTCTTTATGCTCGCGTGAGCAGCATATTGTCTTATTCTTCTTGTCGATAGGAGGACATATTTTTACAATAAAAATCAACTAGAATTAGGACGATGAAGGATGATATTATCGTAATGATATTGTCTAATGCATTTTTTTATTCTTTATCGTGGTTGTTTGGGCGGAAATGTTATTCTATAAGTATTTTTTGCTGTAATCTCTGTATTCATTTAGTCTAAAGTAAAGTGGCCATTCAGACTTTCCAATGGATTGTCTTGTCAGCGTATGCAGTCATGTGAATAATATGTGTGTGTGTCTGAGAGAGAGAGAGAGAGAGAGAGAGAGAGAGAGAGAGAGAGAGAGAGAGAGAGAGAGAGAGATAAACACATACACAGAGAGACAGAGACAGAGAAGAGAGAATGAAAGAGAGACAGAGGCAGAAGAGAAAGAAAGTGAGAGAGAGAGAGAGAGAGAGAGAGAGGTTGTTGTGTGTGTGTATATATATATTCATATATGCGCGTGGTTATATATATATATATATATTCATATATGTGTGTATGTTTATATATATATATATGTATGTGTGTGTATCTGTATATATGTGTGTGTATTTATATATATATACATTTGTGTATGTGTATTATATTTATATATTATGTTTGTGTATGTGTATTTATATATGTATGTGTGTTTGTGTATGTGACTTATATGCAAATATGTGAGTGTTTGTGTATGAGTATATATATATATATATGTATATATATATATATGTGTGTGTGTGTATGTGTGTGTATATGACAATGTATCTATATATATATATGTGTTTGTATGTGTATTTACAAATACATGGGTGAATGTGTATATATATATATATGTGTGTGTGTATGTGTTATATAATGTTATTATATATATATGTATGTGTGTGTTTATGTATGTATGTATGCACACACACACACACACACACACACACACACACATATATATATATAATATATATATATATATATATATATCAGTAAGTGTTCCCCTTGAGCTGGATACAAGAGGATCATTGTTTAAAGTTTCAGACAATTAACCACCATGTTGACCTTTTCTGTCCCGAAGTTAAACAACACCGATTATTATTGAAGCGTTTTATCGGCCACATTTATGGAGGAAAGAAACTACGACATTTGCTGACAGTTGATCGGATGTATTTATTGATCCATTTTCCCCACCCTGTCGGCTGGGGCGTTAGAAAGCACCGACTGCACCTCTGCAGAGGGGTAAGACTCCCCTAATGGGGCCACATGTTGACCGTGGGTGGCGACCCGTGATGCTTAAGGATAGAGCCCAGGTGGATGAGCAGTTCATGACATGCAATACTCCACTTTGTCCCTATCTTGGGCTAGACGGGCGGTCGGAGAGGCCCCCTCCGATCAATCGGCTGGTCACGTCAAGCCTAGCACCTATATGATTTCCCAACCCTATTGCTCTTATGGCAAGCCCCAACCACTTTTTATCATAATGTGCTAGAAGGCGGTGCTGCAGGTCTACATGTCCTGGAATGACGTTAAACTCTATCTGATGGTGAGGTTCCAGTTTTGGTGGTTTGGGGAATGTGGAGCACCCTTTCATCACCATTGCTCCCTGGTCCACTCTGACCCGGAGTGGTAGTACCTGTTAGGGCCCATCTATGGGTTAAATAGAAAAATGTTTATAAAAAAATTGTATTATCCATTAAGAATTGATTTATTTCAAAACTTTATCGGCATTAAATGACCCACTGAGGTTGATTGCCGTAAAAACAAAACAAAACAAACCAAGTCATGATCCATTTTCAGTTGGTTGTTTGTTGTTGGTCTATGCTAAGCATGACGTAAGACTAAACAGTGGCAAACTGAAAATCTATAAAATATATTAATAATATAA
>CM042174.1:32650907-32665907 GCA_023376005.1 Doryteuthis pealeii | reverse complement strand
ACACCTACCATCAGCTCCTCACTCTACCGCACAGATCCCTGTGCTACTCATACGCTGAGTTGGCGAGGACCGGTATCGAACTAGGAACCTTGTGGTTTCTAGCCGAACGCTCTACCGACTGAGCTAACCCGGCCCAAATAGTTAATTCCTTGTTAGTATTGGAGAAATGATAATAAAGTGCTCAATTACTTCTGTAAGAGGTGTATTTATTTAATTATAGTTTACAATACATTTAAGATTCCGTTTTACCAATGGTTTCGGAGTCTCACCTTTAGGTGATTGGTCGTCATCAGAAACGTTGACAAACAAAACACGAAACTCGAGACTCAATCACGACAAATAGAGACGCCGGTGATTGATGAAAGGAAAGGAGAGAACGGATAACGGGTCACGCGAGAAAAAAAAAACTGTCCAAATATTTTCAAAAGTGAACGTTTCTGATGACGACCAATCACCTAAAGGTGAGGCTCCGAAACCATTGGTAAAACTGACTCTTAAATGTATTGTAAACTATATATATATATATATATATATATATATATACATATATATATATATATATATATATGAATTTAATATTTTTAGAAAAAAACAGATGATGTTAATAGTTTGCTGACAGAATCTGTTTCGACCTTTTTAATAGAGCGGTCTTCATCAGGAGCAAAATATGAAGGATAGACGGAAAAAATAACCGCCTTTCCTTCATATTTTGCTCTTGGTGAAGACTGTTCTATTAAAAAGGTCGAAACAGATTCTGTCAGCAAACTATTAACATCATCTGTTTTTTTTCTGAAAATGTTAAATTCATACTGTCGAATTAACTTCCATTTACTTAATATATATATATATATATATATATACATACAAAGTCTGTAAGTCTTAATAGACATATAGAATTATATATATATATATATATATATATATATATATATGGGTCATCCACAGACATGTGTTTCGACTTATCAAGTCTCTTCAGTGTGGCTAGACATTTTGTAAGCTACCTACAGCCGGAATTGAAATCCGATCTGTTGGGAATCAGTCCGGCACCTTAACCATTAGGCTGTCTTCATTTACAGAATAGGAAGGGGATTTTAACTGTTTTAATACACACATCGCTTTGTGTGTAAAGGCCGTCACAGAGTGCTCCATTCGTTATAGAGAAGAGCGTTGATGTGTGTTTTCCTTTGTCCTATTTGAATCAGACTTAAGAGTCATTTGGGGCTCACGAGAGAAAAGATTCTGGTGGTCGGGTTATACGGTTGGAGGGATCACAGTGTTCTGTAAATATTATTCTATTGATATATATATATATATATATATATATATTATATATATATATATGTATATATATGGTTAGGAGGTTGATTTAGAAGGCTATCACAATGCAGTTTGGAATAAATAAAAAATAATAATACGGTAACAATGGTGGTGTGTGTTGACCTGTATTTTTATTATTTCTTGAATTTTCGAGGTAATACCTCTTTATCAAAAGAATTGAACTGAAGCAGTACAGCTATGGCATTTCTTCCAAATGAATTTTTTTTTGAAAAAATACACAAAATTACATACACAATGCTTCAAGCAAATTATGAAACTCTCTTATATATATATATATATATATATATATATATATATATATATATATATATTGAGCAAAAATAATAGAGATTTGATTTATATACGTGAAGTTAATTAAAAAAAAATTTAAATGATAACAGCATGGATAATAATATTTTAGATAGTAGACATTAAAATTTCTTTTCAGAGTAGCTGGATCAATGTAAGGTCATTTTTTACATATGGACTTAAATGGGGCATCCTGCGAGGATTCAATTTATGATTCATTAATAATAGATCTATGTGACTAACTAAAAAAAACCCCACCTACCCAGGCGACGCCGGGTAGTCACTGCTAGTACATATATAAAGGGCAGTTGTTTGAATCTGTATGTCTAGAGGAAACTTCCAAAATAAAACAATTAACGACAAAGTAAATATATATAAACATTAAATATCACCAGGCTTGGTTTTTGAGCAAAAATAATGAAGGTTTGATTTATATTTGTGAAGATAATTTCAAAAGAATTTCTTTTGCATTTAATATTCTAAATAGTAAACATTAATTTTTCTTTTCAGAGTGGCTGATAAACACAAGGTCTTTAATGGGTCATACTGCGAGGATCTAATTTGTGATGCAGTAATAATGGATCTGCGAGACTAAATTTTTGCTACCTTTACCCAGGCGATGCCGGGTAGCAACTGCTAGTACGTATATAAAGGGCAGTTGTGTGTATGTGTATGTCCGGAGGAACTACGAAAATAAAACAATTAACGACAAAGTAAATATATATACACATTAAATATCACCAGGGTTTGGTCTTTGAGCAAAAATAATGAAGGTTTGATTTATATTTGTGAAGATAATTAAAAAATAAAATGTAAATGATTACAACATAGAATTTCTTCTGCATTGAAGATTTTAAATAGTAGACAATAATTTTTCTTTTCAGAGTGGCCAAATCGACGCAAGGTCTTTTTTTACATAGGGGTTTTAATGGGGCATCCTGCGATGATCCAATTCCTGATTCAGTAATAATGGATCAGCGAGAGTTACTTTTTTGCTACCCCTCTCTACCTGTGACAGAGAACGATAAAGGAAAGGGAGCAAGACATTGTCTTGCCTGCCAGGATCGAAACCACGTCCCCCCGCATGCGAAAACAGATGCGATGTAAGAACTGGAAGGACGTGAGGTGTGACTGACGGGCCTGGATGTTTGGCTAATATGCCCATAAAATAACAAGTGAGTCAAGCGCTGGGCGATCGGCAGTCAGCAGTCAGCAGTAGAAGACGAAGCGCTTTTCAGTAAGGAAATGTGATTTTGAACTGCTAAAGATTATTTCGACTACGACGACGGATTTTTTTTAGCTGCTAGACGAAGAATGTGTTGACCAACAGAGGGTCTGACTTGTGAGAAGACTGAGAACTCGCTTGTTTTTGGTTCCCCCTTGGCAGGAGCTTGTTGATTCGAAGGTCTATTTTGCCCCATATATCCCCCCCTTCTATACTACCCAGGTAACGCTAAGAAGCCACTTCTAGTCTATCTATACATATAAAAGGACAGATGTATGACCGAGGAAAATTCCTCTCTACCCAGGTGATGCCGGGTAGCCGTTGCTAGTTAAACCAATAAACCGAAACTTCTACGACAATGCGTCTAGCGTTGATATGCTTTTATTTTAATATTATTTCCTCGATTTTCCGAGAATGAATTCAATAAGACGACATCATTGTAGAGAGCGTCTAATGAAATAAAGGCTAAGAGCTGTTCGTCTATTGAAGTAGTCAGTCTTCCTTGAGGTAGATACGAGTAGTTAGGCGTTGTAGACAATTACCAGATATCTGAACTTTGCTTCCTCCAAGCAAAAGAACGTTGATTATTGGAACGTATGAACATCCGTATTGTCAAATGAAAACTTGATATTAGAAAGGGATTCTTGTATATTTCCCTTCAGGTAGGAAAACAAAAATTATTTGCTAATAAAGAACCGGGAAATTGTGTCTGGGTAATGTTGATCGAAGAAAGCGTGGATGAACACTTACAATAAACTATACGCCTGTCAGGTTGGTTGGCTGGTTGTTTGGTTGGTTGGATTTATGGCATGTCAACCCTTACTCGGTTATTTCATACCGAAGAAGTTTTGTTTTATTCATTCTGGATGGCTATTGAACATTGTTATATCACGAGATGTAGGAATAACAAAATGATAATAAAAACAGTGAAATATATTTACATATAACAATATTTAGTGTTATCTGCGTTATTCGGACTATTGTCCCCATCTTCATTGTTATTTGTACAACGTTTCGGGAACCTTCTCGGACTTTGGAATCTTCTTTTTTTCGAACTTGGGAATTTTCTTGTCGTAATCGGGAGCCATCACGGAACTTTGAACCTAACCCTTTATTTATTCCACGGGGGTATCCTGTTCTCATTCCGCTAACCATAGCTGGAGTAGGAGTTGTGTTAATTAATTATTTTTCTAACTGCTTTCACTCAGGATTGAACTCGGGTTCCAGAGATAACTGTCACTTAGAACGGTCTTAACCTAACTGCCTTATCCACTCGGCCATGTGTCCAATTGGACAATTGAGTATGAATTTTGGGAACTTATAAACCTAATGTCTTGATTTGAAAAAAAAAAATACAATATGAGTCTAGGTGAAAAATCATACATAAGTAAAACAGGTAGATATTCTAGCCAAAGAAGATTCCCGAGTCTGAGAAGGTTCCCGAGTCCGACAAGAAATACCTGAAGAAGGCCGGAGGGTATATCGGCCGAAACGTTGTACAAATAACAATGAAGATGCGAAACAATAGTCCGAATAACGCAGATAACACTAATCTTCAAGCCACATCTCAAACATTCAGAGAAATAACAATATTTGTTTTATTTATTCTCACTGACAGGGAATACAATCGGATCGTTTAGGATAGAATTAAACTGTGTGTGTATCATATGTGTGTTCGTCACATGGGCCGTCCTTTGTGTTGTCATGTGTGTGTTCACACATGAGGCCAGTGGCCTTGTCTGCTGACTCTCTGCTTGTCAGTCTTTATTTAACACAGGGTAGAAAACTGCTTCTACCCTAAAATGACTTAACTAGCCCAACCGTGCTAAACGCACGTAGTCACTAGTTCAACCGTGCTGATGCACATCTGTACAGTCCAAACACCCCAGTCCAAAGTAATATGGCGGAATTCTCATATCCGGGTTCCCCGTCACTCCCTTAATGATCAAAGGGAAGCAACTCTATTTTGTTAGGTTTACCTAATAAACATTTATTTCAAACACGATATTTTTCTTTAATTTTTCAACACACACACACACATACATACACACACACACACACACACACACACACATATATATATATATATATATATATATATATATATATATATATACGCGCAACCACACACACAAAACACCTAAAATGCACAATGCCTTTTTTCGATACACACACTCACACCCTCTCATACTCACACCGTAAAAGAGAATTTTTGACGTCATATTTCAAACCGTCCACTTTTTTCAGCGTCTTTTCTTCAGATTTCAAATTTTGAAAAGACTAATAAACAAGGACTATCACTTGCTTATCTCGTTATTCTGTGACAAAATTTTTTTATCACCTTCCATATACTAAGAAATGCCCTGAAGATGATCTAATTAATAGATCGAAACACTGCAGCGTCGGCCAATAAACTTACCACTCAATTTAATTAAACCTGTGTGTTTTAAATTTTCTTAATATACTACATAATATATATATATATATATATTATATATATAATAGGAAATGGTCTTACTCGAACATGAGTTGACAGCCATTATCATATATTATGTATATATATATATATATATATATATATATATATATATGTGTGTGTGTGTGTGTGTGTGCGTGTGCGTGTGTGTTTTGTCTACGGACAATTCTTGTCGGACGAGTATTTGTTCGATCCTTTCTAATTGTCTGGTCATCTTTTTAATATCAAATTAATTAAGGATACCAAAAAGATGGCCAAACAGTTAGAAAGGATCGAACAAAAACTCGTCCGAAAAGAATTGTCAGTAGAGTTTAATAAAACATGTGTAAAAGAAAAAAATGCTGCGAAAATATACTTCTATATATATATATATATATATATATATATATATATATATATATATGGTTAGAGTCGTGGGAAATGGACTCGTCGATTCGAGTTCAATTCCTAGACGAAGCTGTTGGCATTTCACATAGCGCTAATACTCTTGGGAAAGGTATGAATCCATATATTCTCCCTCCAGCTATGGTTTAAATAGTAGGGCAGACTGGGCCCTTCAGCCTTGCGTAGGTAACCAGTCTAGGAGAGGGATAACTCTACAGACTGGGCCCTTCAGAGGAGAGGGATAACTCTGAATTCAAAATTCCTGAGGTCGGTCGTTGATTGGGTTTGTGGCAACCCTTGATGCACCAATTCTTTCCTATCGACTGTGCCAAAAAGTGTGGATGGTCCAACACAAGCCTTCACCACTATAAACAAATCGCTGTGTGGGTGTTCATTGTGTGTATGAACCCTCATACGTCGAAAATCGACGAGAGAGTCCATAATATATATATATATATATATATATATATATATATATATATAATCATTGGGTGACCACTGAGTGCCAAAGTAAGCAAAGCTAAGTAAACAATTACATTTAGTCTGTCTGAAATTATAACAATATATAAACCTTTTTTTTTTTTCTATGATTAACATTTGCTACTTTTTAAAAAGATCCAGAAACATCTATGAACGGAATTGTTCAGCCGCCATTTTTGATTTGCGAATCCAGCGCGGGAAAACCAAATAAGAAAAAAATTGATCCGTTCTTCTTAAGGCGAATCGAAAATGGTTGGTCTTCTTTCTTTAGAATTGCCTCAAGACAGAAAGAAAAATATCATTTTGTTCAATTTGGCGAGGGAATAAACGTTCCTAATTTGTGTATACTTATATAAAACTGAGTTAGGGTATAAATAGCAGTCTTCTATTTCATTTGTATTTATGTATGTATGTATTTATTGAGGTAGATACCTAAATAACTTATTTGACTGTTCCATGTATCTATCACAATCTGTTTCTATCACAATTTGTTCTATCTATCTATCTATCTATCTATGCATTCATCACAATCTATATCTATGTATTAATCAATCCATTTATCATAATTTACTTCTCTCTCCCCATCCTCGTCTCTCCCTTTCTCTTTCTCTCTCTCTCTCTCTCTCTCTTTCTCTGTCTATCCATCTATCTATCTATCTATCTATCACAATTTATTTCTATCTATTAATCTATCCATTTATCACAATTTATTTATTTCTCTCTCCCCACTCTCGTCTCTCCGATTCTCTCTCTCTCTCTCTCTCTCTCTCTATCTCTCTCTCTTTCTCTATCTCTCTCTCTTTCTCTCTCTTTCTCTCTCTCTCTCTATCTCTCTCTCTTCTCTCTCTCTCTATCTATCTATCTATCTATCACAATCTATTTCTATCTATTAATCTATCCATTTATCACAATTTCTTTCTTTCTCTCTCTCCTCTCTCGTCTCTCCCTTTCTTTTTCTCTCTCTATCTCTCTCTCTCTCTTTCTCTGTCTATCCATCTATCTATCTATCTATCTATCTATCTATCACAATCTATTTCTATCTATTAATCAATCCATTTATCACAATTTATTTATTTCTCTTTCTCCTCTCTCGTCTCTCTCTTCTCTCTCTTTTTTCTTCATCTATTTATCTATCTATCTATCTATCTATCTATCTATCTAATTATCCTTTCTCAATTATTTCATCTATCTATCTATCTATCTATCTATCTATCAACAGTTTTAGTATAAATACTAGTGTCTATGTATGTACGTATGTATGTATGTATGTAGTTACCTAAATTATTTGTCTATATATCTATCTATAGATTTATCAATCTATTTATCACAATCTATGTCTATTACTATTTCTAGCTATCCTTCTATCTATCTATCTCATAATATATATATATATATATATATATATATATATATATATATATATATATATATATATATATCTTTCAAATCTTCGTTCCACAATTGTTTTATTATGTATCTATCTAAAGCTCTTTAGATCAGTCTATCAAAACTCAGCGGACACACATACATACAGACACACACATAGATAAGATATCTCTATAAATACTGTCTCTTTGTATCTCTCTCTTTCTCTCTCTCATCCTCCCTCTCTCTCTCTCTCTATATATATATATATATATATATAGAGAGAGAGAGAGAGAGTCTTATTCATATATATATATATATGTATATATATATATATACACAGGCTTATTCATATATATATATATATATATATATATATATATATATATATATAATCTCTTCATATCAGGACAAATTTTTGCAATTTTTCCTAATGCATAAAATAACTTCTTATTTCCTTATTCCGCATTTGTAGATTGTATTTACGTAGTTTAATATATATATATATATATATATATATATATATATATATATATATATATATATATATATATTGCATTTATCCATATATACGAGCCTCGTAATACCAGGGGAAATTTATGCAATTTTTTTTAATGCATTTAATAGATGTTTGCGTAACTTAGTAACTTCTTTCATCTACCATTTTTTGGTTATATTTTCACTTCTTTATATATATATATATATATATATATATATATATATATATATTTGGGAATAAAAATGCCTTAAATACCATGGGTATCGTGGTTATGGACCATTTCCACTCGCGAGTATGTGTATATATATGAGCATCTTCATATATCTCTATATATAATCTGTTCACATCGTGGGACATTTGTGTACTTTTTTCTTTTGCAATTAATAAATGTTTTTGCAACTTAGCAACTCTCTTCCCGCATCTGTGGATTGTATTCTCCTTACTTAATGTATTTTTATATATAGATTCCCTTCAGTTAACTTACATCAGTTCTAAATGTACATGTTCAAAATCATATATGTACATATTTCCGACAATATAGTAGTTTCTCTGAATCTTTGAGACGAGGCTTGAAATATTATCTGCGTTATTCGGACTATTGTCCCCATCTTCATTGTTATTTGTACAACGTATCGGCCGATATGCCCTCCGGCCTTCTTCAGGTATGGCCTAGTGGATAAGGTAGTTAGGTTAAGACAGTTCTAAGTGACAGTTATCTCTGGATCCCGAGTTCAATCCTGAGTAGAGGCAGTTAGAAAAATGATTAACACAACTCCTACCCCTACAGGGCTGGATTGAGCTGTTATATATATATATATATATATATATGATGAAGAAGATGACAGGAAAATAGAATATCATGTTAATCACAACATCGACGGTCGATACAAATATTAACCGAATGGTATTATCTGCGTTATTCGAACTATTGTCCTCATCTTTATTGTTATCTGTACAACGTTTCGGCCGATATGGAGTTCCCGAGTTCGAAAAGAAGGTTCCCGAGTCCGAGAAGGTTCCCGAGTCCGACAAGAAATACCTGAAGAAGACCGGAGGGCACATCGGCCGAAACGTTGTACAGATAACAATGAAGATGAGGACAATAGTCCGAATAACGCAGATAATACTAATCATCTAGCCTCATCTGAATGTTTATTCAGAGAAATAAGATAAAATTTGTTTTAGATCTTTTTCGCAGAGCTTTCGTTCTGGCTAGCAAGTATTGAACACAATAATAATGTGGCCTGCGCTCGTTATTTTTTCAATTATCCGTTCCACCGCGAAAAAGTCTGATGTTCCTTGGTCTATTTTATAACGATAAGCAAGAACAAGAACAATAGTAGATAATTATAAAGAATCTGCTTGAAAGAATACTGAGAGTCTGTGACAGCTTTTCTTCAATCTATGTATGAGTTATTTTTTCTACTTCCGGCTTTGTATTTGGATAATGATGTAAAGTCAATTTTGTGATTTTATTAGGGAAATTCCAGATAAATGCGAAAATTAGTTTATCTATCTACTGCATTATTAAAAAATATAATTAAATATTTTTCCTTCCACTTTCAGACAAACGATATCTAAATGAGATATCTTATCTATCTCTCTCTCTATATATATGTATACACTCATATACATATATATAGATATATGCATATATACAGCTGTATATATATATATACATATATATATCATCAAGTCTCATCTCAAACATTCAGAGAAATAATTAACCAAATGAGTCAGGATTATGAAGAATATGAGGTGCTCAATACGTTAGTAGAGTGGATTTCGTAGAAAGGTACAGATAGATAACCTACTTTTAACGAAATTGACTGATAAACACTTGAAGGCAATTCTCTTGATTGGATATAGCAATTCCAAACCAAACATTGACGATATCTTGAAGGGAAAACTTCAGTTTCACAAATCTCACTAAACCTTTCTGCTAATGTTGCGTTTTTTGATAATTTTTTGGAAATAAATATGTTGGTTAAATGTGGTTTTGTGCATCTTACGTCGCTCATCCATGAATATAACATGGAAATATTAATTTTGTTTTATATCTTTTTCTCAGAGCTTTCGTTCTGGTTAGCAAGTATTGAACACTATAATAATGTGGCCTGCGCTCGTTATTTTAGCAATTTCCCGGCCCACCGTGAAAAAAAGGTTTGGTGATCCCTGTTCTAGGCTAATGAGAGCCAATTCTTCCAGATGACCATGAAGTGACACACTGTCTATCAAACTCTGTAGCCATTTTATTTTTACATTCGGTTTATAGTTATTTTAAAATCTGCCCTTAGATAAATGATAGGCTTCTACCTATTCATCACGCAAAACTATATTTACATGAAAATGAAAGTGAAATTTATTTTGAGTCGGTTTGGCCACCAGGAGCTGAGTAATGGGTACCTTTTGGGTATCCTAACTTGGAAAATGTTCAAATCTTACACAAACTACTTCCTTGTGTTCTACTCTTTTGAAATCAAATTAAGACTGAAACAAGTAAGTTGTACATTAATATTGCATTGCTAATGGCAAATCAGGTGAAAGAGAACAGGAACAAATGGGTATTTTAGGGTATATGAATATAACATAGAAAGATAAATTTTGTTTTATATCTTTTTCCCAGAGGTTTCGTTATATATATATATATATAGCTCAGTCGGTAGAGCGTTCGGCTAGAACCCACAAGGTTCCTAGTTCGATACCGGTCCTCGCCAACTCAGCGTATGAGTAGCACAGGGATCTATGCGGTAAAGTAAGGAGCTGATGGTAGGTGTGGCGCTCCACCTCAGATGCTAAAAACAATCTCTTTGGTCTAGCGCTATTGAAAAGAGGATAGACTCCCTCGCTGACTGGCTGATACCGACTTTAGGCCGCCCCGATGACTTTACTTACTATTTACTTTAATATATATATATATTGTTACGAGTGGGAGGTCCAGATCCCGGACGAGCTCCCAATTATTCTATGCTCGGAATAGAGATAGCTCCACTCGTATTCACCACACTAAAATCACTCCTGATGCGACGGGCAACCACAACATTAGCCGGCACGTTGTAAAAAAGTGCTTTTCTCCTGGTTTAGGGCCAAACGGGTATATATGCGACAATAATAGCGACAGAGATAGAACACGTCTTGACAATTAAAAATCGACCTCCTCTTTTTTTTATTTTCAACTTAAACACTACTACACTTACTCTCGTAGAGAGAGGAGTTAAAGAGAAATATACAGACAGGCATACCCAGGTGGTAGACCGTACCATCTCACGGGCAGGGTAGGCAAGGGAGAGAAAACGTATATATAAGTATTTAATCATATATATAAGTATTTAATGATTATATATATAGTACTTATATATATATATATATATATATATATATATATATATATATATATATCTAAATCATATATATATAAGTATTTAATCATATATATATAATATATATATATATATATATATATAACTATTTATATATATATATAAGTATTAAATCATATATATATATAAGTATTTAATATTATAAGTATATTTTAATATATATATATAATATATATATATATAATAATATATACATATATATATATATATATATTATACATATATTATATTTTATATATAAGTATTTAATCATATATATATATATATATACATACATATATAAGTATTTATATATATATATATAAATATTTAATCATATATATATATATATTCATATATATAAGTATTTAATCATATATATATATTATTATATATATTATACTATATATATATTTAATCATATATATATATATAAGTATTTCATCATCCTGTCGCGCATGTAGCACGGGCATCCATGACAATCTTTCGCCAACCCTCCCTATCATTCATTGCACCTGGGAGCTCCTCTGCGGAACAGCCAGCATCTTCACATAACTGGTCAATGTATGTCCTTGCTGGGCGCCCCACACTTGCATGTCCATGTGTTGGCTTCCACAGGAGAACGTCGCTTATGAGTTCACCCCTGCTTCTCCAGCAGTGTCCTGCATGCCTTGTCCGTCTCACTCGGATAGTTTGTGAGATGGGGGGCAGGTGACCGTACAGCTGTTTCCTTGTGGGCTGCTGTTTCCACGACTTATTCAAGACTGCACGCAGCATTCTTGTGCAGCTCCCATCTAGCTTATTCTCAAGACGCTTTGTCAGGGTCCAGGTGGTGCAGCCATACAGCAGCACCGACACAACCACAGCCTGGAAGAACTGTCGCTTCAGCTTGCCAGGGAGATCGGACCTCCATATGACTGATAATCTATTTGTGGCCGCCCATGCCTTTGCTATTCGTGTATTAACATCGCTCTCTGTGGAGGAGATATTACCACCTAGGTATGTGAATTGTTCTACTGGCTTAAGAGGCTTGCCGTCGAGTATATATAAGTATTTAATCATGTGGTAATGTTGTATACCCACTCAATATCTGTGTCATAGACCAATAAAAGTTGAAGCAAATTGGCATTTCAGTCTCGGAAGATTATAATATGATTTTTGTGCCCCTGAAGTTACAGCGCCTCCTGTGACTGGGAAGTCTAATGTTTGAAAAACATTCTCGACCACAGAAGTCGCATTTGAAGGCTGTCCCTGAAGATGTTGATGTGCCGGTGCTTTGTTGCCGCCTATTTGAAGCAAATGAAGGAAATTCTTGAAGTGCAAAAAGAAAACATCGAATTCGTGAAGGAAAGACAGCAGTGAGCAACCAAACAATTCTCGTATTATCTAAATAAATTCCCATTAAAAAGCAATGTATCGTTTTTGAATGTTCAATATCGAGACGATTTCTGATTTGCCTCAACGGATTGATATCAACAGCATTTATCGATTAGTCTGAAATTCAATAGTCTTTTTCGTCCATCTTTATCGGAACTTTGTTTAAACGGATAAATCGATTATATTTCTGTATCGGGAACATTTCGTTTGCAATTACCTGTGGGTACCATTATCGTCATTATCTCTCTCTGACAATATCGCCTTTTTTGCTCATGACTTTAGACGGTGGTTTTTTCTGTGCGTCTACTCCTTTGTTTACTCTCTGCATGATATGGCTTTCTGTCTGTCTGTCTGTCTGTATGTATGTATATCGATCCGTATCTCTGTCTTTGCCCCCCTCTCCCCCCCTCTCTCTTCTCTCTCTCTCTCTCTCTCTCTCTCTCTCTCTCAACACTTTTTTTTACTTCTCTCTCATATTTTCTAGCTACCACTTCCTCTTTCTCATCTTTATTTTTAACCAGCTGGTTGGTGTTTGAAGGCACATTAACACTGTGGGTCATTTAATGCCAAATGTTTATATATATATATATAATATATATATGTGTGTGTGTGTGTGTGTGTGTGTGGTGTGTGTATATATTATATATATATATATATATAATCATGTCGCGCAATTTGCACGGATACCATGACGATCTCTCGCCAACCTTCCCTATGATTCATCGACACTGGGAGCTTCTCCGCGCAGCAGTCAGGATCTCTACATAGTTGGTCAATGCAGGTCCTGGCTGGGCGGCCTACATTAGCGTGCCCATGTGCCGGCTTCCACAATAGTACGTCGCTTACGAGCACATCCTTGCTTCTCCAGCAGTTCCACATTCTCTATTTAACACACACACTCTCTCTCTCTCACACTCACTGTCTCTCTCTCTCTCTCTCTCTCTCTCTTCTCTCTCACACACACAAACATAATACACATATTCTTTTTTAAGATTAGCTCAGTCTCTCTCTCTTTCTCTCTCTCTCTCTCATGTTCCCTAGTTACCCCGAATTCACATCCTCTATTTATCACTACCTCTCTATCACTTTCAATGATTCCTATTACTTCCCCAACTCACCCTCTCTCTCTCTCTCTCCTATCTCCCCCCCCTCTCTCTCTCCTATCTCTCTCTCTCTCTCTCTCTTCTCTCATGTTCTCTAGTTACCACTAACTCACATCCTCTATTTATGACTACCTCTCTATCACTTTCTATGATTGCAATTACCTCCCCCTACTTACCCCTCTCTCTCTCCCTCTCTATCCCCTCCCTATCTCTCCCTGCCTATCTCTCTCTCTCTCTCTCTTTCCCCGTCCTTTTCTCTCTCTCTCCCCGCCCCTTCTCTCTCTCTCTCTCTTCATGTTCTCTATTTATCACTTCCTCTCTATCATTTATATGTTTGCAATTAACTCCCCCTACTCCCCTCTCCTCCTCCCCCTCTCTCTCTCACCGCCTCACTCTCTCTCTCTCTCTTTTTCTTTCTTTCATCTTCTGTAGTTTACCACCAACTCTGTTACCTTCTCTATTTCGCTCGCCCTCTTTCAATAACTCTACTTTATTTTCCTTCTTTTCCTGAAGAGTTACAATTTTCTTCAACGCCTATAAATTTTAATGCACCTTGTCAATTTTGAATTATCATCTCCCATAATTATTCAGTTGAATTTGTCTCCTGAGTAAAGTCGCTACAGCTTTCCATTTTGTCGCCAGGATTTAAATTAGGCAGAGTTTCAAATGGTCGCATATTCAATTTCCTAACATCCGGGCACTCACGAAATTCAACTTTTCAAGGACATCTATAAAAGTTCTTTTTACCCTTAACTCAAATGGAAACATTTTCTCATTTAACTTCGTGATTCGGTCATCAAGTCTATCACCTTGGGACTACTACCTCCAGGGACACCTGAAGGGCCAAATCTTTAAGCGTAGGCTGTAGACAACTGATCGATTGGAATATTTAATTTGTCATGAAATTGAAATAGTACCGGCGGCAATGACTAGGCAAGTGCTGCAAAACTTTGGGGTGACGCCTCGGGGGTGTACAGTTCGTGAGAACAGGGTTAGGGTTAGGAGTTAGGGGTTAGGGTTTTAGATCAAAGTGAGGAAAAAAATAAATAAAACAAAATGGTAAAAAATGTTCTTTCTGATTATAAAGTTAAATTTTGAATGGTCGT
>CM042174.1:32630907-32648407 GCA_023376005.1 Doryteuthis pealeii | reverse complement strand
TCCCTTCATATACAAATCGAAAGTTCTATCCGTTATTTGACAAATTTGGATGCAAGCCATTGACGTGACAAACATTGAGCTTGTGAGAATGAATGCCAGTTAGAATTAGGCACGCTATTTATATCTATCTCTCCCTCCCCCCCCTCTCTCTCTCTCTCTCTCTCTCTCTCTATATATATATATATATATATATATATATATATATAAGGTTTGTTTAGAATGGCTTTTTGCCGATAATTTTTTGGAGAATAAGTGCCCAATTGGAGTCGCACCTAATTTTGAAAATTAACTAATTAATAATGAATTAGGCGGGAATACCTATTAAATGTATAGCTAAACAAATCGAGAAAAATCAATCTCTGTATGTACACTTCGGCCTATTAGGCCTCATCAGCAGAGCTATAGATCGGAAGACCGCCCTGTGCGTGACCCGAAACCGGACCGTCAAGCTGACAGGCCGATCCCATAACCCCAACACCAAACGAACTTCTTAGATTTTTTTTATGATTTGTTTAGAGTAGGTTAACATTCCTCTTCTAGTGACTTTTATTACACGACGATATGGTAAGTTGTAAACAAGGTTTGTTTAGCACAGGGCGGTCTTCCAATCTATAGTTCTGCTGATGAGGCCTAATAGGCCGAAGTGTACATACAGAGATTGATTTTTCTCGATTTGTTTAGCTATACATTTAATAGGTATTCCCGCCTAATTCATTATTAATTAGTTAATTTTCAAAATTAGGTGCGACTCCAATTGGGCACTTATTTCCCATATATATATATATATATATATATATATATATATATATATATATATCTTAGAAAGGAAGGAAAAACTCAACACCGTAATTCCATAATAAATTTATTTCGACCAACATTGGGGCCTATATAAATCTAAGTTGATTTAATATAGCTCCCAAAAATCCAGTCTCATCTGATGGAAGATCAGGTTATTTGAATTGCATAACTGAAAAATTTTACTTCTCAAAAAAACAAAATAAAAAAAAATTAAAAATTAAAAAAAAAAATTTTTTTACATTGTAAGACTGTCACCATGGCGACAGGAAGTCAAATGAGAAAAAAGGATACACTTCGAGTTCTGGCTTCTTGGGTGGATGGTAGTCAGACAAAATTAAACTATGAATTAAACTATTGAATGAATCTGAACAAGTATAGAGTAAGAATAAAACAAAAAATTGTATAAAAAATAATAAAAAATAATAAAATATAGATAAAGAAATATATATAAAAAATTGATATTTAAACCTTAAAATATATTAGATAATATAATGTTGTATAAATATACTATTGATAAAAATGAAAATAAAAATAAAAATAAAGAATTACACATATCTCACATGATCAACACATACACATATATATATACACAAATATATACATATAGAGATATAGCTATATATACACCCATAAATGTACATACATAAATGCACATACACATACATATATATACACATAGCCATATACACTAAAAAAATAAAAAAATATATAAAGAAATTTTTGGTACAACTTAATTTATACAAAAGCGTAAACAATATCATGCTTTATTAAATACTAGCAGCCGCTACCCGGCGTCGTCTGGGTAGAGGAGGGATTTTTTTAAAGTTAGTCTCGCAGATCCATTATTACTGAATCGTGAGTTGAATTCTCGTGGGATGCCCCATTTAAATCCCTATGTAAAAAAAAGACCTTGCATTGATCCAGCTACTCTGAAAAGAAATGCTAATTAATTAAGAAATCTAAAATATTAAATGAAAAAAGAAATCCATGCTGTTTTCTTTTAAATTCATTTTTTAATTATCTTCACGAATATAAATCAAATCTTTATTATTTTTGCTCAAAAACCAAGCTCTGGTGATATTTAATGTGTATATATATTTACTTTGTCGTTAATTGTTTTATTTTCGAAGTTTCCTCCAGACATACATATACACACAACTGCCCCGAGTTCAAATCCTGGGTGTGGTAATTGCATTTCACTTAGCGCTAATACCCTTGGGAAAAGTATGAATCCTACTCATGGCTAGGTAACCAGTCTAGGAGAAGAAAAACTCTGAATTCAAACCTGTTAAACTCCGCTTAAGAAATTGACCTTGTGTCGCATCCTGCTCATGCGGAGGAGTTGGCAAATATATATTTTTAATGATTTTTTTTTCTCCAGACAAAGATTTGTATTTTGGAATTCCAAATTATTGTGCCGGCAGATTTTTTTACACCGGCAAATTTTGAAAAAAAAAAAAAAAAAAATATATATATATATATATATGGTGATTGCTACCTCTTCACAGTAGAAGGCAATTTCTACAAGTTCGGTTGTGAGCACGCTGATGGCTGAGAATCCAGCTTTTACGCGACCTGTCGCACAAATGCGACATGAGATCCTCGACTTTCTCTCGTGTGGGACCGTCCGTGACTAAGAAGTCTGGCTCTCGACAGGCAAGCCATGCCACATACATCACAAATGTGCTCAGGCGTAAATGTTGGGAATGTGTTCAGGACGTCCGTCATGTGCTGGCAGCGTAAAGCCTGCTTCAAGATGGAATGCTCGAGGCACCTCATATATATATAGTCAAGAAGGGCGCCTCAAGCACAGGGTAATAAACCAGCCCTGCCCCTTTAAATCAAGGGAGCAGGTATTGTCTGGGGAATGGGCCCCTGGGATCAATGTTGTTAATTAATTTAACGGTCCCAGGCCTAAGCCACTGGATCCACCGCCCCAAGGGGCAGCGTAAGTATCCCAACTATCTTATAGAATGAATGGAAAAAAATCTTGCATTCTGAAGTTTTTCAGAAGATGAAAAAATTAATTGCCTCATACAATATCAAAAATGATCGTATAATTAAAGATCCCCGTTAAAGGTCCCACAGCCCCCTCCACAAAAGGCCAATTTCCTGTTCGTATGTCCCGGTCGAGAAACACCGATCTTAGATAAAGATAATAAAGGCTTAATATTTCAACGTGAGAAATATATTTTCCTAAAATCTAATTATGACATTATGGACAGTTTTGATAACGGAACGTAAAAACTAATTAAATGTTAACATCAACATTTATATAGAAAGTCTATACGTATGAATAATCGAAGCGCGTGGTGTAATGGTTAAAGTCATGGGAAATGGACTCGTTGCCCCGAGTTCAATTCCTGGATGTGGTAACTGCATTTCACTTAGCGCTAATACCCTTGGGAAAGTTATGAATCCTACTCTCCCACCAGCTATGGGTAAATAGTAGGGCAGACTGGGCTCTTTAACCTTGGTTAGGCAACCGGTCTAGGAGAAGAAAGACTCTGAATTAAAACCTGTGGAACTCCGCTTAAGAAATTGACCTTGTGTCACATCCTGCTCGTACGGAGGGGTTGGTAAATATATATACGTTTGAATAAATGATATAATGGTTAGAGTCGTTGGAGATGTACTCGTCGACCCGAATTCAAATCCTGGACGAGGCTGTTTGCATTTCACACAGCACTAATACACTTAGGAAAAGTATACATCCGACTACTCTCCCTCCAACTATAGGTAAATCTTTAATCTTGGCTAGGTAAATAGTCTAGGAGAAGGGAAACTGAATTCTTCACCTAAGTAATTGTTATAGGTGATATACCCTAAAGACTAATGGAATGCGTCGACGGTTACTATAAGTAACAGGGACAATTATGGCTTAAGAGTAAGCAAATGCGAGTCAACTCATAACTCTATTTGTCGGACGTAATTCCCACTTCTCTGTACTGTATTTGTCTACTCTTTAAGTTAATACATTTTCCTACATTTGTTACCTGTCGTTTGGTTCTTATTTGAGCCCTTAAAACTCCACATTAATTAACCTTGTGTTGCATCCTGCTCGTGCGGATGGGTTGATATATATATAACCCTCAAATTTGGAGAGTTAAAAATCGACATAACTCAGTCAATATTTGGAATGGGAATCATAATCCACTTGGACAAAATTAAAGGGGCAGGGTGACATCGCCTGGATGATTTGACATGGAATTACCCATATATATATATAATAACACTTCAATAATTTATATCATCGATTGGTTATTATATATATATATATATATATATATATTATATATATATATATATATTATATCATCATCATCATGACGCGCATGTAGCATGGATATCCATGACAATCTTTCGCCAACCTTCCCTACCATTCATTGCCCTGGGAGGTCTTCTGTGGAGCAATCAGCATCCTCGCATAGTTGGCCAATGTAGGTCCTTGGTGGGCGACCCACGTTTGCATGTCCATGTGTTGGCTTCCACAGGAGAACGTCGCTAACAAGTTGGTCCTTGCTTCTCCAGCTGTGTCCTGCATGCCTTGTCCGTTTCACTCGGATGGTTAGTGAGATGGGGGTGGGCGTACAGCTGCTTCCTTGTGGGGTGCTGTTTCCACGACTTGTTCAAGACTGCACACAGCATTCTTGTGCAGGTCCCATTTAGCTTATTCTCAAGGCGTTTCGTTAGGGTCCAAGTGGTGCAGCCATGCAGCAGTGCTGATATAACCACAGCCTGGAAGAATTGTCGTTTTAACCTGTCAGTGAGATCGGACTTCCATATGACTGATAATTTGTTTATGGCCGACTATGACTTGGCTAATCGTGTATTAACATCGCTCCCTAATACATACATACATATATATAATATATATATATATATATATATATATGTATATATATATATTTGCTATTAGATATTTTTTCTGGGTCACCCTGTAATATTATTTTACTCAACTAGGGGGATTATGGTTAGTGTGTAAGATTAGGGTTAGGGGTAGGGTTGGGGCTAGGGTTAGGGTTAGGGTTAGGGTTGGAGTTTAGGGTTAGTTTAATGGGAAAATAAATAATTTGTAATATCATGTTACTCAACTAGGAAATAACCATATATATATATATATATATATATATATATATATATATATATATATATATATATATAATATCATTTCAATAATTTATATATCTATGTATCATTAAATATATCTATCTATCTATCTATATATATATATATATATATATGTATATGTATATTCATATATATATATCTAACATTTCAATAATTTATATATCTATGTGTTATTAAATATATATGTATATATATATATATATATATATATATCTCCTCTCTATATATATGTGTGTGTGTGTGTGTGTGTGTGTGTATATATTATTTAAGTGTTACTAAGCTGATGTCAATTTTATCTTATCTCGATATAATCTTGTGTCATTTGAGATTCATATTACGAAAAATCGATCCTTTTCCATATTTCAAAGTAAAGGCTCAACAGCAAAGATGGCCTGTTTTTCAAACTGATGTCTCCATAATCAATCGACAAGATCTGATCCCGTTAAAATGGTTGCATATGTCAAATAGCAAAATCCTCGTCATCAGTGCACGGAAGCGTGGCGTGGCGGGTCACAAGAGTGCAGATTCAACAAAAAATATCCGCAAATTCTTTAGGAATACGCCCTGACAAAATCTAACCGTGTACTCTACTCCAACGATGCGACTTTGTGTAAAAAATAAAAATAATAAATCCATATATTTTTGCATTTAGTGTATTAGGCTGCGGAAGCGGAAGCAGAAGCGAAGCGGAAGCGGAAGCGAAAGCGGGTGTGTTGTAATAGTTATAGCTGCTCAAAATGTTTGTTTGGTTGGGTTTTTACGGCATTTCAACCCATTAGGTTTACAGTATACCCTCATCCATTCGCGGTTCACCGTTCGCGGCCCCGCATACTCGCGGATTTTGTAACAATAGGTGTGTGTGTGAGAGTGAGAGTTCTTTGATAAGAAAGTTCTTCAGGGAGAGATATATATTGGAGAGAGATTAAGAGATATTACTGAGAGCTGAAGCAGATTAGACTTACTTGGTGAGGAGATCTTATTTCTTTCTTGCTGTTTCATCTATTACGGTTGCCATCTTGTTGTCTAGTTGGGTTTTGCTTGTTTTCGTTAAAGGAATTACAAAGACATCTTTTTGTTATTTGATCAAGTAGTTTTTATTTTATCTTGCCCATGATCACCGTACAGGGGAGACCAGGCCTCAGCCTGTCTTAACCCTTCGCCGGCCTGGCTGAATCTTTCAAACTATCACCCCTCTCTTCCTTTACCATATATATTCCTCGTCCAATCAAAACTATCATTCCTTGTCCATGCGTCTTTGCTGAATAATTATTCAAATCTTTCCGTTACCAATCACGTCAGCACTCAAACTTTTCCCTAAGTAATGACTCAAACCACCATCATGGTTCTACTTCATAACCATTGTGTCACACAGATACTAAGCTTTTGCTTGACTCCTTGAAAGCGCATGATTGGACGCGCGAGATAGTTTAGTTTAGATTCGGCAGAGAATTCAGAGCTCTGAGCCGATCTCCCGCGGCGGTGGAATGAAATGGGTAAGGTTGCAAAATAAAGTTTGATTTAGATAAATTAGGAAGTAAAGAATAAAGTTACAGGTCCCCAAAAGTTTAGAAAAACACAAGATGAACTGGAAATCAGAGGAAGAATTGAGACCATCCAAACAATAGCATTGTTGAAATCAGCTGGAATACCCAGGAGAGTCCTGGAGACCTGAGGAGACTTGTTGTCACTCAAACTCCAGTAAAAGACCGTCAGCTAACGCTGGCGTGAAAACCCTAATAATAATAATAATAATAATAATAATAATAATAATATAATTATAATAATATAGTCAAACACATAGATCTTGCCAGAGAACTGAAACTGTGGAACATGAAGGAGAAGGTCATACCAATTTTAATTGGTGCCCGTGGAACGGCCCTCAAAGCCCTGGAAAAGAATTTGGGTGAGGAAGAATCGAGACCATCTAAACTACAGCATTGTTGGATCGGCTAGAATACCCAGAAGAGTGCTGGAGACCTGAGGAGACTTGCTGTCACCCAGCCTCCAGGGAAACACCGGCTACGGCCGGTGTGAAAAACTCAATAACTAAGTAATAATAATAATAAGAAGAATAAGAATATTTCGTTGTAGTTACATCTTACAATGTAATCTATACTTATTAAAGGGCAGTTGTATGAATCTGTACGTCCGGGGGAAACTTTGAAAATAAAACAATTAACGACAAAGTAAATATATATACACATTAAATATCATCAGGGCTTGGATTTGATTTATATTCGTGAAGATAATTCAAGAAATAATATTTAAATGATAACAGCATAGAATTTTTTTTTTTTGGGGGGGTATTTAATATTTTAGATAGTATACATTAACATTTATTTTCAGAGAAGCTGGATCAATGCAAAGTCTTTTTTACGTATGGATTTAAATGGGGCATCTTGCGAGGATTCAAATCACGATTAAGTAATAACGGATCTGCGGACTAACTTTTTAAAAAGAATCCCCTTCTACCCAGGCGACGCCGGGTAGCCGCTGCTAGTATTCTATATATATATTTACCAACCCCTCCGCACGAGCAGGATGTAACACAAGGTCAATTTCTAAAGCGGAGTTCAACAGGTTTGAATCAGAGTTTTCCTTCTCCTAGACCGGTTGCCTAACAGAGGTTAAAGGGCCCAGTCTACCCTACTATTTACCCATAGCTGGAGGGGAGTAGGATTCATACCTTTCCCAAGGGTATTAGCGCTAAGTGAAATGCAGTTACCACATCCAGGATTTGAACTCGGGCGACGAGTCCATTTCCCATGACTTTAACCATTACACCAGCGCTTCATATTATATTATATATAGTATTCTATATACGGTGCCTTTTGATGACTCAGCTGTTTTTATTTCAAGGTTTTTATTATTTCATTTATTTTATTGTGTGTGTGTGTGTGTGTGTGTGTGTGTGTTGCCTATTGGGATGCTGTCAACATCGCATTTTGAATCATCGTGATCAATAATCGAGGGTCACCTACTTGTGGGATATTTCAAAGCAAAGGTGTTTGCTCTCAATTTGCTTGTGGGCAGTAGGGACCATTATCCTCGCATTTCCTTCCATTAACCGAATTCTCCTCCCAGCTTTAGCAACTGTCATTCAGATTAAATTAAGACATCACTTATGCGAAGGATCTAATATACAAGGTGTGTCAAAAAGTATCGAGATTTTTTGTATTTTTTGACACACTTTGTATTCTGAAAAAAAAATTCCATTCATTGTTTGACTACAATTGCTGTGGCTAGAATAAAAGAAAACAGAAGAATTGGTTGAGAATATCTGCTATTCTAAAAAGAATTAATTGATACGTAGATATATATATATATATATATAGAGAGAGAGAGGTTCTTCACGGAACAAATGAACATGCTACTTTCAAACACTCGCCTACCCGGATTTTAACAGCATGTCAAACCCACAAAAACACTTGAACTTTTATAATTCTTCTATAATGCTCCCTTTCTAATAATGTATCAACAATTTCTTCAAATAAGAAATTTTCTCCTGAAGATGACCGACGGTCGAAACTAGTTGAGATTAAACAACATACAAGAAATATTCCTGATTGTCTTAATAATTTTTGTTCACACACTATATATATATATACTTTTCATTTTTTAAATCCCCAACCCCACACACACACCCAAACTTCCTTCTCTTCTCTTAATATAAAACATAAAAAATTTATTTTGAGACCCAATGGCATCTCTCCCCTACCTCTTAGCAATACACACACACACACACACACACAACCTTGAGGTTTACTTCCGCTGTCGTTTTTCGCAACAGAAAAAATTTATACACACACACACACAACCACATACCTAAAAAATGCACTATGTTTCCTTTCGATACACACACTTACAGCGTCCCATACTCACACCATAAAATAGAATATTTGATGTCATATTTCAAAACCGTCTCCTTTTTCAAACCTCAAAAATTTTTAAACAGACTGAATGAGAAGGACTACCACTCGCTTTTCTCGTTATTCTGTGATAAATAATTCCTTATCACCTTCCACATACCAACAAATGCCCTGAAGATGATCTAATTAATAGATCGAAACACTGCAGCGTCGTCCAATAAACTCACCACTTAACCCATTTAAACCTGTGTTTTTTCATTTTTCTTAATATACCACACACACACACACACACACACACACACACACATATATATATATATATATATATATATATATATTTTTTTTAAGTTGGGCGTTATTACGAAGCATCTAAAAATAAATGAATAACTCGATGTTATGGAGTATTGGATTCACTTATTTTTATTATTATTATTTTTAATCATAAATTTTCGGGTTCGTTAGATACCCTTTATCAAGTGACTGTTGTTCCTGTTCAACGGATCTTTTGTCTCTGTCGTTATTGACAGCGGCAGCGTCTGCAAAAAAAAAAAAATGTAATAACGGAGTATTCCGATGTCAGCGTTCAGTCCCCTCACGCGAGATTTGTAATTTTAGAATCCTTTAGTTTCTGCTTGTTTTCGAGATTGCGTTGTTGGAAATGCGTGTTCTATTAGAATGCATTTGAGGTGTGTAAGGGTGTGTGGTAGGGTGTTAAAGTGAAGTGCTATATATATATATATATTATATATATATATATATATATATATATATATATATATATTATCCAATTGCCGTTTTAACTTTTCCGTCGCAGTCAGTGGCATCAGTAAATAATCCAAAAGTGCACAATATATTAAAAATACAGAGCAGTAATAATGCTATTAATATTATTATTAGAGGAAAATTAAAGGGTCTACCATGGTTTCAATCAAATTGAAAGGATTTCTTCAGGACCCTACCCTACGTTTTTTAGAATACAATAAAATATCTTTAATTTAAAAAATATCATTAATTTAACTAAGGAATTACATCGATTTAGTTAACGTAGAGTAGGGTCCTGAAGAAATCATTTCAATTTGATTGAAACCATGGTAGACCCTTTAATTTTCCACTTATAATAATATCAGTATTATATATATATATATATATATATATATATATATATATGAATGGAACATTAATTTTTCAGAATACAAGGTGTGTCAAAAACTACAAAAAATTTAGATACTTTTTTGACACAACTTATATGCAAGGTGTGCCAAAAAGTATGAAGATTTTATAACTTTTGACACACCTTGTATTCTGGAAAATGAAAAGTTCCATTCATTTTTATAACCATCTTGGTAAATACAGCTTCAATCTTGGCACTTTTTTGACACACTTTGTATTCTGAAAAGAATTAACGTTCCATTTATTGTTCATTTCCATCTTGGTAAATACAGCTTCAACCTCGATATGACACCATGTATTCTGAAAAAAAAATGAACGTTCTATTCATTGTTCATTTCTATCTTGGTAAATATAGCTTCAAACTCGATATTTTTATGACAAACATTGATTTCTGAAAAAAATTAACGTTCCATTCATTGTCATGTCTATCTCAGCAAATACAGCTACAATCTCGATACTTTTATGACACACCTTGTACTTCATCATCAATACGTGTCGACACAACGGTTTCCTCTTGACTCTTTCGCCATCCGCCCCTATCGATTCTTGCACTTGGAAAGTTCTCTCTGCGGCATCTAGTGTCCAAACAGAGCTGATGAATGTAAGTTTATGGTTGGCCAATATGGACCCACGCTGTCAGCTAGAGAATATACTGATTGCCCTCTGCAGAGGGGTAAAATGCCCCCAATGGGCCGCCTGTTGGTCGTATGTGTTGACTCGTAATGAGGTGGAACACTCCACTTTTGCCCTTACTTAGGCTAGACGGATGTTCGGGGGGTCCCCTCTGATCAATTGGATGGGCACATCAGGCCCTGTCACGTATATGATTGTCCCAATCATATGGAAAATCCCGAACCCTTTTTAGCATATATGTGCTAGAAGGCGTGTTATATACTGGCATCCAATTCACGGCCCTAAATCGGGTATCTGTATATGTTGCGGGTATATATGGTCCGTAGCGAAGTATGTAGTAGTCGGACTTAAGAAATCACAACACTTGGGTATAGTAGGAGTATTGACTTTATTTCTCTTTCTCCCATGGTGGGTGGTGAGCGTTGACAATAGAAATGACCGAGGATCGAGGATCGACTACTACTGCTGGGATGACTGGCGATGGTGAGGTAAATGGGTGGACGAACCTCACTGCCCATTGGCAGTGATGAACAGTGGCGACGGTCGCTCCTTGTCCTCCGTCCGCCGTCTACTGTCCAACTGACCTGTCTCTGCTAGTGACCTTCTTTATGTATATCAGCCGCCTACGCAATTTATTTTGTTATACTTATCAGCGGACAAATCTATTTCCGTTTTTAACTTCTTTGTTCGCTTTTACCGGGAAAAAAGTCCTTTGTCAATTTTGTCGTCTTTTCTTTGTTTCGATCCAAACGGAAAATACCATTTCCATTCTTCCTCCAAATATCTTCAATATACAACAGGCGGTGACTGAGGTTCTTAGTGTCTGGACATATCCAGGACCTCGGGCCCAATTATTTTTGCCCTGTACTCCTGGAGTGTCGATAAAATATTTGCGTCCAATCTTATGCGTCCCACAATCATCCCATTAAGGATACCCACTCCCAATGTATAGGGACTGATAGGCTTGCTTTCGGTCCTTAAAAACGGGAAGACAGTAGATGACCCCTCCATATAGAAAAGTGAAAGGGGAAAAGTTCTGTTTCTCTTTTTTTGGTTGGGGACATTCTGTATTTTCTCCCACCCCATCCCGCCAGTTATCCGTTTTAGGGTTTCGCTTTTTGAGTAGGTTAGCCAACAGGGAGTGCCTGAGGCGTTACGTTAGATGTATGTTACGTAATGGGCATGACGTGGAATCGTGAGTGTGACCTGGTGTGTAGATTAGAACGGAAAAGTTTAAGTGATGATTTGGCGTGGTTTGATTGGACACGCGAATGGTATGTGGGGAAGCGGAGAAAGGGGGGTTGAGAGATCAGAGTGTAAAATGAGTCTGAGAGCGGAGTAAGACATGACATTTCTTGCTCCCAGCAGTTGTAATTTGGGGGAAATAAAATTTATTGAATATATATATATATATATATATATATATATATATATATATATATATACTTTGGTGCGGTACCAGTTTCTTGGTACAAGTGATTCTAGGTGGGTTCTAATTCTCTACAGTAGTTTGTTGTAGAGTTCAGGTTTGTATGAGAGCTCAATGTTTAATTATTGTAAACAGAGCAAAGTAATAAAAGGCCTTAAATACCATGGGTATCGTGGTTATGGACCATTTCCACTCGTGAGTATGCCACGAGCTTCTTCAGACCACTGATAATTTTATTTAGACAGGCACATGGCCAAACTCATTTTATATTCATACATTTCACCTCCTCATTCAGGGGTGGTCATATTGCATTCTTTCTTTTCAAGTGTCTTTTTTATTGGTGGAAATTCTTTTTTTTTTCTTCTGATACCATGGGTATCGTGTCCAATCAAACCACGCCAAATCAGAATGAGGGAGGTGAAATGTATGAATATAAAATGAGTTTGGCCATGTGCCTGTCTAAATAAAAATATATCAGTGGTCTGAAGAGGCTCGTGAGCATACTCGCGAGTGGAAATGGTCCATAACCACGATACCCATGGTATTTAAGGCCTTTATTCCCAAATATATATATATATATATATATATATATATATATAGAGAGAGAGAGAGAGAGAGAGAGAGATGAGAGGGGGTAAGAGAATGAGACGGACAGACAGACAGACTGTACATTATAAGTAAAATAAGTAAGTAAAGCCGTTGGAGCAGCCTAATGTCGGTATCAACCAGACAGCGAGGGAGCCTATCCTCTTTTCACTAGCCCTAGACCAAGGAGATTATTTGAGCATCTGAGGTGGAGCGCCACACCTACCTTACCGCACAGATCTCTGTGTTACTCATACGCTGAGTTGGCGGGGGCCGGTATCGAAGCAGGAACCTTGTGATTCCTAGCCGAACACTCTACCGACTGAGCTAAATAAAAATAAAATACTCCTGAGTGAAAAGAAGCGGCCATGTATTATTACAAAAAATCCAAATAGCACAAGTCAAAATATCCCTCAGCCCCAAGTTGGCACCTGGACTGTAGTGTAATTATTATGGTCTACTGAGAATTTGGGGATTGAAAAGAAAACGGTAATCGGATTTCTGGAGAAAGAGAAGAAAAAGAAATAAGAATCAAAAGAGGTTAAAGTTTAGGAGGGTAAACACTCGACTAGAGCCATCCATAGACCGACCAATGTCCCCAGAAGTAGATTTAAAAATAAAAACAGAAGTTCCAGTTTTTGAGCGGAAGCGCATGTGACCTTCCCCCACCCCGGGACCACAAACGGAAGTAAAGAAAATTCGGTCTCTTTTTCGCCGGACCTGAGAAGGGTTAGGCGTGTTTGTTGGGGCTCCGTTGTGATATGTTTAGGCTAGCAACGAACAGCGTGCATAAACTTGATTTACGATAGAACAGCTTGACCTTACTCTCTCACCCTTCTTCACCCTGAAAGAGAACCCACGAGCCTAGAAAGAAATAAACAACCCCTTTTTGACTATACGACTTTCGAATTTTGTTACATTGAACTGATGACTGATAATCTGTTTATAGCAAGCCATGCCATTTCTATGCACGCATTAAAAATCTAAATTTCACCATTTTATCAAAATTTTCTAAACTTTTGTTCCAGCAACATATTTTCTTTATATTAGTATATTTATATATAAACATATTTTGAATTCAACAAAAGACACATCTGTTTAACAATTTTATTTGATTTTTTCAAGTTTTCTGGACAACTTTTTAATATTTGGGTGGAATTCCTGGATTACTCCACCAAAGTTCATGTCCGAGTACTTTCGGAACTTCGAAGTGCCATCATCAGGGTGATGTATTCCAGTTTTCCAAATTATATTAATGGATGTGGAGGCTGGAAGGAGGAGAATTGATGGGAAAGGTATTATAGGCATTTTGTTTAAGGATGGTTTGTATTGTTTTATGTATTACTACTACTACTAACGACGACTACTACAACTCGGTCGTCTGTCGCTAGTAGCGGCGGCTGTTGCGTTCGGCGGTTCGCCGTCTCCGTCGGGCGTGGCTTGTCGTCGTTGCATACGCGGCGGCGTGCACGAACGGGCCAACCGACTTGACATCAGCGACAGGCGGGATTTTGCCGTCGCCATCTTGTTTCAAACCCCCCGTGGAGCGTGAGACGAGGGATCGCTCGTAGACCACTTGACTTCTGACCCTAACTATTATGAACGGATGGCGGATGAAGACCTGGTCAGTTGTCTAAAAGAACTCTTCTGTTTATGTTTCTCTTGTGATTAACTTTAGTAGATGAAGAGCCATGACCATGGCCTGTCAGCACAACTATCTTTGCCCTGGGCTGCAACATTACTTTCTTGAACATGGTTTGTTTGTTTTGGTTTGGTTTGGTTTTACGGCATATCAACCTCAGTGGGTCATTTAATGCCGATAAAGTTTTGAAATAAATCAATTCTTAATGGATAATACAATTTTTTTTATAAATACATTTTTCTATTTAACACATAGATGGGACCCTAACAGGTACTACCACTCCGGGTCAGAGTGGACCAGGGAGCAATGGTGATGAAAGGGTGCTCCACATTCCCCAAACCACCAAAACTGGAATCTCACCATCAGATAGAGTTTAACGTCATTCCTAGGACATGTAGAGCCGCAGCCACCGCCTTCTAGCACCCATATGATAAAAAGGGATTGGGGCTTGCCATAAGGGCAATAGGGTTGGGAAAATCATATAGGTGCTAGGGCTTGACGTGACCAGCCGATTGATCGGATGGGGCCTCTCCGACCGCCCGTCTAACCCAAGATAGGGCCAAATTGGAGTATTGCAAGTCATGAACTGCACATCCATAGATGACTATGCTGGAGTTTTTGGGAATATAAGGCATGGGGCAAATGGTCACTTCTATTTATAGACTCGCCTGTGGGCACGTGACCTGGGAGAGATTCCTATTGTCCAATCACTGGCACTGCTGCTGCTGCTGTTGTTGTATTTATACTAGTCTGATTCTTAACATTGGCTCATTGCTATTTGGGTCATCTTGGACGTCGGACTTACAAAAAATACTATAACACCGGATTCTTATTGGCTTGCTTACTTATTTACTACATATGGAACCATAGATGGCGGCCAGATACTCAACAGACTAGAAGTCTGTAAAAATAGGAACATACTTTTAAGGCACCCTAATAATCCGTCGTGTAAGTAGAGCAGTCCAAGCAAAACGAATTCCTCCCGAGATCGAGCGTAATCGAGACGGAGAGACAGGACACTTTCTGCAACAATACAGTCTTAACGAAAAGAAATGACAGCCAAATATTTCATTGCTGAGAAACGGACAGATCTGTTACCGATTCTTGAATTATGAGAAAGCGTTTGATGACTGTCCGCCTTTTCCAACGATGGGAAGTCGACCACGAGTTACCCGACCCTAAATAAGCGAAATCAAAGTATCATGGCTGACATGTGACCTATTGCCCCCACACTCCCCGTAAATGTCGGTTGATTGACGCCTTTGCCAACCGTCTTTGGATAAATCACAGAATATGGCATCATGGCACCGAGATGCTGAACTGGCTTAATGATTGGTGTACAACGACTTTTATTGCTGAACATATACATATTGCAACAAACCGTTCTTGAATTCGCGACGGAAATATACGAAGCTGAGTCAAAAGTTTTGCAATATTTTAGTTTGGTTTGGCTTGATGATTGGTGTATCGATTGAGCTAGAATTATAAGTACTAGCAAATATATGCACCCTCCGGGTGTAAGTATTTAAGTTTTAATGTAATAAAATATTGTATTAAATTAGAAAGGCTAATGAAACTAAATAAGAATACAGATAAAAAGATTTGAAACAGAGGGAGTATAATAAAAGATTTGAAACAGAGGGAGTATAATAAAAAATGGAACAACTGAAACTTACTCTTCCATCACTCTCGTCTTTCATTGTTATTTTTTCTAATTTAAGTATTTAGTTAAAAGAGGAAGTAAAGAATAAAATGACAGTTATTTTATCTTGTTAATGGATTTCATTAAGATTCATTGAAGAGATTTTTGCTTATATTCATTAAATAAAACCAAACAGTTCGAAATCAATAATACTAAGACATATTTATTAATTCGATTTTTAATATTAATATGCAAATTAGCCTTCCCGTTCACACTGTAAACGCTATTTTGTTGTATATATAAATATAATTGCATGTTGTCAGTATGTAGACATAGTTAACAGTATTAATAATGTAAGACAATTTTATTAATAATGAGGTTTAGATAAAATAAATTTATGGAGAATGTGATGTCAATAACTAAGAGAATTGTGACATGAGTAGGAATATAATTATATAATAAGATTAGATTGGAATACTTGCAACCTTATAATTGCGTATAATTATCACAATTAGATACGAAAATTCGCAACTATATGATTGTATATTAATTAATAGTTATAATATACCGTTTTTAAGTAGTTTTCTTCATGTACAAAGCATATATTTCTTTTACTCTTGTCACTCAATTTTCTTCCAATGTTAATATTTTACACATCTTCTTGTACCAATATATGCGGTATTATTAGAAGAGTATTCAGTATATGTGATAATAATAATAATAATTAATAAATACATATTAGTTTTTGTATATATATTTAATTATTGCTGAACATATACATATTGCAACAAACCGTTCTTGAATTCGCGACAGAAATATACGAAGTCAAAAGTCAAAAGTTTTGCAATATTTTGGTTTGGTTTTGTTTGGTTTGTTTTGTTTTACGACATATCAACCTCGGTGGGTCATTTAATGCCGACAAAGTTTTGAAATAAACTCATTCTTGATAGGGAGTCAATTTTTTGGACCATATGACCTTAAGGTACCCCTTTTTGATCTCGATTAAGAAAGAACATGTTTTTCATTTACACCGTCAATATCCGGTTGTTTTAACAGACGATTTTTAGATTTTTTCATTATTTTAAAACTAGCTCCTAACCCTAACCCCTAAAGCTAACCCTAACCCTAACTCTAGCCCCTAACAAATAACCGGATATTGACGGTGTAAATGAAAAAAATGACCTTATGAAAAAAAATCGAAAAGGGGTAATATGGTCCATTTTTCATGAACATATTTTTTTCCATTTAACCAATGATGGGACCCTAACAGGTACTACGACTCCGGGTCGGAGTGGAACTGGGAGCAATGGTGGTGATGGAGTGCTCTACATTCCCCAGACCTCCAGAACTGGATCCTCATCATCAGATAGAGTTTAATGTCATACCCAGGACATGAAGACTCCCAGCCACAGCCTTCTAGCACATATATGATAAAAAGGGTTGGGGGTTGCCATAAGAATAATAGGGTTGGGTCAATCATATAGGTGCTAGGGCTTGACATGGCTAGCTGATTGATCGGAGGAGGCTTCTCCGACCGCCCGTCTAACCTAAATAAGGATCAAATGGGGAGTCATAGATTGTTCAGCTATAAGAAATCTGTC
>CM042174.1:32563407-32620907 GCA_023376005.1 Doryteuthis pealeii | reverse complement strand
TTGTTTCTCACTATTGCTTTCATCTTCGATTTGAAAATGAAAATGGCCAAATAATGGGAGATCACTTTATAACTTTTTAGAATAGAAAATGAAACCCCAATTTACGATCATATTCTATTTTCTTTCACTTAGGTAATGATTCCCAAAACGAATTATTACGGTCAAGGCACACTGAAATCACCGGTTCCCACTAGATCACCGGGGTTAAGCACCAATTAGCCTGTTATAATAGTTAATTGGGTGACCACTTAAGCAATAGCAAGTGCTGTAAGCAACCTGAGTCCTTTGTTTATAAAAGAATGACTTGATTGCGCTTGCAAATAATATATACAAAAAGCAAGTTTTGGCATTACATAGTCCGTAGAGGTTGACATGCCATCGAACAATTAACTAATCTAAAAAAAAGTTAAAAAACAAAGAAAAAAAGGAATTCATATCCGCTCTTTATTTTATTGTTGGGAGATAGAATTGAGTAATCTCCCTTGTTACAGGGTTTGTTAAACTCTCCCTCGTCACGAGTCCGTTTTGGTCACGTGACAAGGCGAACCCCAGAATATCTTTCTTTTTTATTAACTCGACTTGAGAAGCAAAAGACTTAGTCGTCCGTTTCTCCACAGCGACGCACAGATGCCCTGTCTTTGTTTTCAGACCTGAGAAATATTAACTGGTTTCCACCTCATTTTTATTTAAACTTTTCTTCGTTAGTATTATTTGTATTATTCGGACTATTGTCCTCATCTTAATTTTTTTGGGCCGGTGTGCCTCCGGCCTTCTTCAGGTATTTCTTCTTAGACTTGGGAACCTTCTTGTTGCAATCGAAAGCCTTCACAGAACTTTGAAACCAACCCTTTATTCAATAACAACAATATTGTTAAGTTTGTATTATTTGTATTATTCGGACTATTTTCCTCATCTCAATTTTTTTGGCCGATGTGCCTATTGTCCTCATCTTTATAAGACATCATTAAAGAACGATTCCTTTTTTCGTACAATGAATATTTAAGGACTTTGCATGAAGTAAACATTATATAAATAAATGTAATCTATATATTAATACGCTTGTTCCTTAATCTTCTGATCGTTATCATCTTGCAACAACCTCTGAGACCATCCAAATCCAAATCGTCCAAATCTAAATCCCGATTATCTGGTGTCGCTTAATCACCGAATTCTTATTTTGTATGAGTGTCATCACCTCAGCTAAATAATGGACCATTCAGATTTTATTATAAAGAAATTAAGAGAAGGGAAAGGATATGCTACACAGAAAAAATATTACCAGAAAGAAAGAAAGAAAGAAAGAGAGGAGGGGAAATACATAAAGAAGGGATGAGCAAGCGGAAGTGATAACGCTAATCTGTTTCAATCGAGCATAATGAAAAGGTGCAAAGAAGGAAAGAAAGTAAAGAGTAAGAGTAAGAGACAGGTAAATCAAGATCATTATATGTCCAATTGGACACATGGCCTAGTGGATAAAGGCGTTGGTTTAAAACAGTTCTAAGTGACAGTTATCACTAGGCTACAGTTTCAATGCTGATCAAAGGCGACAGTAATATAGAACGATAATAAACACAGCTTGACACCTGTACCCCAGCTATGGTTAGCGAAATGAGAACAGGATACCCCCGTGGATTGAATAGTGAGTTGGGTTCAAAGTTTCCTTTTGGCTCCCGATTACGACAAGAATGTTCCCGAGTTCGAAAAGAAGGCTTCCGAGACCGACAAGAAATACCCGAAGGCCGGTGGACACATCAGCCGAACATTTGTACAGATTAGAATAAAGATGAGGACATTAGTCCGAATAATTCAAATAATACTAATTATCAAGCCTCATTTCAAAAATTCTGAAATACTTTTTTTCATGTTACTCGAAAACATTATGACACATTGTAGCTCGGGACGGGAACTTAGTTCCCTCATTGTATGTTGTAGAATCAAATGTTATTTAGTATTAATTGAACAGTCTTTATTTTCCTACCGAATATTCTTGCGTTAGGTTACTCACTTTTAGATAACCTAATGTATTACAAGAAACGGGTGTTAGCTACCAGTTAACACCTCGTTAATTCTAATATTATTAAACGAATATTCGTTAAAAGACCTTTAACAGGGGTCGATAACTCTGACACGATCTGACTGCTTTTCTCGAATCTCATTTTCAAATTGTTTCGTTCGCCATATTGAATTTGTATTAATGTACACTTACCCCTCCCGATGAACGAGAAAGTCACAGCGTACATGAAATTGATTTTCACCGAATGAGAGTCAAGATAATTGGGAGGGAGGGTGTTATCTTTGTAAATGGTAGATACTGATCGAATTATCGGATTAGCAGCCTGATTTATCCAAATAAGGAAATGAATGTTAATCAGGCTGCCATTGGCAAGAAAAGGGAAATAATTCGATTTCTCTTTTTCTTTTTTGCTTCTTTGTTTTATTTTTTTATCTGTCATTTAGAAGAATTAAACAATTAAAGAAAATTAACAGGACCTGTGAATGTACCACGTTTGTATTATTCAGTATACAATTGTTTTCATATTTACTTTTCATTTTACTCTCACACACACACACACACACACACACACACACACATACATACATACATGCACACACACACACACACATATATATATATTATATATATATATATATATATATATATATATATATATATATAGATAGATAGATAGATAGATATAGATGAAAGGTATCCAAAACTTGGTAGTGAGGGATGATTCTATATGTGATTTCTAAGACACACTGTATTATTATTGTATGATCCAGTATGTATAAATACAGTGAATCTTTAAATCACTAAAGAGAGCTCAATGTATAATAAACGTTTTAGATTATATACAGAGCAATATTTATCTTAGAAAGGAAGGAAAAACCCAACACTGTAATTCCATAATAAATTTATTTGGACCAAAATTGGGGCCTATATAAATCTAAGTTGATTTAATATAGCTCCCCAAAATCCAGTCTCATAAGATGGAAGATCAGGTTATTTGAATTGCATAACTGAAAAATTTCACTTCTCAAAAAATAAAAATTTAAAAAAAAATAAATTTAATATATATATATATATATATATATATATATATATATATATATATATATGGCCTACCCAAAGAAACGGTTAACGCCATAATGATGCTTTACCAAAATACAAAAGCAATGGTACGATCACCTGATGACGACACAGACTTCTTTGACATTGTCGCTGGAGTCCTACAAGGAGATACACTAGCGCCATATATATTCATAATATGCCTAGACTACGTACTCCGAACATCACTAGATCCCATAAAAGAAAAAGGCCTCACACTAAAAAAAGCAAGAAGCAGGCAATATCCCACACATACTATTACGGATGCAGACTATGCTGATGACCTAGCACTACTCGCAAATACACCTGCACAAGCCGAATCCTTGCTACACAGCCTCGAAAAGGCAGCACGAAATGTCGGCCTATATGTAAACTCCGATAAAACTGAGTTCATGTCTTTTAAAAACAAAAGAGACATCTCAACTATCGATGGCAAACTCCTAAACTCGGTAGAACAATTTAGGTACTTAGGCAGTAATATCTCATCCACAGAAAACGATGTTAATGCACGCATAGGAAAGACATAGTCTGCTATAAATAAATTATCAGTCATATGGAAATCCAAGACAAGTTAAAGAGACATTTCTTCCAGGCTGCTGTCATGTTAGTACTGCTGTTATGCTGTACGGCTGCACCCCCTGGACCCTAACGAAGCGACTAGAGAATAAACTAGATGGGAGCTGCACACAAATGCTGCGTGTGATCCTGAAAAAGACGTGGAAACAACACCCCACGAGAAGACAGCTGTATGGCCACCTGCCACATACCACCCAAACCATCCGAGTAAGACAGACAAGACACGCAGGAAACTGTTGGAGAAGCAAGGACGAACTCATAAGTGACGTCCTCTTGTGGAAGTCAGCACCTGGGCACGCCAGTGTGAGCTGACCAGAAAGGACGTACATTGACCAGCTCTCTGTGGATACAGGATGCTGCATAGAGGACCTCCCGAGAATGATGAGTGATAGGGATGGATGGAGAGACTGTCATGGATATCCGTGCTAACAGCACGACATGATGATGATGATATATATATATATGAGAGTTCCAACATGTAGCTGATGTGGCAGACTATGTCTCTCCTGGGCTGGCGTGGTGAGTCATCTAAGAAAATCTCAAGGATACAGTGTCAAATGCTACTGGCACTTAAGTATGAAAAAAAAACAGTCGTGTACGAGTTAACAGCCAACATACATATGTAGAATAATCAAGCTAAGTTCCAAATACTGTCGAATTGGTAAAACAATGCAGCAAAAAATCGTAACTGAATACGAATCTATCTTGCTGCGTTACTACTCCAGAATGCCAAGGTATTTATGAAGCCCCACAACTTCATAGAAACCAAGCAGCCAAACTCAAGGAATGAAATCACCCAAATACATGAATGGACTATTCTTGATTTCCATAAGTACGAACTGTCTGGGGCAATGCTTCAGTTGTGCTTAGCCAGTTGCTGTTGTTCAAACCAACAGTATACTGACTGACTTCAATAATATATATATATGTAGAGAGAGAGAGAGAGAGAGAGAGAGAGAGAGAGAGAGTATTCTACAGACACGTGTTTCGACTTATCAAGTCTCTTCAGTGTGGCTAGACATTTGTAAGCTACCTACAGCCAGAATTGAAATCCGATCGGTTGGGTGTCAGTCCGACACCTTAACCATTAGGCTGTCATCACTTACAGAATGGGGTTTTAACTGTTTTTAATACGCACGTCGCTTTTGTATGTAAATATATACACATTGTATATATATATATATATATATATATATATAGAGAGAGAGAGAGAGAGAGAGCGAGAGAGAGAGGGGAGAGGGGAGAGAGGGGGGGAGAAAGATGGAGAGGGAGAGTAGTTGGATGCATACCTTTTCCAAGGGTATTAGTGCTATCTAAAAATTTAAACAGCCTTATCCTGGATTTGAACTTGAGTCGACGAGTTCATTTCCTACGACTCTAACCATTACACAACGCGCCTCCACTGTATACGAAAACAAAACACGTTGTGGTTGTGTGAATGTGAATGCGTATAAAAAATGTGAGCCAAATGATGCGAGGTTGGACATCAATGAAATAAAAACTAAAGGTCAAATTTTTTTTTTATGTAAACCGAAATATGATAAAAACTGTGGAAACTAATGTTGAAGAAAAATAAATCTTAAACTAAAATTCAAATCAATACATTTAAAAAAATGATGACAACAAAAGTTCACTTGGACAATAGAATCGCTAAATAAATCCAAAACATACCCTATTAGTGTGACCTGTGACCTTCAGACTTTTGAACAAAATTAAGACATTATCATTTTGTTAAAAACTGGCGATGTAAACATTAGATTTAATAAATAAAATCAATGAATTTTCTAAAAGTTTATTATTATGAATTATTTTCATCATTTTCACTCGGATTTTATACTCGTATTATATATTTCTTTTATATTTTATATATATAAATTTTATAAATATATATATATATATATATAAAGATAATCTACTGAGTCAGACGAACCTACTATTAGTTTCGCATAAAGCTCTTCAGGGCTAAAATCTGACTCAGATTTTAGCCCTGAAGAGCTTTATGCGAAACTAATAGTAGGTTCGTCTGACTCAGTAGATTATCCTTATTACTTGGCTCTACTTAGGTATCGAGCACTTTTTACAAATTAGCTTCTCCTAGCGGTTATATGAATATATATATATCTTATATACATATATATACATATAAATTGTTTTTTCTTTTGGCCAAATACTATACCAATAGATTATTTTTTGTTGGTACGAATATCTTGGTCTTTTCTTTTTTTCAAAAATTTTTTTCTTCCTGGTTGATGTTTGGTAGTATATTTTTACAATCAAACTCTCTGCCGGGTTTTTTCTCTCCGCAAGGATCTACCAACACACTTGGTATATTATATATATATATATATATATATATATATATATATATGTGTGTGTGTGTGTGTATGTGTGTGTGTGTGGATATATAATGTTGGTCCTTGAGATCTAGTATATCATCCATCAAAGAAGATATGTTAACTATGTCTACTTTAAAGAAGAACATTTATCATTTATCAATGGACATTTACACTGGGGAGAAATTTGATACTGTTTTTCCTTCTAATCTGAAGAAAACATTCATTACAAAGATAAACAAATACCTGACAATTGTTCTCAAGGGCGTTCTGTCTTTCATTGCTGTCTCTTCGGTTTTGACGTCAATTTCATGTTTCTTGAGATTTCCTTTCAAGACGTCCTTAAAGCTCATCTTGGATACACTTCTAGGTTGTTTTCCTTCTTTCAATTGAACATCTCATGATACAGGATTGAATTTCATTACCTCATATAAAATAAATGTAAGAACAATTCACAACAAAGTAATAACATCATCATCATTTCGTGCAGATAGCACGGATATCCATGACAACCTCACGCCAACCTTCCCTATCATTCATCGCCCCAGGGAGTTCTTTATCTCTGCAGCCAGCATCTTTACATAGCTGGTCAATGTAGGTCCTTGCTGGGCGGCCCACACTGGCATGTCCATATGTTGGCTTCCACAGCAGAACATCGTTTATGAGTTCGTCCTTGCTTCTCCAGCAGTGCCCTGCATGCCTAGTCCGTCTCACTCGGATGGTCTGTGAGATAGGGGGCAGGTGACCATACAGCTGTTCCCTTGTGAGATGCTGTTTCCACGACTTGTTCAAAACTGCTGGCGGCATTCTTGTGCAGCTCCCATCTAACTTATTCTCGGGGCGCCTCATTAGGGTCCAGGTAGTGCAGCCATACAGCAGTAAAGAATATCTTATTGCCCAAGCAAACTTAATAGAATAGAATACAAACATAACATTAGATACCAGGAAGAGCTAATACAAAGTTATTATTCACATAAGCATGTTTCTTAACAGTCTCTTAGTAGTTATTTTGTTTTTGACTATATGATTAAATGATATACGTACATCTAGAGGAATCGTCAAATGTGATAATGGAAGGGTCGGATGGAGGCAGAGAGGGTCGAGGGAATCCCTTCTCTCAGCACGTTTGATGATAATACGTTGTTCAAGACTGGAATTAAAAAAGATGATCCACTGGGAACTGTGCAAAAAATTAAATTTTGACTGTATGATTAAATGGTATACGCACTAGAGGAATCGTCAAATGTGATAATGTAAGGGTCGGATGGAGGCAGAGAGGGTCGAGGGAATCCCTTCTCTCAGCACTTTTGATGATAATACGTTCTTCAAGACTGGAAGTAAAAAAGATGATCCACTGGGAACTGTGCAAAAAATTAAATTTTGACTGTATGATTAAATGGTATACGCACATCTAGAGGAATCGTTAAATGTGATAATGTAAGGGTCGGATGGAGGCAGAGAGGGTCGAGGAATCCCTTCTCTCAGCACGTTTGATGATAATACGTTCTTCAAGACTGGAAGTAAAAAAGATGATCCACTGGAACTGTGCAAAAAATTAAATTTTGACTGTATGATTAAATGTATACGCACATCTAGAGGAATCGTTAAATGTGATAATGTAAGGGTCGGATGGAGGCAGAGAGGGTCGAGGGAATCCCTTCTCTCAGCACGTTTGATGATAATACGTTCTTCAAGACTGGAAGTAAAAAAGATGATCCACTGGGAACTGTGCAAAAAATTAAATTTTGACTGTATGATTAAATGGTATACGCACATCTAGAGGAATCGTCAAATGTGATAATGGAAGGGTCGGATTATTCACATAAGCATGTTTCTGAACAGTCTCTTTGCAGTCATGACGGGCTGAGGAGATTGTTTGATGTCCTGTGTCTAAGCTCTAACTAGCTGATTTTGTCAGCCAGCTAAAAGAGAATAAGCCCTTACTCATGTGTTACCTTACACAAGAAAGTTCCTATTTAGGATCCTAAAAGTCTACTTGGGTCTATGCACGTATATTGCCGGTGGCAAAAGAGAATTTGATGTATAATAATTACTTCAGGGGAGGCCAAACTTGCTTAATGTAAGAGCTACAAATGATACATTTTTGCTTCCTGCAACACTGTGACGTTTGTTGTTCTTTGTTTTGTTTTGTTTTGTTTTACGGCATATCAACCTCAGTGGGTCATTTAATGCCGATAAAGTTTTGAAATAAATTCAATTTTAATGGATATTCATTTTTTTATAAATACATTTTTCTATTTAAAAAAAAATGAATTTGAATGATATTTCCCGATATTTCAAATAGAGATGAGTTCAATTTAGATTTGGTTTGGTTGTTTGGGTTTTACGGCATGTCAACCCCCTTGGGTCATTTTATGCCGAATACTTTTATTGGTAAAAAAATGTTTAATGCTGACAAAGTTTTGAAATAATTTCATTTTTAATGGATAATACAATTTTGTTTATAAACTCATGTTTTCTATTTAACCCATAGATCGGACCCTAACAGGTACTACCACTCAGGGTCAGAGTGGATCAGGGAGTAATGGTGATGAAGGGGTGCTCCACATTCCCCAAACCTCCAAAACTGGAACCTCACTATCAGATAGAGTTTAACATCATTCCCACGACATGTAGACCCTCAGCCACAACCTTCTAGTATCCATATGATAAAAAGGTATGGGGTTGCCAGTAGGGTTGGGGGAATCATATAGGTGCAATCATATAGGTGCTAGGGCTTGACATAACCAGCCGATTGATCGGAGGGGGACTCTCTGACCGCCCGTCTAGCCCAAGAAAGTGGAGTATTGCAAGTCATGGACTGCTCAACCACCTTGGAAGCTATCCTTAAGCATCACGGGTCGCCACCCACGGCCAACAGGTGGCCCCACTCGGGGAGTTTTACCCCTCTGCAGAGGTGCAGTCGTTGCATTCTAACGCCACAGCCGACAGGGCGGATTTCTTGCTCTATATTCAAATCAGACATTGAGTATGTTTCAAAAGTAGTGATGGTGGAATTTATGGAACAAAATCTTGTAAACTGAAGTTTTATTATGTTTGAAAATGAAATATTTTAGAATGGGCTAATTTTGGAATTGTTTTTAGTATAGTGATCGAAAGTGTCTAGTCTGAACGATGTTGTGGGCTAATGCGCTGTACGGCCTTTTCAGATATTTTAAAATTTGATTTTGCGTGTAGACTTTGTAAAATCTCTTTCTTTCTTAATTTCTGCAGTGGTCGCCTTCGCGCTGCTGCCGCTGCTGCTGCTATGGTCATGAGTTTAGCAACTTATTTTCAGTCACAGTCTGTTAATAGATGAGAATTGTCTTCTTTAATCCTTTTGCAGTAACTAATATTAGTAGCATGGAAAAAAATGGACTCATCCAATGAACAACACATGCAGTGGTGAAGGCTTTTGTAGGACCATCCGCCCCGTTTGGCACAGTCGATAGGAAAGAATTCGTGCACAAGGAATGCCACAAACCCAATCAACGTCAGGTTTTCAAATTCAGAGTTTTTCTTCTCTTAGACAAGTTACCTATCCAAGATTAGACTCTATCCTACTATTTTGCCCATAACTGGAGGGAGAATATATGGATTCCTACCTTTCCCAAGGGTATTAGCACTATGTGAAATGCAAAGAGCCTTGTCTAGAATTTGAACCCGGATCGACGAGTCAATTAACTACAACCTGTAATCAGTATGCCACACGCCTCCATATTACTAGCATAGCCTGTGGATATACCATAGGATGATGATTTAATTATTAAAAGGGTTGATATGTTTACTTAAGAGCTATTGAAAAAAAGGTCAATATGTAAAAAGTAGGTAATTAGGAACTTTTGTTTAGTAAATTAGAGTGAACCAGAAAAAAAACAGAACACAAAAATTTTGTAATAATACTGTTAATTTTAACTAGGGGGGTGTTTAAGGTTAGGGTTGGGTTTACAGTGTAAATGGGAAGGCTAATACGCATATTGATATAAAAAAATGAATTTTAATAAATGTTTGCTTAGTATTATTGATTTCTAATTGTGTATTTATCTTAATGAATATGAGCAAAAATCACAGAGATAAATCATAAAAGAAATCGATTAACAAGAAAAAATAACTGTCATTTTATTCTTTACTTTCTATTTTAAGTAAATAGTTAAATTAGGAAAATTTCACAATGAAAGGGGGAAGTGATGGAGGAGTAATTTTCAGTTGTTCTAATTTAGATTATATCCTCTCTGTTCAAATCATTTTATCTGCATTCTTATTTAGTTTCATTAGCCTTTCTAATCTAATCTAATATTTTATTACATTAAACTTTTAATACTTGCACTCTGTTTAAATCTTTTATCTGCCTTCTTATTTAGTTTCATTAGCCTTTGAATTTTCACGAATGAGAGTCAAGATAATTGGGAGGAGGGTGTTATCTTTGTAAATGGTAGATACTGATCGAATTATCGGATTAGCAGCCTGATTTATCCAAATAAGGAATGAATGTTAATCAGGCTGCCATTGGCAAGAAAAGGGAAATAATTCGATTTCTCTTTTTCTTTTTGCTTCTTTGTTTTATTTTTTTATCTGTCATTTAGAAGAATTAAACAATTAAAGAAAATTAACAGGACCTGTGAATGTACCACGTTTGTATTATTCAGTATACAATTGTTTTCATATTTACTTTCATTTTACTCTCACACACACACACACACACACACACACACACACATACATACATACATGCACACACAACACACACAATATATATATATATATATATATATATTATATATATATATATATATATTATATAGATAGATAGATAAAGATATAGATGAAAGGTATCCAAAACTTGGTAGTGAGGGATGATTCTATATGTGATTTCTAAACGACACTGTATTATTATTGTATGATCCAGTATGTATAAATACAGTGAATCTTTAAATCACTAAAGAGAGCTCAATGTATAATAAACGTTTTAGATTATATACAGAGCAATATTTATCTTAGAAAGGAAGGAAAACCCAACACTGTAATTCCATAATAAATTTTTTGGACCAAAATTGGGGCCTATATAAATCTAAGTTGATTTAATATAGCTCCCAAAATCCAGTCTCATAAGATGGAAGATCAGGTTATTTGAATTGCATAACTGAAAAATTTCACTTCTCAAAAAATAAAAATTTAAAAAAAAATAAATTTATATATATTATATATATATATATATATATATATATATATATATATATGGCCTACCCAAAGAAACGGTTAACGCCATAATGATGCTTTACCAAAATACAAAAGCAATGGTACGATCACCTGATGACGACACAGACTTCTTTGACATTGTCGCTGGAGTCCTACGGAAGATACACTAGCGCCATATATATTCATAATATGCCTAGACTACGTACTCCGAACATCACTAGATCCCATAAAAGAAAAAGGCTCACACTAAAAAAAGCAAGAAGCAGGCAATATCCCACACATACTATTACGGATGCAGACTATGCTGATGACCTAGCACTACTCGCAAATACACCTGCACAAGCCGAATCCTTGCTACACAGCCTCGAAAAGGCAGCACGAAATGTCGGCCTATATGTAAACTCCGATAAAACTGAGTTCATGTCTTTTTAAAACAAAAGAGACATCTCAACTATCGATGGCAAACTCCTAAACTCGGTAGAACAATTTAGGTACTTAGGCAGTAATATCTCATCCACAGAAAACGATGTTAATGCACGCATAGGAAGACATAGTCTGCTATAAATAAATTATCAGTCATATGGAAATCCAAGACAAGTTAAAGAGACATTTCTTCCAGGCTGCTGTCATGTTAGTACTGCTGTTATGCTGTACGGCTGCACCCCCTGGACCCTAACGAAGCGACTAGAGAATAAACTAGATGGAGACTGCACACAAATGCTGCGTGTGATCCTGAAAAAGACGTGGAAACAACACCCCACGAGAAGACAGCTGTATGGCCACCTGCCACATACCACCCAACCATCCGAGTAAGACAGACAAGACACGCAGGAAAATGTTGGAGAAGCAAGGACGAACTCATAAGTGACGTCCTCTTGTGGAAGTCAGCACCTGGGCACGCCAGTGTGAGCTGACCAGAAAGGACGTACATTGACCAGCTCTCTGTGGATACAGGATGCTGCATAGAGGACCTCCGAGAATGATGAGTGATAGGGATGGATGGAGAGACTGTCATGGATATCCGTGCTAACAGCACGAACATGATGATGAGTATATATATATATGAGAGTTCCAACATGTAGCTGATGTGGCAGACTATGTCTCTCCTGGGCTGGCGTGGTGAGTCATCTAAGAAAATCTCAAGGATACAGTGTCAAATGCTACTGGCACTTAAGTATGAAAAAAAAACAGTCGTGTACGAGTTAACAGCCAACATACATAGAGGAATAATCAAGCTAAGTTCCAAATACTGTCGAATTGGTAAAACAATGCAGCAAAAAAATCGTAACTGAATACGAATCTATCTTGCTGCGTTACTACTCCAGGATGCCAAGGTATTTATGAAGCCCCACAACTTCATAGAAACCAAGCAGCCAAACTCAAGGAATGAAATCACCCAAATACATGAATGGACTATTCTTGATTTCCATAAGTACGAACTGTCTGGGCAATGCTTCAGTTGTGCTTAGCCAGTTGCTGTTGTTCAAACCAACAGTATACTGACTGACTTCAATAATATAATAATATGTAGAGAGAGAGAGGAGAGAGAGAGAGAGAGAGAGAGAGTATTCTACAGACACGTGTTCGACTTATCAAGTCTCTCAGTGTGGCTAGACATTTGTAAGCTACCTACAGCCAGAATTGAAATCCGATCGGTTGGGTGTCAGTCCGACACCTTAACCTTAGGCTGTCATCACTTACAGAATGGGGTTTTAACTGTTTTTAATACGCACGTCGCTTTTGTATGTTAATATATACACATTGTATATATATATATATATATATTATATAGAGAGAGAGAGAGAGAGAGAGCGAGAGAGAGAGGGAGAGGGAGAGGGGGGGGAGAAAGATGGAGAGGGAGAGTAGTTGGATGCATACCTTTTCCAAGGTATTAGTGCTATCTAAAAATTTAAACAGCCTTATCCTGGATTTGAACTTGAGTCGACGAGTTCATTTCCTACGACTCTAACCATTACACAACGCGCCTCCACTGTATACGAAAACAAAACACGTTGTGGTTGTGTGAATGTGAATGCGTATAAAAAAATGTGAGCAAATGATGCGAGGTTGGACATCAATGAAATAAAAACTAAAGGTCAATTTTTTTTTTATGTAAACCGAATATGATAAAAACTGTGGAAACTAATGTTGAAGAAAAATAAATCTTAAAATAAAATTCAAATCAATACATTTAAAAAAATGATGACAACAAAAGTTCACTTGGACAATAGAATCGCTAAATAAATCCAAAACATACCCTATTAGTGTGACCTGTGACCTTCAGACTTTTGAACAAATAAGACATTATCATTTGTTTAAAAACTGGCGATGTAAACATTAGATTTAATAATAAAATCAATGAATTTTCTAAAAGTTATTATTATGAATTATTTTCATTTTTCACTCGGATTTTTTACTCGTATTATATATTTCTTTTATATTTATATATATAAATTTTATAAATATTAATATATATATATATAAAGATATCTACTGAGTCAGACGAACCTACTATTAGTTTCGCATAAAGCTCTTCAGGCTAAAATCTGACTCAGATTTTAGCCCTGAAGAGCTTTATGCGAAACTAATAGTAGGTTCGTCTGACTCAGTAGATTATCCTTATTACTTGGCTCTACTTAGGTATCGAGCACTTTTTACAAATTAGCTTCTCCTAGCGGTTATATGAATATTATCTATCTTATAACATATATATTACATATAAATTGTTTTTTCTTGGCCAAATACTATACCAATAGATTATTTTTTGTTGGTACGAATATCTTGGTCTTTTTCTTTTTTCAAAAATTTTTTCTCCTGGTTGATGTTTGGTAGTATATTTTTACAATCAAACTCTCTGCGCGGGTTTTTTCTCTCCGCAAGGATCTACCAACACACTTGGTATATTATATATTATATATATATATTATATATATATTAATTATGTGTGTGTTGTGTGTATGTGTGTGTGTGTGGATATATAATGTTGGTCCTTGAGATCTAGTATATCATCCATCAAAAGAGATATGTTAACTAGTCTACTTTAAAGAAGAACATTTATCATTTATCAATGGACATTTACACTGGGGAGAAATTTGATACTGTTTTTCCTTCTAATCTGAAGAAAACATTCATTACAAAGATAAACAAATACCTGACAATTGTTCTCAAGGGCGTTCTGTCCTTCATTGCTGTCTCTTCGGTTTGACGTCAATTTCATGTTTCTTGAGATTTCCTTTCAAGACCGTCCTAAAGCTCATCTTGGATACACTTCGAGTTGTTTTCCTTCTTTCAATTGAACATCTCTATGATACAGGATTGAATTTCATTACCTCATATAAAATAAATGTAAGAACAATTCACAACAAAGTAATAACATCATCATCATTTCGTGCAGATAGCACGGATATCCATGACAACCTCACGCCAACCTTCCCTATCATTCATCGCCCCAGGGAGTTCTTTATCTCTGCAGCAGCATTTTACATAGCTGGTCATGTAGGTCCTTGCTGGGCGGCCCACACTGGCATGTCCAATATGTTGCTTCCACAGCAGAACATCGTTTATGAGTTCGTCCTTGCTTCTCCAGCAGTGCCCTGCATGCCTAGTCCGTCTCACTCGGATGGTCTGTGAGATAGGGGGCAGGTGACCATACAGCTGTTCCCTTGTGAGATGCTGTTTCCACGACTTGTTCAAAACTGCTGGCGGCATTCTTGTGCAGCTCCATCTAACTTATTCTCGGGCGCCTCATTGAGGTCCAGGTAGTGCAGCCATACAGCAGTAAAGAATATCTTATTGCCCAAGCAAACTTAATAGAATAGAATACAAACATAACATTAGATACCAGGAAGAGCTAATACAAAGTTATTATTCACATAAGCATGTTTCTTAACAGTCTCTTAGTAGTTATTTTGTTTTGACTATATGATTAAATGATATACGTACATCTAGGGGAATCGTCAAATGTGATAATGGAAGGGTCGGATGGAGCAGAGAGAGGGTCGAGGAATCCTTCTCTCAGCACGTTTGATGATAATACGTTGTTCAGACTGGAATTAAAAAAGATGATCCACTGGGAACTGTGCAAAAATTAAATTTTGACTGTATGATTAAATGGTATACGCACTAGAGGAATCGTCAAATGATAATGTAAGGGTCGGATGGAGGCAGAGAGGGTCGAGGGAATCCTTCTCTCAGCACTTTTGATGATAATACGTTCTTCAAGACTGGAAGTAAAAAAGATGATCCACTGGGAACTGTGCAAAAATTAAATTTTGACTGTATGTTAAATGGTATACGCACATCTAGAGGAATCGTTAAATGTGATAATGTAAGGTGTCGGATGGAGGCAGAGAGGTCGAGGAATCCCTTCTCTCAGCACGTTTGATGATAATACGTTCTTCAAGACTGGAAGTAAAAAGATGATCCACTGGGAACTGTGCAAAAAATAAATTTTGACTGTATGATTAAATGTATACGCCATCTAGAGGAATCGTTAAATGTGATAATGTAAGGGTCGGATGGAGGCAGAGAGGGTCGAGAGGAATCCCTTCTCTCAGCACGTTTGATGATAATCGTTCTTCAAGACTGGAAGTAAAAAAGATGATCCACTGGGAACTGTGCAAAAAATTAAATTTTGACTGTATGATTAAATGGTATACGCACATCTAGAGGAATCGTCAAATGTGATAATGGAAGGGTCGGATTATTCACATAAGCAAGTTTCTGAACAGTCTCTTTGCAGTCATGACGGCTGAGGAGATTGTTTGATCGGCATTAAATAACCCGAAATTTTTTGCTATGCCACAAAACAAAACAACCAAAAATATAGGTGGATAGATAGATAGATACAGACTAAGAGAGATAGATAAAAGAGAGAAATAGTTCTTAAGCAGCAATGAGCCTGTTCAATACTTAATTGGGCGACCACTTAAGCTACGGCTGGTACTGTAAGCAAGCCGAGTCTTCTGTTAAAAAAAATGACTTGATTCGGCATTAAATGATCCGAATAGTGTTAAATTGTCGTAAAACAAAACAACGAATAAAAAAGGATTGTTTCACACTATTGCTTTCATCTTCGATTTGAAAATGAAAATGGCCAAATAATGGGAGATCACTTTTAACTTTTAAGAAATAAAAAATGAAACCCCAATTTAGGATCACATTCTATTTTTCTTTCACTTAGGTAATGATTCCAAAACGAATTATTACGGTCAAGGCACACTGAAATCACCCGGTTCCCACTAGATCACCGGGGTTAACACCAATTAGCCTCGTTATAATAGTTAATTGGGTGACCACTTAAGCAATAGCAAGTGCGCTGTAAGCAGCCTGAGTCCTTTGTTTATAAAAAAATGACTTGATTGCGGCTTGCAATTCATATATTATCAAAAAAAGTTTTGGCATTACATGTCCCGTAGAGGTTGACATGCCATCGAACAATTAACAACCTTTAAAAAAGTTAAAAAACAAAGAAAAAAAATGAATTCATCTTATTCCGCTCTTTTTTTTATTGTTGTGGAGACAAAATTGAGTAATCTCCCTTGTCACAGGGTTTGTTAAATCTCTCCCTCGTACAAGTCCGTTTTGGTCACGTGACAAGGCGAACCCCCAGAATATCTTTCTTTTTTATTAACTCGACTTGAGAAGCAAAAGACTTAGTCGTCCGCTCTCTCCACAGCGACGCACAGATGCCCTGTCTTTGTTTCAGACCTGAGAAATATCAACTGGTTTCCACCTCATTTTATTTAAACTTTTTTCGTTAGTATTATTTTGTATTATTCGGACTATTGTTCCTCATCTTAATTTTTTTTGGCCGATGTGCCTCCGGCCTTCTTCAGGTATTTCTTCTTAGACTTAGGAACCTTCTTGTTGCAATCGAGAGCCTTCACAGAACTTTTGAACTCAACCCTTTATTCAATAACAACATATTGTTAAGTTTGTATTATTTGTATTATTCGGACTATTTCCTCATCTCAATTTTTTTGGCCGATATGCCTATTGTCCTCATCTTTATAAAAAGACATCATTAAAGAACGATTCCTTTTTTCGTACAATGAATATTTAAGGACTTTGCGTGAAGTAAACATTATATAAATAATGTAATCCTATATATTAATACGCTTGTTCCTTAATCTTCTGATCGTATCATCTTGCAACAACCTCTGAGACCATCAAATCCAAATCGTCCAAATCTAAATCCCGATTATCTGGTGTCGCTTAATCACCCGAATTCTTATTTTGTATGAGTGTCATACACCTCAGCTAAATAATGGACCATTCAGATTTTATTATAAAGAAATTAAGAGAAGGGAAAGGATATGCCTACAGAAAAAATATTACCAGAAAGAAAGAAAGAAAGAAAGAGAGGAGGGGAAATACATAAAAGGGGATGAGCAAGCGGAAGTGATAACGCTAATCTGTTTCAATCGAACATAATGAAAAGGCGCAGAAGGAAAGAAAGTAAAGAGTAAGAGTAAGAGACAGGTAATCAAGATCATTATATGTCCAATTGGACATATGCCTAGTGGAATAAAGGCGTTGGTTTTAAAAACAGTTCTAAGTGACAGTTATCACTAGGCTACAGTTTCTCAATGCTGATCAAAGGCGACAGTAATATAGAACGATAATAAACACAACTTGACACCTGTACCCCAGCTATGGTTAGCGAAATGAGAACAGGATACCCCCGTGGATTGAATAGTGAGTTGGGTTCAAAGTTTCCTTTTGGCTCGCGAGACCGACAAGAAATACCCGAAGGCCGGTGGACACATCAGCCGAACTTTTGTACAGATTAGAATAAAGATGAGGACATTAGTCCGAATAATTCAAATAATACTAATTATCAATCCTCATTTCAAAAATTCTGAAATACTTTTTTTCATGTTTCTCGAAAACATTATGACACTTTGTAGCTCGGGACGGGAACTTAGTTCCCTCATTGTATGTTGTAGAATCAAATGTTATTTAGTATTAATTGAACAGTCTTTATTTTCCTACCGAATATTCTGCGTTAGGTTACTCACTTTTAATAACCTAATGTATTTACAAGAAACGGGTGTTAGCTACCAGTTAACACCTCGTTAATTCTAATATATTATACGATATTCGTTAAAAGACCTTTAACAGGGGTCGATAACTCTGACACGATCTGACTGCTTTTCTCGAATCTCATTTTCAAATTGTTTCGTTCGCCATATTGAATTTGTATTAATGTACACTTACCCCTCCCGATGAACGAGAAAGTCACAGCGTACATGAAATTGATTTTCACCGAATGAGAGTCAAGATAATTGGGAGGGAGGGTGTTATCTTTGTAAATGGTAGATACTGATCGAATTATCGGATTAGCAGCCTGATTTATCCAAATAAGGAAAGGAATGTTAATCAGGCTGCCATTGGCAAGAAAAGGGAAATAATTCGATTTCTCTTTTTCTTTTTTGCTTCTTTGTTTTATTTTTTTTATCTGTCATTTAGAAGAATTAAACAATTAAAGAAAATTAACAGGACCTGTGAATGTACCACGTTTTTATTATTCAGTATACAATTGTTTTCATATTTACTTTTCATTTTACTCACACACACACACACACACACACACACACATACATACATACATGCACACACACACACACACATACATATATATATATATATAGATAGATAGATAGATAGATATAGATGAAAGGTATCCAAAACTTGGTAGTGAGGGATGATTCTATATGTGATTTCTAAGACACACTGTATTATTATTGTATGATCCAGTATGTGTAAATACAGTGAATCTTTAAATCACTAAAGAGAGCTCAATGTATAATAAACGTTTTAGATTATATACAGAGCAATATTTATCTTAGAAAGGAAGGAAAAACCCAACACTGTAATTCCATAATAAATTTATTTCGAACAAAATTGGGACCTATATAAATCTAAGTTGATTTAATATAGCTCCCCAAAATCCAGTCTCATCAGATGGAAGATCAGGTTATTTGAACTGCATAACTGAAAAATGTCACTTCTCAAAAAAGAAAATTTTTTTAAAAAATAAATTTAAAATATATATATATATATATATATATATATATATATATATATATGGCCTACCCAAAGAAACGGTTAACACCATAATGATGCTCTACCAAAATACGAAAGCAATGGTACGATCACCTGATGGCGACAGGGACTTCTTTGACATTGTCGCTGGAGTCCTACAAGGGGATACACTAGCGCCATATATATTCATCATATGCCTAGACTACGTACTCCGAACATCACTAGATCCCATAAAAGAAGAAGGCTTCACACTAAAAAAAGCAAGAAGCAGGCGATGTCCCACACATACTATTACGGATGCGGACTATGCTGATGACCTAGCACTACTCGCAAATACACCTGCACAAGCTGAATCCTTGCTACACAGCCTAGAAAAGGTAGCACGAAATGTCGGCCTATACGTAAACTCCGATAAAACTGAGTTCATGTCTTTTAAAAACAAAAGAGACATCTCAACTATCGATGGCAAACTCCTAAACTCGGTAGAACAATTTAGGTACTTAGGCAGTAATATCTCATCCACAGAAAACGATGTTAATGCACGCATAGGAAAGACATAGTCCGCTATAAATAAATTATCAGTCATATGGAAATCCAAGACAAGTTAAAGAGACATTTCTTCCAGGCTGCTGTCATGTTAGTACTGCTGTTATGCTGTACGGCTGCACCCCCTGGACCCTAACGAAGCGACTAGAGAATAAACTAGATGGGAGCTGCACACAAATGCTGCGTGTGATCCTGAAAAAGACGTGGAAACAACACCCCACGAGAAGACAGCTGTACGGCCACCTGCCACATATCACCCAAACCATCCGAGTAAGACGGACAAGACACGCAGGACACTGTTGGAGATGCAAGAACAAACTCATAAGTGACGTCCTCTTGTGGAAGCCAGCACATGGGCACGCCAGTGTGAGCCGACCAGAAAGGACGTACATTGACCAGCTCTGTGCAGATACAGGATGCTGCATAGAGGACCTTCCGAGAATGATGAGTGATAGGGATGGATGGAGAGAGACTGTCATGGATATCCGTGCTAACAGCACGACATGATGATGATATATATATATATATATATATATATATATATATATATATGGGAGTTCCAACATGTAGCTGATGTGGCAGTCTCTCCTGGGCTGGCGTGGTGAGTCATCTAAGAAAATGTCAAGGATACAGTGTCAAATGCTACTGGCACTTAAGTATGAAAAAAAAACAGGAAATGGTCTTAGTCGTGTACGAGTTAACAGCCAACATATATATGTAGAATAATCAAGCTAAGTTCCAAATAGTGTCGAATTGGTAAGACAATGAAGCAAAAAGTCGTAACTGAATACAAATCTATCTTGCTGCATTACTACTCCAGAATGCCAAGGTATTTATGAAGCCCCACAACTTCATAGAAACCAAGCAGCCAAACTCAAGGAATTAAATCACCCAAATACATGAATGGACTATTCTTGATTTCCATAAGTACCAACTGTCTTGGGCAATGCTTCAGTTGTGCTTAGCCAGTTGCTGTTGTCCAAACCACCAGTATACTGACTGACTTCAATAATATATATATATATATATATATAGAGAGAGAGAGAGAGAGAGAGTCATCTACAGACACGTGTTTCGACTTATCAAGTCTCTTCAGTGTGGCTAGACATTTGTAAGCTACCTACAACCGGGACTGAAATCCGATCGGTTGGGTATCAGTCCATTAGGCTGTCATCACTTACAGAATGCAAAGGGGATTTTAACTGTTTTTAATACACACGTCGCTTTTGTATGTAAATATATACAAATTGTATATATATATATATATATATATATATATATATATAGAGAGAGAGAGAGAGAGAGAGAGAGAGGGGGGGGGGAGAAAGATGGAGAGGGAGAGTAGTTGGATGCATACCTTTCCAAGGGTATTAGTGCTATCTAAAATTTAAACAGCCTTATCCTGGATTTGAACTTGAGTCGACGAGTTCATTTCCTACGACTCTAACCATTACACAACGCTCCTCCACTGTTTGCACTGTATACGAAAACAAAACACGTTGTGGTTGTGTGAATGTGAATGCGTATAAAAAATGTGAGCCAAATGATGCGAGGTTGGACATCAATGAAATAAAAACTAAAGGTCAAATATTTTTTTTAATGTAAACCGAAATATGATAAAAACTGTGGAAACTAATGTTGAAGAAAAATAAATCTTAAACTAAAATTTATATCAATACATTTTTAAAAAATGATGACAACGAAAGTTCACTTGGACAATTGAATCGCTAAATAAATCCAAAACATACCCTATTAGTGTGACCTGTGACCTTCAGACATTTGAACAAAATCAAGATATTATCATTTTGTTAAAAACTGGCGATGTAAACATTAGATTTAAAAACAAAATCAATGAATTTTCTAAAAGTGTATTATTATGAATTATTTTCATCATTTTCACTCGGATTTTATACTCGTATTATATATTTCTTTTATATTTTATATATATAAATTTTATATATATATATATATATATATATATATATATATATATATATATATATATATATATGGGAGAAACGTGAGGCGAGGAGGTTAATCCGACAATATGTGGAGAAAAGTTCTAGCTTCAATGAAGGACATTTTCAGAATGGTGAAAAACAGTAGGTTGTCAGTAGGGGCAGGGGTGGCTAAAAAAGTCCTTCATTGAAGCTAGAACTGGGCTTTTGGTCCTGATGATGGTCTAAATTGCCGAAACGTTGTATCGTCGACAATAAACATCCAGTTTCCATAACATCCCGTGTTTGAATACTTTCTCCACATACACACACACACACACACACACACACATATATATATATATATATATATATATATTGGTTTGGAGGTTGATTTTGAAGGCTATCCCAATGCAGGTGTAAAGAATAAGGTAACAATGGTGTTGTGTGTTAACCTGTATTTCATTCTTGAATTTTCGAGATAAAATCTCTTTTTCAGAAGATCACGGGAACTGAAGTCGTCTTGTTATGGCATTTCTAGTTAAATGAAACTTTTTTTTTCAAAATGATGGTATTTTGTATATAACTGTATTCTCGTGTTGTATGTTTACGTGAATGCGGGGTTTTTTTGTACTTGTGCGTATGTTGTCATGCGCGTGTCCATGAAAATGCGTCTAGGCTGTGACGTTATGACTATGCATATGAATAACCGTATCCACGTGTGTATGTGCGTATGAAAGAGGGTATTTGTGTTTGGTGGCCATGGTGATGTATAATATTTCGTTTTGTATGCAATATAAATAAATTTAATCATTTCTTATGATAATTATTATTATCATTATTATAAATATATCCACAATGCTTCAAGCAAATTATAAAACTCTCTTATATATACTAGCAAATATATGCATCCTCCGGGTGCAAGTATTTTAGTTAAATTTTATAATAAATATGATATTAAATTAGAAAGGCTAATGAAACTGAATAAGAATGTAGATAAAAAGATTTTGAACAGAGGGTGTATGATTGAAAAATAGAACAACTTTGAAAGTAACTCTTCCATCATTTTCCGTTACTCCCGTGTTTCATTGGTAAATGTTCCTAATTAAACTGTTTAGTTAAAATAGGAAGTAAAGAATAATATTACAGTTATTTCTTCTTGTTAAGGGATTTCTTTTAAGATTTATTGAAGAGATTTTTGCTCATATTCAATAAGATAAAACCAAACAATTAGAAATCAATAATACTAAGCCTATATTTATTAAAATCAATATTTTAAGATCAATATGCAAATTAGCCTTCCCATTCATATTGTAAACCTCTATTTTGTTGTATATATAAATACAATTGCATGTTATTTGTATGTAGATATGGTCAACAGTGTAAGTAATGTAAAACAATTTTATTAATAATTGAGGTTTAAATAAAAATAAAATCATTGAGAATATGATGTCAATAACTAAGAGAATTGTGACTTGAGTAGGAATATAGTTTCGGTTACAGACAGAAAAACACACAATCTCCATTATAATAAGATATATATATATATATATGTATATATATTATATTGAACATGAAATATATACATATTATATTATATATGATATAAAGTAATATATAACTTTAATACAATAACTAACATATATATATGTTAATATATATATATATATATATAAAGTATATATTAAATTTTTACTTGAAGGCACTTACAACGCATGTATCGCATAAAATTCGATACTTTTTCTTATAGAAAATAAACTTGACAAGTGTAATCCCAGTAAAGGATGGCTCGATGTGTAGAATACCGTACAGACTGTTTCGACTTTATTAAGTCTCATCAGCGGTATATACTAACGATTTCCCTCCGACAGAAATCGAAACCGGGACTTCAGCAGACGCAGTGAAACACTAGTGAAACACTTTTATCGCCTCGGCCACAGTACACAGCTGACCATCCTAGCGGAATTAAGCTTGTCAAGCGATACTACGCGCCTCTACCATAATAGGTAAGGGGGCGCTATTGAGAGAATAATAACAACAAACAGCCCGAATGCCCTGTGGCCGAGGCGATAAAAGTGTTTCACTAGTGTTTCACTGCGTCTGCTGAAGTCCCGGTTTCGATTTCTGTCGGAGGGAAATCGTTAGTATATACCGCTGATGAGACTTAATAAAGTCGAAACAGTCTGTACGGTATTCTACACATCGAGCCATCCTTTACTGGGATTACACTTGTCAAGTTTATTTTCTATAAGAAAAAGTATCGAATTTTATGCGATACATGCGTTGTAAGTGCCTTCAAGTAAAAATTTAATATATACTTTATCAGCAACGTTTCTAAATAAACAAACATCCAAAAATCTTATTCACTTCGCCGAAGGGCATTCGGGCTGTTTGTTGTTATTATTCTCTCAATAGCGCCCCCTTACCTATTATGGTAGAGGCGCGTAGTATCGCTTGACAAGCTTAATTCCGCTAGGATGGTCAGCTGTGTACTGTGGCCGAGGCGATAAAAGTGTTTCACTAGTGTTTCACTGCGTCTGCTGAAGTCCCGGTTTCGATTTCTGTCGGAGGGAAATCGTTAGTATATACCGCTGATGAGACTTAATAAAGTCGAAACAGTCTGTACGGTATTCTACACATCGAGCCATCCTTTACTGGGATTACACTTGTCAAGTTTATTTTCTATAAGAAAAAGTATCGAATTTTATGCGATACATGCGTTGTAAGTGCCTTCAAGTAAAAATTTAATATATACTTTATCAGCAACGTTTCTAAATAAACAAACATCCAAAAATCTTATATATAAAGTAATATATATCATGATATAAATATACATATATATTGTATTATATATGATATAAAATATTATATATATATATTATATATTATATATACATATATTATATATCATATTTATATATTTAAATTTTATATATATATGTATATTTTATATATCTTTTATTACTCGTATTATATATTTCTCACCAGATCTAACTTCAAATCAGCAAGATTCTTATAAGTATCCTTGCCGATTCTACGAGGTGAGTCAAAAAGTAATGCCATTTTGTTTCATCATCATCATCATCATCATCATCATCATCATATCGTGCATGCAGCACGGATATCCATGACAATCTCTCGCCAACCTTCCCTATCATTCATTGCACCTGGAAGCTCCTCTGCGGAGCAGCCAGCATCTTCACATAACTGGTCAATGTAGGTCCTTGCTGGGCGCCCTACACTTGCAGGTCCATGTGTTGGCTTCCACGGGAGAACGTCGCTTATGAGTTCATCCTTGCTTCTCCAACAGTATCCTGCATGCCTTGTCCGTCTCATTCGGATAGTTTGTAAGATGGGGGGCAGGCGACCGTACAGCTGTTTCCTTGTGGGGTGCTGTTCCCACGACTTATTCAAGACTGCACGCAGCATTCTTGTGCAGCTCCCATCTAGATTATTCTCAAGACGCTTAGTTAGGGTCCAGGTGGTGCAGCCATATAGCAGCACCGACACAACCACAGCCTGGAAGAACTGTCGCTTCAGCTTGCCAGGGAGATCGGACCTCCATATGACTGATAATCTATTTGTGGCCGACCACGCCTTTGCTATCCGTGTATTAACATCGCTCTCTGTGGAGGAGATATTACCACCTAGGTACGTGAATTGTTCTACTGGCTTAAGAGGCTTGCCGCTGAGTGTGGAGATGTTACCTTTATTTTTGAAACTCATGAACTCTGTTTTGTTTAGGACAGGTATAATTATCATTTTTAAACACATAATTGAACTCATTTTTTTCTATTTAACACATAGATGGGACCCTAAAAGGTACTACCAATCTGGGTCAGAGTGGACCACGGAGCAATGTGGATGAAGGGGTGCTCCACATTCCCCAGACCCCCAGAACTGGAACCTCATCATATGTAAGAGTTTAACGTTATGACTAGGACAGGAAGACTCTCAGCCACCGCCTTTTAGCACTACATAAAAAGGGTTGGGGCTTGCTATAAGGGCAATAGTGTTGGGAAAACTTTTAGGGCTTGACATGATCAGCCGATTGATCGGAGCGGGCCTCTCCGACCGACCGCCTAGCCTAAGTAAAAGCCTGACTGAAGTAATGCATGTCTGGGATTGCTCAGCCACAAGGGTTTCATCCTTAAGCATCATGGGTCGCCACCCATGGCCAACAGATGGCCCCATTGGAGGAGTCTTACCCCTCTGTAGAGGGTCAGTCGGTGTATTGTAACGCCCCAGCCGACAGGGCGGTGGAGATTAGAGGAAGATCTGAAACCATTCAAATCACAGCACTAATACGAGGGTGAGTCAAAAAGTAATGTCATTTTGTTTAGGACATGTATAATTACCAACACAGGAATATGTATCATACATCGAAATACTCGTCGGAGAGGCGCCCTCCGATCAATCGGCTGGTCATGTCAAGCCCAAACATTTTTCCCAACACTACTGCCCTTATAGGAAGCCCCAACCCTTGTTATCTAGTGCTAAAAGGCTGTGGCTGAGGGTCTTCCTGTTCTGAGTATAACGTTAAAAAGTTAGTCTCGCAGATCCATTTTTACTGAGTCGTGAGCTGAATCCTTCTCTCAGCCCTTTTGATGATATTACGTCCTTCAAGACTGGAAGTAAAAAAGGTGATCCACTGGGAACTTTGTCAAATATTAAATTTTGACTGTATGATTAAATGGTATACGCACATCTAGAGTAATTGTCAAATGTGATAATTGAAAGGTCGGATGGAGACAAAGAGTGTAAAGGGAATCCCTTCTCTCAGCACTTTTGATGATAATAAAATCCTTGGGCCAGGCACGACTGGGGAAGAAAAGGTGATCCACTGGGAACTGTGCAAAAAATTAAATTTTAACTGTACAATTAAATGGTATACGCACATCTAGAGTGTGATTATCTAAGGGTCGGATGAAGACATATGATAGAGACGTATCAGTATCATTGACAGGTTAATTTCGCAAGGATTTTCCCGTGCTGTATCGTGGCCGAAGCAGTATGGTTTCTGACTATTCTGCTGAAGTCCCGGTTTCGATTTCTGTCGGAGGGAAATCGTTAGTATACATCGCTGATGAGATTTACTAAAATTGAAACAGTCTGTACGATGTTCTACACACAGAATAATTATTTACCAAAATTCACTTGTCATTATTATCTTTTATAATTATCGAATTTTATGCGATATACGCATTGTAATTGCCTTCAAGTAAAAATATAAATAATAATATATACTTTATCCAACAATGCTTCTAAAATAAACAAACATCCAAAAATCTTATATATATATATATATATATATATATATATATATATATATGTGTGTGTGTGTGTGTGTGTGGATATATAATGTTGGTCCTTGAGATCTAGTACATCATCCATCAAAGAAGATATGTTAACTATGTCTACTTTAAAGAAGAACATTTATCATTTATCAATGGACATTTACACTGGGGAGAAATTTGATACTGTTTTTCCTTCTAATCTGAAGAAAACATTCATTACAAAGATAAACAAATACCTGACAATTGTTCTCAAGGGCGTTCTGTTTTTCATTGCTGTCTCTCCGGTTTTGACGTCAATTTCATGTTTCTTGAGATTTCCTTTCAAGACGTCCTTAAAGCTCATCTTGGATACACTTCTAGTTTGTTTTCCTTCTTTCAATTGAACATCTCATGATACAGGATTGAATTTCATTACCTCATATAAAATAAATGTAAGAACAATTCACAACAAAGTAATACATCATCATGTCGTGCAGACAGCACGGATATCCATGACAACCTCTCGCCAACCTTCCCTATCATTCATCGCCTCAGGGAGTTCTTCCTCGCTGCAGCCAGCATCTTTACATAGCTGGTCAATGTAGGTCCTTGCTGGGCGGTCCACACTGGCATGTCCATGTGTTGGCTTCCACAGCAGAACATCGTTTATGAGTTCGTCCTTGCTTCTCCAGCAGTGCCCTGCATGCCTAGTCCGTCTCACTCGGATGGTCTGTGAGATAGGGGGCAGGTGACCATACAGCTGCTCCCTTGTGGGATGCTGTTTCCACAACTTGTTCAAAACTGCTCGCAGCATTCTTGTGCAGCTCCCATCTAACTTATTCTCGGGCTGCCTCGTTAGGGTCCAGGTAGTGCAGCCATACAGCAGTAAAGAATATCTTATTGCCCCAGCAAACTTAATAGAATAGAATAGAATACAAACATAACATTATATACCAGGAAGAGCTAATACAGAGTTATTATTCACATAAGCATGTTTCTTAACAGTCTCTTAGTAGTTATTTTGTTTTTGACTATATGATTAAATGATATACGTACATCTAGAGGAATCGTCAAATGTGATAATGGAAGGGTCGGATGGAGGCAGAGAGGGTCAAGGGAATCCCTTCTCTCAGCACTTTTGATGATAATACGTTCTTCAAGACTGGAAGTAAAAAAGATGATCCACTGGGAACTGTGCAAAAAATTAAATTTTGACTGTATGATTAAATGGTATACGCACATCTAGAGGCATCGTTAAATGTGATAATGGAAGGGTCGGATGGAGGCAGAGAGGGTCAAGGGAATCCCTTCTCTCGGCACTTTTGATGATAATACGTTCTTCAAGACTGGAAGTAAAAAAGATGATCCACTGGGAACTGTGCAAAAAATTAAATTTTGACTGTATGATTAAATGGTATACGCACATCTAGAGGAATCGTCAAATGTGATAATGGAAGGGTCGGATTATTCACATAAGCATGTTTCTGAACAGTCTCTTAGCAGTCATGACGGGCTGAGGAGATTGTTTGATGTCCTGTGTCTAAGCTCTAACTAGCTGATTTTGTCAGCCAGCTAAAAGAGAATAAGCCCTTACTCATGTGTTACCTTACACAAGAAAGTTCCTATTTAGGATCCTAAAAGTCTACTTGGGTCTATGCACGTATATTGCCGGTGCCAAAAGAGAATTTTATGTATAATAATTACTTCAGGGGAGGCCAAACTTGCTTAATGTAAGAGCTACAAATGATACATTTTTGCTTCCTGCAACACTGTGACGTTTGTTGTTCTTTGTTTTGTTTTGTTTTGTTTTACGGCATATCAACCTCAGTGGGTCATTTAATGCCGATAAAGTTTTGAAATAAATTCAATTTTAATGGATACTCATTTTTTTATAAATACATTTTTATATTTAAAAAAAATGAATTTGAATGATATTTCCCGATACTTCAAATAGAGACGAGTTCAATTTAGGTTTGGTTTGGTTGGTTGGGTTTTATGGCATGTCAACCCCTTGGGTTATTTTATGCCAAATACTTTTATTGGTAAAAAAAAGTTTAATGCTGACAAAGTTTTGAAATAATTTCATTTTTAATGGATAATACAATTTTGTTTATAAACTCATGTTTTCTATTTAACCCATAGATGGGACCCTAACAGGTACTACCACTCAGGGTCAGAGTGGATCAGGGAGTAATGGTGATGAAGGGGTGCTCCACATTCCCCAAACCTCCAAAACTGGAACCTCACCATCAGATAGAGTTTAACATCATTCCCACGACATGTAGACCCTCAGCCACAACCTTCTAGCATCCATATGATAAAAAGGTCTGGGGTTGCCAATAGGGTTGGGGCAATCATATAGGTGCAATCATATAGGTGCTAGGGCTTGACATAACCAGCCGATTGATCGGAGGGGGACTCTCTGACCGCCCGTCTAGCCCAAGAAAGTGGAGTATTGCAAGTCATGGACTGCTCAACCACCTTGGAAGCTATCCTTAAGCATCACGGGTCGCCACCCACGGCCAACAGGTGGCCCCATTCGGGGAGTTTTACCCCTCTGCAGAGGTGAAGTCGTTGCATTCTAACGCCACAGCCGACAGGGCGGATTTCTTGTTCTATATTCAAATCAGACATTGAGTATGTTTCAAAAATAGTTATGGTGGAATTTATGGAACAAAATCTTGTAAACTGAAGTTTTATTATGTTTGAAAATGAAATATTTTAGAATGGGCTAATTTTGGAATTGTTTTTAGTAAAGTGATCGAAAGTGTCTAGTCTGAACGATATTGTGGGCTAATGTGCTGTACAGCCTTTTCAGATATTTTAAAATTTGACGTGTAGACTTTGTAAAATCTCTTTCTTTCTTAATTTCTGCAATGGTCGCCTCCGCGCTGCTGCCGCTGCTGCTGCTATGGTCATGAGTTTAGCAACTTATTTTCAGTCACAGTCTGTTAATAGATGAGAATTGTCTTCTTTAATCCTTTTGCAGTAACTAATATTAGTAGCATGGAAAAAAATGGACTCATCCAATGAACAACACATGCAGTGGTGAAGGCTTTTGTAGGACCATTCGCACCTTTTGGCACAGTCGATAGGAAAGAATTGGTGCACAAGGAATGCCACAAACCCAATCAACGTCAGGTTTTCAAATTCAGAGTTTTCCTTCTCCTAGACAAGTTACCTATCCAAGATTAGAGTCTGTCCTACTATTTTGCCCATAACTGGAGGGAGAATATATGGATTCCTACCTTTCCCAAGGGTATTAGCACTATGTGAAATGCAAAGAGCCTTGTCTAGAATTTGAACCCGGATCGACGAGTCAATTAACTACAACCTGTAACCAGTATGCCACACGCCTCCATATTACTAGCATAGCCTGTGGATATACCATAGGATGATGATTTAATTATTACAAGGGTTGATATGTTTACTTAAGGGCTATTGAAAAAAGGTCAATATGTAAAAAGTAGGTAATTAGGAACTTTTGTTTAGTAAATTAGAGTGAACCAGAAAAAAAAACAGAACACACAAATTTTGTAATAAAACTGTTAATTTTAACTAGGAGGGTGTTTAAGGTTAGGGTTGGGGTTAGGGTTAGGGTTAGGGTTTGGGTTCTGTTTTTTCTGGATGACCCTGTGATGCTTAAGGATATAACCCAGTTTATTAATAGGTATATAGGCTTATATCCTTAAGCATCACAGGGTGACCCAGAACAAACAGAACCCTAACCCTAACCCCAAACCCTAACCTTAAACACCCCTAATTAAAATTAACAGTTTTATTACAAAATTTGTGGGTTCTGTTTTTTTTCTTGGACACCATAATTTACTAAACAAAAGTTCATAAATATCAAAAAGTATAATAATCTTGATTTAACTCTCTCTCTCTCTCTCTCTCTCTCTCTCTCTCTCTCTCTCTCTCTCTCTCTCTCTTTCGCGCGCGCTCGCTCGCTCTTTCTTAAAAAGGGGTTTAAGAAAATATTTACATTAATTTTCTGAAAAAATCAGGTGGAAGGCGATCTCTTCTTCACAACGGATTTCACTTCGTCGTCACTGGTATTATGTTTGCCTCAGACTATCATCGCTTCGGTTTCATGAAAGAAATTTGTGTTGCGAGTCATGGACACTAAGACTATATGCGTCCACCGTCTGTCACATATAGAATAGAAATGTTATGGGCTTGCCATGTTGGCAATAGCGTTGGAACTATCCTATAGGTGCTAAGGCTTGACGTAACTAGCTGATTCACTAGGGGGGGGGGTCCGACCATTCGTCTAACATACGTAAGGACCAAAGTGTCGTGTTGCGAGTCATAAACTGCTCAACCACCTGGATTCCGTCTTTAAGCATCACTGATTGCCATCTCCCTGTAACCTACTACAACTCAAGTCACAATGCCCTTAGTTATTTACGTTTCCATGATTTTATATTTATTTAAACTTCAATCATTGATAAAATTGTTTTATATTATCAATAGTGTTGACCATACCTACATACTAGTTATTTAAGACATATCCCACTTGTACGGGTTAGGCACAAGGCCCTATTAATGTGGGAGCACCCACGAACCGAGGCTCATGGGTGACGGGTGCAAAAAATGCGTGGATCCCATCGGCATTCCCCCTCAAGCGGGGCGCCTCAGGCACTGGGCAATAAACCCAGACCTGTCCCTTTAAATCAAGGGGGCAGGTGTTGCCTGGGGGGATGGCCCCCTGGGATCAACGATGTTAGCTTGTAAGGTCTAGGGCCGAACACATTGGACCCTCGGTCAAAACCGGAATTTGATATGTTGACCATATCTACATACAAATACAATTGTATTTATATATATACAAGATATATATATATATATATATATATATATATATATATACTAATACATAATAAAAAAACACCCTCCGGGCGATGTAAAAATAGATTTTTGAAACATATTGCCTAAGGGGTGGGGTTAAAAAATTCAATGTCAGCGAGTTTGTACCCTAAGTAAGTAAAATCATCAAATTCATTAAAGGATTAAAAAATAAAACAATTTGAAATGTAAACTTTAAATATGTATTAAAATAAAACAAACTATATATAGATATATAATACCAGTCATGTATTTATTAAAACTTGTTTTAAAAAACAATGAGGACTGTCTAATGTTGCATGTTCAAATTTTGAGTGTATTTATTCTATGTTATGACGATTTTGGGTAATTGGACGTAAGCAGTGACGTAATTTTTATTACAGAAAAAAACCGGAAGCGAATCTCCATTATCAATATATACACTCAAAATTTGAACACGCCAAAAATCGTAGAATAAATTTTATTCTATGTTATGACGATTTGGGGTAATGTGATGTAAGCAGTGACGTAATTTTTGTTACAGACAAAAACCGGAAGCGAATTATCAATAGACATATATACATATATTTATATATATATACAACAAAATAGAGGTTTACAGTGTAAATGGGAAGGCTAAACGCATATTGATATAAAAATGAATTTTAATAAATGTTTGCTTAGTATTATTGATTTCTAATTGTTTGTATTTATCTTAATGAATATGAGCAAAAATCACAGAGATAAATCTTAAAAGAAATCGATTAACAAGAAAAAATAACTGTCATTTTATTCTTTATTTTCTATTTTAAGTAAATAGTTAAATAAGGAAAATTTCGCAATGAAAGATCGGAGTGATGGAAGAGTAAGTTTCAGTTGTTCTAATTTTAGATTATACCCTCTCTGTTTCAAATCATTTTATCTGCATTCTTATTTAGTTTCATTAGCCTTTCTAATCTAATCTAATATTTTATTACATTAAAACTTTAATACTTGCAATCTGTTTTAAATCTTTTTATCTGCATTCTTATTTAGTTTCATTATCCTTTCTAATTTAATATAATATTTTATTACATTAAAACTGAAATACTTGCACTCTGTTTCAAATATTTTTATCTGCCTTCTTATTTAGTTTCATTAGCCTTTCTAATTTAATATAATATTTTATTACATTAAAACTTAAATACTTGCACTTGCTAGTACGAATAGTTCCTGAACGAAGTTGTTTGCATTTTCACATGGCGCTAATAACTTTGGGAAAGGTATGAACCCAATTCCTCCGTTCAGCTATGTATAAATATCAGGGCAGGCTGGGTTATTTAACCATGGCTAGGTAACCAGTCTAGGAGAAAAAACATTCTGAAATCAAACCTGTTAAACTCCGCTTAGGAAATTGAGTCGCATCCTGCTCGTGTGGAGTGGTTGGTAAATATACATATTTGCTAGTACATGTAAAATCCAACCAACCAACCAGCCAACCAATTATACTATGGAACATAGGAAGCGCGTGGTGTAATGGTTAAAGTCATGGGAAATGGACTCGTCGGCCCGAGTTCAAATCCTGGACGTGGCAATTATTTCACTTAGCGCTAATACCCTTAGGAAAGGTATGAAACCAACTCTCCCTCCAGCTATGGGTAAATAGTAGGGCAGACTGAGCTCTTTAACCTTGGCTAGGCAACTGGGCTAGGTGAAGGAAAACTCTGAATTCAAACCTGTTGAACTCCGCTTAAGAAATTGACCTTGTGTCGCATCCTGCTCGTGCAGAGTGGTTGGTGAATATATATACTAGGGAACATTTGGTTATTTCCTATAGCTCCAACATAAACAAAGGGGAACCACTCTTGACTGATAAATCATTTATTTATTTTCTCATTAAACTAACCCTAAACCCTAACCGTAACCGTAACCCTAAACCCTAACCCTAACAGTAACTCCGTCTTCTTTTTTCCTAGTAGATCAATAAATAAATAAATAATGTATCAGCCAAGAGTGGTTCCCTTTGTTTATGTTGGAGTTATAAGAAATAACCGAACGGGTTAACTCAGTCGGTAGAGCGTTCGGCTAGAAGCCACAAGGTTCCTAGTTCGATACCGGTCCTCGCCAACTCAGCGTATGAGTAGTACAGGGATCTGTGCGGTAAAGTAAGGAGCTGATGGTATGTGTGGCGCTCCACCTCATATGCTAAAAAACAATCTCCTTGGTCTAGTGCTATTGAAAAGGGGATAAACTCCCTCGCTGACTGGCTGATACCGACTTTAGGCCGACCCGACGACTTTTTACTACTGAATGATAAAAATATAAGTGGAATTTTCAAAAGAATGCGTTGCCTGGTCGTTTAGCGATACGTGAATTAAATTGAGATCTGATTTAATGGGGAATATAATCTGGTACGATACATCGCGGGGGGGGGGGTCAGCGATCGACCGGATACAGGCCGAATATTCTATGAATTGTTTTCATGCTATTTGCACATAATTAGGAAGTGCATTATCTTGCGGATGCCAACTTTTAACGCTTGAATGACCGACAAGGCTAAATTGACGAAAATGCTCTGCATTAAGATCTGGACATATTATAGCTATCAAGGCAGACTCCCATTTCATTCAGGCTTCCCGTGATCTCCAACAGAACACACTCCACACTATTACAAGGCCGAAACCTACTAAACATACATATATGGAAGCGCGTGGTGTAATGGTTAAAGGCATGGGAAATGGACTCGTCGCCCCGAGTTCAAATCCTGGACGTGGTAATTGCATTTCACTTAGCGCTAATACCCTTGGGAAAGGTATGGATCATACTCATCGCCCAGCTATGAATGAATAGTAGGAGAGACTGGGCTCTTTAACCTTATTTAGGCAACAAGTCTAGGAGAAGGAAAACTCTGAATTCAACCTGTTAAACTCCGCTTAAGAAATTGACCCTGTATCACATTCTGCTCGTGCGGAGGGGTTGGTAAATATATATACATACACACACACACACATATATATAATATGAATAGGTGTACGGAAATAACCTACTCGAGTTTCCCCATGAGGATCTTCAGGGTTAAAGCCACCGAATTAATCAAGATATTAATGTAATTATGACGTTGCAAACAGTTTCGCAGTTAATGAATTCAAACCTGTTGAACTCCGCTTAAGAAATTGACCTCGTGTCACATCCTGCTCGTGCGGAGGGGTTGGTAAATATATAAATGGACTGACATACAGACAGAGACTTATACTGACAGGCAGACAGACGGGCCTATCGATTGATTGATGGACAGACAGACATCTACCGACGACCAGACTGATAGGTTGCAACTGACAGATAGAGACTTATATCGACTGATAAACTGGTAGACATGTCCTGTCTGACTGACAGACATACCTTACAAGTAACAGGTCTGTACTGACTAAGACAGACGTATGTGAACTCATATACAGAGACTTATACTGACTAACAGACAGACAGGCATCTCCTGACATACAGATATATACCAACGAACTGACATGTAGCAACTGACAGATACTCATGTACCGACTGAAAGTAAACATGATGTTTAGTAATATATAATAATGTCAGTATAAGTTTAGTAATATGTAATAATACCTGTATAAGTTATTAAAAAATAATTTTTTTCGAACATTTCAAAATTCTCTGTATTTTGATATATTTTCAAATATCAAACATTTTACCCTGAAGAAGGCTGTTTTCTTTGTTTACTTGAATATTTTATGATTTTCTATCATTTTTATTTCTTTTCCTATTTAAAATAATAATAAATAGAATACAATGTGTACATGAACAAAATCCCAGCCGAAACACGTGTTGGTAATTCATTAAACTAATTTTATCCATTTAACATTTTCTTTTCTTTCTTTATCTATCCTTTTAAACATATTGTCGGATGCATTTCTGTGACCGATTTAGGTTTTGAAATTAGAAGAAAGAAAGAAAAAAAACGGAAATATAATTCGCCGGCTGACTTCGGCCGTAGATTCAAAACAGATGGGCGATCCGGAAATGACCCCGACCGGGGAGTCGAGGCGGATGGTGGCCGGAATAGGGCTGACCATATCAGTAGTAAAATCTCAAGTAGGTCGGAACTCCCAGAAGCGAGAAGCGGCGGTCATAGACCAGTCTTTGATTTGGTCAGACTTGAGTCGCCTGGAAAAAGATAAATCCTGTTTTATAGATTACCGGAAAATGAAAATCGAAAATAAAAGAAAACCAAATGTATTAAAAGGATACTCAAGTGGCCAGAAGATCGTCTGGAAAGAGAATCTTTGGTTTATTGTTTCCTTAAACACTTAAGAATGGAGATAACTCTTGTTGAAAATCGAAAGTCAAATGTATTTAAAAAAACATTCAAGTGGCCGGAAGAGATGGCACTTAGATTGGTGAGCGGAAGTAAATTCGATTGGCTGGTTGAAACAAGAGGGAGGCGGTTACCCTGCTTGAGTGGGAGAAGCAGAAAAATTCCCAATATCTTCATGCCGGCCGGAAATAAAATTGTTCCGATTGAAATATTATTTAACTCAGACGTTTTTGGCTTGAGAGGCAGACGAGGCCGAACGGGCAGATGAAGTTGTGATTGCTTGAGAACCGGGCTAGCTGACAAGATTAACGCAATACTGAAAGCCGAGAGTAATTGACTTCAGCTAAGACCATTTTGAAAACTTAGTCAACTTACGAACTGTTTCGCACAATACTTTGCAGAAGACCAGAAGTATTTAGTTACGGGCACATCACTCCCACAAACCTTGAGAAGTAATTATTTGTATTCTTGTATTTTTGAATATAAATGTTGTTGATTTTTGAAGAAGAAAAAGAGTCGTTATTTTTTATGTGACCAATAGGCCGCCATTAACCTCGGAAATCAGTTTCTATAGCAGATTTCTAGTCGTTTGAGATCTTAGCACAACGTGGGGCATTCGGCTAGACTTCCAGTAAATATAGAGACCCTGCAATCCTTGGTTGATGCAGAAAATCCGATCTTGACGGCCAATTTCGGAGATTCTGTGAGCCATTTAGCTCGGTAGCGACCGACGGGTTATATTTCTAATTTTTCAAATCATCCAAGATGAAATGCAAAGTGTTTTAATATCAAAAGAAAAACGACCTTGTTTCGAGTCTATAGCACTTAAGGGAGACTAAATGGAGTAGTTTCCCTTTTCACGGGGTTTGAGGAACTCTCCCATGTCAGGAGTCCCTTTTTGGTCACGTGACGCGGTAATCCCAAAGTCTCACCCTGTTTTAGAAACATGTCTTGAGGAGGACACACTTGGTTCTCACTTCTCCTCAACTTTGCGCATGGTGCTTACCTTTCCTTTCAGACCCAAGAAACAGTAAGTAATTTCCAACTCTTTGTCATACCAGGCATTCCAACGTTTACTTGAACGCAGTGTGGCTCTTGTATAACCTGGGAACCTTGTTCCTTCCGTAAGTGTTACGTTCCTAATTGACTTATTTGTTATTTCCCCACCGAATGGTCTGTGTTGGGTTACTCTACTTTAATTAACCCAATGCTTCATAATAATGGGAGCTGGTCCCTCTTCGAATTCTTATAGCATATATATATATATATATATATATATATATATATATATGTTTAATGATATATATATATATATATATATATATATATATATATATATATTTATATGTAGTACATTATGAAAATTGAAAAAACATAGGTTTAAATAAGTTGAGTGGTAAGCTTATTAGCCGATGCTGCAGTGTTTTGATCTATTAATTAGATCATCTTCAGGGTATTTGTTTATTTTTAATTTAATTCGCTTGCAAACTCATTTTTCCCAAGTAAAAATGATCTAACCAGAGCTCAATGGTTGACCCAATGGGTCACGTTTTGTCCAGTAAACTAAAAGTAAATCGTCGAGATGGCCTAGAGTCGGTATCAGCCAATCATTGAGGGAGTCTATCCACTTTTCACTAGCGCTAGAACAAGGAGATTGTTTTTGTATCTGATGTGGAGCGCCACACCTACCATCAGCTCCTTACTTCACCGCACTGATTCCTGTACTAGTCATACGCTGAGTTGTCGAAGGCCGGTATCGAACTAGGAACCTCTATTGCGATATAGTATATACAAGGTGTGTCAAAAAGTAGCGAGATTTTTTGTACTTTTTAACACACGTTTATATTCTGAAAAGAAATTAACGTTCCATTAATTTTCATTTCTATCTTGGTAAATACAGCATCAAATTCGATACTTTTATGACACACCTTATATATATATATATATATATATATATATATATATATATATATATGTGTGTGTGTGTGTGTGTGTGTGTGTGTGTCTGTAAAATGAAAATGGAAGTGAATCCGACGGTATGTTGAAAAGAAAAATAAAGGAAAGAAAGTATAGAATGGATAAAATAATTAATTAATTTTACTTACACGTATTTCGGTCAGGAGTTTATCCATGTGTACATTATTCAATCTATTATTATTTTGAAATAACAAAATGAAATGAAATAATAATAATAGAAAAAATGTAGAAATATCGACCTTGCTCAGAGTAAATCCTTATTTTTTTTAAATAAAATTCGTTGGAACGCGGAGAATTTTTGAATATATATATATATATATATATATATATTGAATATTTTTAATATATATATATATATATATATATATATATATATATACATATATATATATTGAATATTTTTGAATATATATATATATATATACATATATCGAATATTTTTGAATATATATATATATATATATATTATTATAATGGAGATTGTGTGTTTTTCTGTCTGTAACCGAAACTAAATCACTACTCAAGTCACAATTCCCTTAGTAATTGACATCACATTCACCATGAATTTATCCTTATTTTAACCTCAATTATTAATAAAATTGTTTTACATTATTTATACTGTTAACCATATCTACATACTAATAACATGCAATTGTATTTATATATACAACAAAATAGCGGTTTACAGTGTGAACGGGAAGGCTAATTTGCATATTGATATCAAAAATGTAATTTTAATAAATATATGCTTAGTATTATTGGTTTCTAACTGTTTGGCTTTATTTTAATGAATATAAGCAAAAATCTCTTCAATGAATCTTAAATGAAATCCATTAACAAGAAAAAATAACTGTCATTTTATTCTTTACTTCCTCTTTTAACTAAATAACAATGAAAGACGAGAGTGATGGAAGAGTAAGTTTCAGTTGTTCTATCTTTTAATTATATCCCCCTCAGTTTCAAATCTTTTTATCTGCATTCTTATTTAGTTTCATTAGTGTTTCTAATTTAATACGATATTTCATTACATTAAAACTTAAATACTTGCACCCGGAGGGTGCATATATTTGCTAGTATATATATATATATATATATATATATATATATATATATATATATATATAAAGATACAAGCTATTGCAAATTTTATATTTTGATGCAATTTTCTTTCCCGAACCTAACCATCACCCAAACTACCCGTAGTGATAATTAGCCAGCTAACAAATAATGATAAATGTGCATAGGGAACTAGAATTCTAATTTGAGACTACATATGGATTATTTAATTTATCTCGATGGGGATATCAGCAAGAAACGTGTAATAACACGCAGTGTTATTACACGGGGCTTAAGGATGTACGTATAATATATTGATTACACGCTGAAAGGTGCACCACGAAACGTGACGTATTCAGAAACGATGCCGGCATTGAACGAAGAACAATTTGCGATACGATCTATCATTACTTGAATATGTACAGAACTTATTTCGGGAAATTAAGCCGAGGAATGCCGTTTATAAGTCATTCATGTTTATAGTATACATTATGAGAGGGAGTGACAGAGAGACAAAGATAGAGACAGAGATTCTATAATGACTGAATATTAAAAAGATATATAAATTGAGAGAGAGAGAGAGAAAGAGAAAGAGAAAGAGAAAGAGAGAGAGAGAGAGAGAGAGAGAGAAGAGAGAGAGAGAGAAAGAGAGAAAGAGAGAGAGAAAGAGAGAGCTGTTAAAAGTTTCCCTAAAATAGATACCTTAATTTTTAAGAAAAGACAAAAAAAAATATCCCATATATATATATGTTGTATACCCTTTCTTTACTTCTATTATTCTTCTGCTCATCTTTGGTATCTTACGTTCTTCTTCTAGCGTCTGGACTTCGTTTTTGCTGGTTGGTCGTCCTTGATTCATTTCTTCTTCTAGGTCAGTCTTGTTGCCAAGACATTCATCAACCACAAAACCATTTTATTTATTTAAACCTTTATTTACTTAACTTGAGTATGTACAGAACTTATTTCGGGAAATTAAGCCGAGCAATGCCGTTTATAAGTCATTCATATTTATCTTATTTATATTTCAATAATCCAATTTTGTATGTTATCGTACCATAGTATAAATGGCACAACAGAACAAGATTTTTTGTTTGTACAATCTTATTATAATGCAGATTGTGTGTTTATCTGTCTGTAACTGAAACTATATTACTACTCAAGTTACAATTCCTTTAATTATTTACGTTATTTTCTCCATGATTTTATTTTATTTAAATCTCAAATATTAATAAAATTGTTTTACATTATTAGTACTGTTGACCAAATCTGTTACATAATTATTAGATACCTAATATTTATGTGCAATAGTGTAGAAACAAGATGGCGTTTTAAGTGCAGCTGATGGCATTGAGGAATGAGTGACAGCGTTGACCCCAGTCCTCACCCTACCTTTCGGGGATAGCCGTGAGAACCGGTAGAACAGACCCTATCTTCCGGTTTAGATAGTAAGTAAGTTTCAGTCAGTTAGAAGGTAGCAACGAGCTCGAAGGGGCAAGTCACGCCATACGCGCGGTCCCTCATCTGCGCAGATGTCTGGTTGGGGATTTAAAAATAAAGTAAGATCAAAGCAAATCGGAGTCTTGTGTTATTACCTTTAAAAACTAACAATGACACAGGGCTTCTGATAACGAGAAATCTCCATAGAAGACCAGACCCGAAGTCCCCAAGAAAGTCCAGACCCTAGAAGATTCCAGACAAAGACAAGATGTTATAAGATGCCAAAGACGACAGCAGAAGAGAAGTAAAGAAGTAATGAAGAGGGTATGCAACAAATCTACCTACTAATAACATGCAATCTATATATACAATCAATATGTGCTTGATATTATTGATTTCAAATCATTCTAAATTTAAATATAAATTCATCTAAAGACGAATAAGTATCAATTATTTTGAAAATTGATTGATTTTTCATAAAATTCTAATATTTTTATGTAGTAATGATACTGACCTTAAATTAAATTCTCATTGATAAACTTACTTAATTTCGAAATGACTGTAATATAAGGAGTGACATAGTTTTGGTTACTGACAATCTATTATTAATATATAAGTGGATGTCTATTATGTGATGGGATATATAGCTGTTAAAAGTTTCCCTAAGATAGATACCTTAATTTTTAAGAAAGACAAAAAAAATATCCCTATATATATATATATGTTGTATACCCTTTCTTTACTTCTATTATTCTTCTGCTCATCTTTGGTATCTTACGTTCTTCTTCTAGCGTCTGGACTTCGTCTTGCTGGTTGGTCGTCCTTGATTCATTTCTTCTTCTAGGTCAGTCTTGTTGCCAAGACATTCATCAACCACAAAACCATATTATTTATTTAAACCTTTATTTACTTAACTAAACATATTTCTCTAACTATCACAACGCGCGTGTGCAGTGTGCTCTAGCTAAGGCAGAAACATCTTGTCTGCCTGACGTCCAAGCTGAAACTGATATTTTTTTTGGCATCTGGGGTGGAGCGCCATACCTACCATCAGCTCCTTACTTTACCGCACAGATCCCTGTGCTACTCATACGCTGAGTTGGCGACGACCGGTATCGAACTAGGAACCTTGTGGCTTCTAGCCGAACGCTCTACCGGCTGAGCTAACCCGGCCCTAATGCTAATATTGGACCTTGGTAAGTGAGGACGCAACTGAAGATCCTTCCTAACACTCACCGTTACCAAAAACTGGTAACCACCCCAATGTTAATTATACAGAATGCACCGATGTTGTTGAATACATTTTTCAAACTCGCACATAAATCTGTACTTGTTTATTTCTTAATTGAACACGTAAACATTAGATAAATGATTTGAATGTATTTCATTTGTCGAATCTATAACGTCGAATTATTATGGAGGCACGTGGTCTAATGGTTAGAGTCGTAGGAAATGGACTCGTCAACGCGAGTTCAATTCTTGGACGAAGCCGTTGGCATTTCACATGGCGCTAATACCCTTGGGAAAGGTATGAATCTAATTCTCCCTCCAGCTATGGATAAATAGCAGGGCAGACTGGACTCTTTAACAATGGCTAGGAAACCAGTCTAGGAGAAGGGAAACTCTGAATTCAAACCTGTTAAACTCCGCGTAAGAAATTGGCCTTGTGTCGCATCCTGCTCGTGCGGAGGGGTTGGTAAATATATATAACGTCGAATTATGTCTTGTGGTTGGGGGTGTAAATATCATTGTGTACTAGACAGTAAATTAATAGATTTATTAATAAAATTAATAATTAATATAATTAATAGATTTTTAAACACGATTTTATGTTTAACCCATATATGATACCCTAATAGGTACTACAACTCCGGGTCAGAGTGGACCAGGGACCAAACGTCATGAAGGCGTCCTCCAAATTCCCCATAGCTCCAGAATTGGAACTTCACCATCAAAGGTTTATAACGTCATAACTAGGGCACTAAGACCCTCAGAACCGCCTTGTAGCACATATATGATAAAAAGGTCGTGGGTTGCCATAATGTTAATAGAGTTGGGACTATAATATAGGTACCAGGGCTTGACGTGACCAACCAATTGATCCGAGGGGGGCTCTTCGACCTAAGTAAGGGCCAAAGTAGAGTGTTGCATGTCATGGACTGCTTAGCCACCAGGGTTACATCCAACAAGTAGACCCTGCAGAGGTGCAGTCGGCGTATTCTAAATCGTCAGTCGACTGGTCACACATATTTGGAAAGTATTATCTTATGCGACATTCGATATAATTGCCTTCATATATATATATATATATATATATATATATATGTGTGTGTGTGTGTGTGTGTGTGTGTGTATGTGTGTGTGTGTGTGTGTATGTATATTCCCAGTAATACATCGCTATCTGTTGTCTTTGCTTAGGATTACAGGGGATATTAAGGATTTTGTATGGTGAGATTTCACTTGATATACAACATTGATAAATATCACAAATATTAATCTCTCTCTCTCTCTCTCTCTCTCTCTCTATATATATATATATATATATATATATATATATATATATATATATATATAGAGAGAGAGAGAGAGAGAGAGAGAAACAGACAGACAGACATACAGATCGAAGTAAAATATTGAGAAGAAATGTGTAATATTTACATATCTATATTGCTATATTAATATATATATATATATATATATATATATGTGTGTGTGTGTGTGTGTAGTATATTAAGACAATTGAAAAAACGGTTTAAATAAGTTGAGTAGTAAGTTTATTAGCCGACGCTGCAGTGTTTCGATCTATTAATTAGATCATCTTCAGGGAAGGTGATAAAAAATTTTCATCACAGAATAACGAGAAAAGCAAGCGATAGTTATTCTGTGATAAAAATTTTTTATCACCTTCCTTATACCAACAAATGCCCTGAAGATGATCTAATAAATGGATCGAAACACTGCAGCGTCGGCTAATAAACTTACCACTGAACTTATTTAAACCTGGGTTTTTTCAATTGTCTTAATATACTACATACCGTCGGATTCACTTCCATCTCTTCACCCCCCCCATATATATATTATATATATATATATATATAATATATATATATATAGAGAGAGAGAGAGAGAGAATTGGTATATTTTTTATATAAAACGTGCTCAATATTATTGATAGAGCATGTATACCTAAGTTAAAGTAGAAAATACATAACGTCAACGACGCTTACTTTGTTTTCCTACCCATATATATATATATATATAATATATATATATATATATATATATGAGAAGAACATATTTAAAAAATATAACAAACACAAGATGTTATGATCAGGGGAAACAATTTCATGTGTCAATACTTAAGCATTTCGGTATATTGTACCATCTTCAGGACACTGTTAAGTAATGTTTATGTGAGGGACAAAATGAAAGATATTAAGTGTATAGTGAATGTGTGAATATGATGTTATTAACCGTTAATTTTTATATGCGCGTTTGTTTACGAAAAGTAAATGACGTATTCAATGCATGTGCAAAAATGGAAAGTGAAGATCATAGTTATAAGATCTTTGCTAGCCTTTCGTTCTCCGCTTATTCACGTGTCTGCATGCGTCATCCTATGATCTTCACCTTCCATTTTTGCACATGCAATAATCATGTCATCGGCTTTTGTAAACAAACGCACATATAAAAATTAACGGTTAATAACATCATATTCGCACATTCACTATACACTTAACATCTTTCATTTTGTCCCTCACATAAACATTACTTAACAGTGTCCTGAAGATGGTACAAAATACCGAAATGCTTAAGTATTGACACATAAAATTGTTTCCCCTGATCATAACATCCTGTGTTTGTTATATTTTTTAAATATTTTCTTCTCATATTGTCGGATTAATTTCCTCACCATATATATATATATATATATATATATATATATATATATATATATATAGCGAGAGAGATAGAGATAGAGAGAGAGAGAGAGAGAGAGAGAGAGAGAGAGACAGGCAGACAGACAGAGGGGAGGTAGTGCGAGAGAAAGTGAGAGAAAAAGGGGAGATGATGTGTGAGAGAGTGAAATAGTGATAGAGAGAGGGAGACATAGAAATAGTGACAGAAAGAGAGAATAAGACACACAGGGAAAAGAAACTCAGAGAAAAGAAAAGGATATAAGTACAAAAATGTATATGTACATGCATGTGTGTATCTGTGTGCGTTTTCTACTTCTATGTGTGTGTGTGTGTGTGCGTGTGTGTGTGTGTGCGTGTGTGTGTGTGTGTGTGTGTGTGTCTGTGTCTGTGCGAGTGGATGTGGATGTATAATTGTGTGAGTCCATAAAAGAAACCAAACAAGAAATTCTGTCATATTTGCTTTTGTAGTTCAATCCTCTTTGTGACGGGCCACCTGGGACCTGGCTCACATTTTTCCATTCAAACTGCCATTCTAGATTTGCGGACGCCAAGAGACACGTGCCATATTCGAGACATATTTACGGTCCTTTAATTCAATTTAAGCTCCAGCTAAACTGACAGATTAATAAGATAATTTCGTTTACAAAAATAGCACACCTGGCTTCCTTGAAAATCTGTATCCATATGTTTAGACCCTTTTTTTACTAACGACAGTGACACTTTTCATAAGTTTGGGGAAGGCCTATATATATATATATATATATATATATTATAATATATACATTTAGTAAATGAAGAAAAACTCTAAACTTGCTTCATTACAATAATTTATTTCAACCGTATTAATACGGCATCTTCAGGTAATCACAAGAACATGACTCTTACTGAGAATTTCCCAAAGTAACATCTCTTTTATATCTATCAATTTAGGGGAGGGAGGGTTGGTGTTTTATTTTGGAATGGATGGGGTTAGTTTCTTTGGATGAGGCGGGGAGGTCTATGTTTTGGATGAGGTGTGGCTTAGCTTGGGGCATATTCCTTGGAGAAATAGTTGTAAGAGTGTATATACAAAATGAGCAGAATTTAAAGACTAAAAATAATAAAAAAATTGATAGATATAAAAGAGATGTTACTTTGGGAAATTCTCAGTAAGAGTCATGTTCTTGTGATTACCTGAAGATGCCGTATTAATACGGTTGAAATAAATTATTGTAATGAAGCAAGTTTAGAGTTTTTCTTCATTTACTAAATATCTTGCTCTGTCCTTTTACTCACTGGTATTAGGTACATTGAGCTCTCCTTATGGTCTACCTGCATCAGCTTGGTTAAACCACACATGGAAAGACCCTAACTACGAAAAAAAAACTATATATATATATATATATATATATTATATTATATTATATTATATTATATTATATTTTTGAAGGCAAAATAATGCAAATTTATGTTGAAAAACATATTTATTTAATTTTTTTTTTCATTTTTTTTACTCTTAATATTTTCGGGCAAGGCCCATCTTCAGAGAGTTGAAAAGTTTCCATCTGTGTTTGTTAAACTCAACTGTGGTATTAATCCATTGAATGTTCTAATGTAAATTTAAATGCTCGGCAAAGATCGTAAAGTTCCGCTCGGCAAAGACCGTAAAAACTCCGTTAGATCTCGTGTTGCGTCTTGTTTTGCGGGAAGTTTTGAAAATCATTTCAGATATTTTTTTTTAAATACTATTATTTATTTTCAAAATTAATTATTAATATTAAGAGTAAAAAAAAATTAAATTAAATTAAATAAAAATGTTTTTCAACATAAATTTGCATTATTTTGCCTTCAAAAATATATTATTACATTTTAATTAATGCTTCTAACACACTATAAAAATAAAATAAAAAATCTTTAAATATATATATATATATATATATATATATATATATATGATTAAAATGGTTCACAGTAATAACCTACACATAAGCATCTTCAGGGTTAAATCCACTTTAATTACTTTAAATACTACGATTTTTTTATTCATGTTTGTTTAATGTCTTGTTTTTAGTTTAAATAAACAAGAATCACGACAAAAAAAAAGAAGTGACCCCCCCCAATACATTTACTTGTCGAAAATATCTATCTATCTCCATTTGTTCGTATCTATCTATATTATTTTGTTTGTTTATCTATCTATCTATCTCAGTCTATTCAAGACTATATATCCATTTTCATATCTAAACAAGAAGTACGACAAATCACGATAAATAAACAAGAATTACGACGAGCTGGGGTCGTTATTTTGATAGTCACCGGGTAGCAATTTTAAGGCAGAGACTTTGCCCAATTTAATCTGCCCTTGAAAATTTTTCAGAGTTGATAAATTTTTTTTTTTTTTTTTTTTTTTGTTTTTTTTGGTTCCTGACATTTCTCAATAATTCTCTTTTCGATCAAAAAGAAAAAAAACGTCTTTGATTTTCGCAGTTATTGCTTAAATCAAGCTAGAAAAAGTTTTCAGTGTTTGAATTTTTCAATTTCACATGTTTACATCTATCAATATACATGTATCACAGTCAATACGAATCAATCAATCTATCTATCTATCTATCTATCTATCTATCTATCTATCTATCTATCTCAATCTGTATCTATCTATCTATCTAGCTAGCTAGCTAGCTAGCTATTCCAAACTGTACATATCTATCTATCAATCTATTCATCTATCATTGTGTCTATATATCTGAGTCAGTTTCTATGTATGTCAGTATCTATCCATCTCATTTAGTCTCTCTTTCTCTTTCTCTCTCTCTCTCTCTCTCTCTGTCTCTCTCTCTCTCTCTGTCTCTATGTGTGTATATATATATATATATATATATATATATATATATATATATATGGGCAAAACATCCAAAGAAAGTAATATTGTTATCCACTCTCTTCAATTTTTCTGAAGTTTTGTACAGGTGTGAACTTTGTTAAAGTTGGACATTCCCCAAAATTTGAGCTTCGAATTCCAAAAATTGGCGGAGTTATGTCGATTTTTATCTTTCAAAATGACGACATTTTGTAATCTATTTTTGTCTGTAAAATGAGTTCTAGTGCTTCCCTACTCCTAAAAATTAGTTTATAAAAGCATTTTAACCCAAGAAACCCAAAATCGCTATCGGAAAAGTCTGAAAGTCAACCAATTTTAAGTTATTGATGATTTCTCTTATTTTCATATCAAGATCAATATCCAGGCGTAGCATTGAGTCTAAGACAAAATATTTTCTATTATTATTACACATATATTGAACATCATTTGTACCAAAAAGATAGTTTGGTGTTTACCCAGAACCGAAGCTATATCAGTTCAAATTTTACAAACAAGAAATCATGAATAATTTAAAACTGGTTAACTTTCAGACTTTTTTGATAGCATTTTTGGATTCTTTTATCAAAAATACTTTTATAAACCCATTTTCAGTAGTAGGAAAGCTCTAGAACTCATTTTACAGACAAAAATAGATTACAAAAAGTCATCATTTATGCGACCGACCACCCAAATTTGGAAAGTTAAAAATTAATATAATTCCGCCAATTTTTGGAATAGGAAGCTCAAATTTTGGGGATTATCTAACTTTAAGATAGTCCACGCCTAGGCAAGTGAGAAATTTTAACAAATTTTGACGAAATGTTGTAGCTTCACTTGTGAGCAAAAACCAAACTATCTTTTTGGTACAATAGATATGAAATGATAATAGAAAAAAATCTTAATATATATGATAATAGAAATGAAATAATAAAAAGAGATATGAAATAATAATAGATATGAAATAATAAAAAATAGATATGAAATAATAATAGAAAAAAATCTTGATATATATATATAATAAATATGAAATAATAAAAAGAAATATAATATGAAATAATAGATATGAAATAATAAAAAGAGATAAAATAATAATAGAAAAATAATGAAATAAATAGATAGATATGAAATAATAAAAAGAGATATGAAATAATAAAAAAGATATGAAATAATAAAAAGAGATATGAAATGATAATAGATATGAAATAATAAAAAAAAATATGAAATAATAATAGATATGAAATAATAAAAAATAGATATGAAATAATAAAGATATGAAATAATAAAAAAGATATGAAATAATAATAGATATGAAATAATAAAAAGAAATATGAAATTAATAATAGATATAAATAGATATGAAATAATAATAGATATGAAATAATAAAAAGAGATATGAAATAATAATAGATATGAAATATAAATAAAATAATAAAATAAGATATGATAATAATAATATGAAATATGAATAAATAATAAATAGAGATATGAAATAATAATAGATATGAAATAATAAAAATAGAATGAAATAATAATAATAGAAATAATATATGAAATAATAAAGATATGAAATAATAATGAAATAATGAAAATAAATAATAAGAAGATATGAAATAATAATAGATAAAATAATAAAAAAGATATATAAATAATAATAATAATAGATATGAAATAATGAAAATAGATATGAAATAATAATAGATATGAAATAAAAAAATAGATATGAAATAATAATAGATATGAAATAATAAAAAGATATGAAATGATAATAGATATGAAATAATAAAAAGAGATATGAAATAATAATAGATATGAAATAATAAAAATAGATATAAATAATAATAGATATGAAATATATGAAATAATAATAGATAAAAATAATAAAAAAGATGTGAAATAATAATAGATATGAAATAATAAAAAAGATATGAAATAATAAAAGATATGAAATAATAAAAATAGATAGAAATAATAATAGATATGAAATAATAAAAAGAGATATGAATAATAATAGAGATTGAAATAATAAAAAGATATGAAATAATAATAGATATGAAATAATAAAAATAGATATGAAATAATAATAGATATGAAATAATAAAAAAATAATGAAATAATAATAATATGAAATAGAAATAAAAATAGATATGAAATAATAAAAGAATGAAAAAATAATAGATATGAAATAATAAAAGAGATATGAAATAATAATAGATATGAAATAATAAAAAAAGATATGAAATAATAATAGATAGATAATAAAAATAATAATAGATATGAAATAATAAAAATAGATATGAAATAATAATAGATATGAAATAATAAAAATAGATATGAAATAATAATAGATATGAAATAATAAAATAGATATGAAATAATAATAGATATGAAATTATAGAAATAATTAAAAATAGATATGAAATAAAAATAGATATAAATAATAAAAAAGATATGAAATAATAATAGATATGAAATAATAAAAAGAGATATGATAATAGATATGAAATAATAAAATAGATATGAAATAATAATAGATATAAATAATAAAAATAGATATGAAATAATAATAGATATGAAATAATAATAGATATGAAATGATGAAAATAGATATGAAATAATAATAGATATGAAATAATAAAAAGATATATAAATAATAATAATAATAGATATGAAATAATGAAAATAGATATGAAATAATGAAAATAGATATGAAATAATAATAGATATGAAATAATAAAAGAGATATGAAATGATAATAGATATGAAATAATAAAAAGAGAATGAAATAATAATATATGATAATATGAAAATAATAGATATGAAATAATAATAGATATGAAATAATAAAAAGAGATATGAAATAATAATAGATATGAAATAATAAAAAGAGATATGAAATGATAATAGATATGAATAATAAAAAGAGATATGAAATAATAATAGATATGAAATAATAAAAAGAATATGATATGAAAAATAATAATGAAATAATAATAGATATGAAATAATATGAAATAATAATAGATATGATAATAATAGAAAGATATGAATATAATAGAAAAATAATAAAAAGAAATATAATAAAATAATAGATATGAAATAATAAAAATAGATAAAAATAATAATAGATATGAAATAATAAAAAATAGATATGAAATAAATAATAGATATGAAATAATAAAAAGAGATATAAATAATAATAATATGAAATAATAAAAGACATATGAAATAATAATAGATATGAAATAATAAAATAGATATAAATAAATAATAGATATGAAATAATAATAATAGAGATAAATAATAGATATGAAATAATAATAGATATGAAATAATAAAAATAGATATGAAATAAAAAAAAATAAAATAATAAAAAAGATATGAAATAATAATAGATATGAAATAAAAAAAGATATGATATGAATAATAAAAAGAAATAAATGATAATAGAATGAAATAATAAAAAGATATGATAATGATATGATAAATAATAAAGAGATATGAAATAAATAGATATGAAATAATAAAAAGATATATGAAATAATAATAATAATAATAGATATGAAATAATGAAAATAGATATGAAATAATAATAGATATGAAATAATAAAAAATAGATATGAAATAATAATAGATATGAAATAATAAAAAGAGATATGAAATGATAATAATATGAAATAATAAAAAGAGATATGAATTAATAATAGATATGAAATAATAAAAATAGATAGAAATAATGAATATAATAAAAATAGATAGAAATAATAGATATGAAATAATAAAAATAATAAATAGATAATAATAATAATAGAAATAATAATAGATATAAATAATAAAAATAGATATGAAATAATAATAGATATGAAATAATAAAAATAGATAGAAATAATAATAGATATGAAATAATAAAATAGATATGAAATAATAATAATATGAAATAATAATAGATATGAAATAATAAATAGATATGAAATAATAATAGATATAGATATGAAATAATAAAAAAGATATGAAATAATAATAGATATGAAATAATAATAGATATGAAATAATAATAGATATGAAATAATAAAAATAGATATGAAATAATAATAGATATGAAATAATAAAAATAGATATGAAATAATAATAGAAAAAACATTTTGGTCATCGATGCAGTGCCGCGTTGGAATATTGATTTTGATATGAAAAATTGAGAAATCGTCAATAACTTAAAATTTGTTAACTTTTAGACTTAAGTATAGATTTATCTGACTGTGCTCATCTCCCCCCCTCTCTCTCTTTTTCTCTAGTTTTATCTCTCTCCTCATCTCTCTCCTCATCTCTCTCTCTCACTTTCTCTTTCTCCCTCTCTATATCTCTCTTTCTCTTTCTCTTTCTTTCTTTCTCTCTTCCCAGCTATGGATTAAATATTACCATTACTATTTATCTAAAAGAATGCTTTCAGATGACCCATGAAGGTTAATATGACATTAAACAAACAAACAAAAAAAGCAAACCAAATCACTCTCTCTCTCTCTCTCTCTCTATATATATATATATATATATATATATATATATATCTGGCTTCCTAATTTTGTCTCTCGAATTCTCTCTCTCTCTCTCTCTCTCTCTATCTATCTATCTATCTCTCTATCTATCTATCTCTTTGGCTTCCTCTTTTTTGTCTCTCTCTCTCTCTCTCTCTCTCTCTCTATCTATCTATCTATTTCTCTGCCTTCCTCTTTTCTCTCTCTCTCTCTCTCTTCTCAGCTTTGGGTTAAATAGTACCATAACTGTTCTTCTCTCTCCCTATTTCTTTCTTTCTTTCTTTCTCTCAATCTCTCTCTCTCACTCTCTCTTTCAATCCTCTCTCTCTCTCTCTCTCTCTCTCTCTCCCTATCTATCTATCTATCTATCTTTCTCCTAAACTATTTGGTAAATAGTACAAATACTGTTCTTTTAGAAGAATGTCTACATAACCCATGAAGGTTGATATGTCATTAAACAAAAAACACACAATTTCTCTTGCTTTCCCTCACCCTCTTTCTTTCTTTCTTTCTTTTGCTCTCACTCTTTCTTTCTTTCTCTTATTCTCTCTCTCTCTCTCTCTCTCTCTCTCACTCTCTCGCTCTCTCTTTCTCTTACACGCAGGCATCTATCTATTTATCTATTTATCCTGCTTTTTTTTTGAGTATGAAGATATCCAGCACATGTTGCATGTTGCATCTACGCATGCTCACGTACACCCGCACGTGTGCGCATGCGTGTGACTGGTGGTTTCTAATACGTTAGTACATTTCCTTCCGGCACCTGTACTCAATGTTTGATTTCAACTGAAGAATCAGAATCATGATTTAAAATAATTAACTTCATGACTGTGGAGCAAAATCTAATATCCCTATGTATTCATCTTTTGATTTGATACTTGCGAGCTCACGTATTCGACTTTATTTATTAAGTATATATATATATATATATATATATATATATATATATATATATATATATATATATATGTGTGTGTGTGTGTGTGTGTGTGTGTGTGAAGAAAGGAAGTGAATCCAACGGTATGTAGTATATTAAGAAAAATGAAAAAACACAGGTTTAAATGGGTTAAGTGGTGAGTTTATTGGCCGACGCTGCAGTGTTTCGATCAATTAATTTGATCATCTTCAGGGCATTTGTTGGTATGTGGAAGGTGATAAGAAATTATTTATCACAGAATAACGAGAAAAGCGAGTGGTAGTCCTTGTTATTCAGTCTGTTTAAAAAATTTTGAGGTTTGAAAAAAGGGACGGTTTGAAATATGACATCAAATATTCTATTTTATGGCGTGAGTATGGGACGCTGTAAGTGTGTGTATCGAAAGGAAACATAGTGCATGTTTTAGGTATGTGGTTGTGTGTGTGTGTGTATAAATTTTTGCGATAAACGACAGCGGGAGTAAACCTTAAGATTGTGTGTGTGTGTGTGTGGGTGTGTGTATATTGGTAAGAGGTAGGGGAGAGGTGTCATTGGGTCTCAAAAGAATTTTTTATTTTTTATATTAAGAGAAGAGAAGGAAGTTTGGGTGTGTGTGTGGGGTTTGATATATATATATATATAATATATATAATGAATAGTGAATGAAAAAATGAGAAAAGTATTTGCATGGAAAGGTGTTCAATGCTAATAAAGCAGAACAGATTTATAATCAATGGTAATATTATGGTTTCACACTCATAACTTAAAGTTTCTTGGTAATCCAATCATCAGATGAGATCAATGGTTGAGATGTCAAAAACCAGTCGTGAAATGGTTGAGATGTTAAAAATCAAATTTTTTAGCGTTTATATGAAGCGTTTTTCACGCGATGGGAAATGTAAAGCTAAAAATTGTTTTTTTAAACTGTGGCTTGTTTAACGTTTATGTGACGTGGATTGTATTCACGTGATGTAATGTCATGACGTTAAATTTGTATTTAAAAAACATTATAATCAAACAAACTTGCATTGGTGTTAATGCACGCGGTGTTCAGATGAATTTTTTTTTATATTTACATTATAAATATTAATACATTAATATACATTAACTATACTTAAATGCTCTCTTTCATATGTATATATATATATGTGTGTGTTTGTGTGTGTATAGACAAGCATAGACATACATATATTTATGAATATATATATATACATATATGTGTATATATAGACACACATACATACATACACACACACACAACATATATATATATATATATATATATATATATATATTATATATATATATATATATATTGGCAAATATAATTATGTAATTTCTAATGAAAAATAATTAAATTGCTGTTCAGTTCCAATCGATCTAATAGGGGTTTGTTTTTTTATCATTTTTTTCTTCAAAATAAGCAACATACATTTGCTTTTAGTTTGATTAAAACTCGGTCTTCTTCAATTTAAAAATCCAACTTTTAACTGAAACATTTTCTTCGCCATATGACCCTGTCAGCTGGGAGCGTAGAATACGCCGACTGCACCTCTATAGAGAGGTAAGTACCGCCCAAATGGGACCACTAAGGTTGATATGACATAAAACAAACCAAACCAAGCCAAGCCAAGCCAATCCCAACGTATTAAAATCAATCCTATGAATGATTTTATACTGAAACCAATTGAAATATAATAAAATAAGCGTAATCTTTTTATATGCGTTCTTATTTAATTTCCTTAGCCTTTATAATTTAATATATTTATTTTATATAGTGGTTAGCTAGTTGGTTGATTTTAACGGCATGTCAACCCGTCTGGATTTATGTCATGGCCAGTGGTTAGAAAGTAAAACATGTTGTGTGTCTATATTTACACTTTTGTAGTAATTTGTTTTAACATTGTGTTAGCATCATTGGGGTCATGTTGTATGGATTAGGTCCATGTCTATATTCTATGGTATAATTTTTGTTTCCTTCAAAAAGGACAAATTCAATAAAATCCACACCCTCATTTTAGCCCAGGTTAAAAGAAAGCTGTTTACCCTTCATTTTTCATAGTCAAAACTAAATAAAATATATAAGTCAATGATATATTAAAGAATTGATTAAAAATCATTAAAAAATTAAGCAAATCAACAAAAAATAAAACATAATTAAAAAAAAAGAAAAGTAAACAACTTAAAAACAAAAATACATCAAGAATAAAAGACAATAAAACAAATTTATAGGAAAATAATTTTTATTAATCAATATGAAGAACAAGTGGAAGTAAATCCGCCATTATATAATATCAAAAATTGAAAAAAAAAACACAAGTTTCATTAACGAATGATGTTTAATAAGCGGACGCTGTCCAAAGTTTAAGAGCCCAATCTGGCTTACTATTTTACCCATAGCTGGAGGGAGAATACATGGATTCATAACTTTCCCAAGGGTATTAGCGCTATGTAAAATGCAAATAGCTTTAGTCTGGGATTTGAACCCGGGTCGACGAGTTTCTTTCCTATGACTCTAACCTTTATGCCACGTGTCTCCATGATCAGCATTACAGTACGAGCACGTAGAGATCTAAGGTATTGGTTCTGTTTATCCTAAATAGAAGGAATCAATTCCCGAGAATAATGATAGGGTTGGCGCAATTATTACTAAATATTACCGAACAAACAAACAGACAAACAAAATACAAAATAACTAAACAAAATACTATAATACTGTATTGGTTTACTATAAAAAAGCAATGAAAATACTTTACTATAAAAATGTATTGTAAATAATTTACTATAAAAATGCATTGTAAATAGTTTAGTATAAAAAATGCAATGGAAATAATTACTATAAAAATGCATTGTAAATAGTTTAGTATAAAAAATGCATTGGAAATAATTTACTATAAAAAGGTATTGGAAATAATATACAACATAAATGTGTTGGTAATAGTTTACTATAAAATGCAATGGAAATAATTTACAATAAAAATGCATTGTAAATAATTTACTATAAAATCTATTGGAAATAATATACAACAGAAATGTATTGGTAATAGTTTACTATAAAATGCAATGGAAATAATTTGCTATAAAAATTCATTGTAAATAATTTACTATAAAAATCTATTGGAAATAATTTACTATCAAAATCTATTGGAAATAATTTACTATCAAAATCTATTGAAAATGATATACAACAGAAATGTATTGGTAATTGTTTACAATAAAATGCAATGGAAATAAATTGCTATACAAATGCATTGTAAATAATTTACTATAAAAATCTATTGTAAATAATTTACTATCAAAATCTATTGAAAATGATATACAACAGAAATGTATTGGTAATAGTTTACAATAAAATGCAATGGAAATAAATTGCTATACAAATGCATTGTAAATAATTTACTATAAAAACTATTGTAAATAATTTACTATCAAAATATATTGAAAATGATATACAACAGAAATGTATTGTTAATAGTTTACTATAAAATGCTATGGAAATAATTTACTATTAAATTGCATTGTAAATAATTTACTATAAAAATGCATTGTAAATAATTTACTATAAAAATCTATTGGAAATAATATACAACAGAAATGTATTGGTAATAGTTTATTATAAGATGCATTGTAGATAATTTGCTATAAAAATGCATTGTAAATAATTTACTATAAAAATGCATTGGAAATAATTTACTATCAAAGTCTATTGGAAATGATATACAACAGAAATGTATTGTTAATAGTTTACTATAAAATGCAATGGAAATAATTTGCTATAAAAATGCATTGTAAATAATTTACTATAAAAATCTATTGGAAATAATTTACTATCAAAATCTAGTGGAAATAATATACAGCGTAGGCGAAGGTTTTGGATAACAATAGACCAATGAAAAAAAAGGTTCCGTGTTTGTAAAGACCCATATTTGCCAAGAAGATTGTTTAGGGTAAGAAGACTGAAATTTTGAAAAGCTGGAACCACTGTTTAGTGAAAAGCCATATGTTCTGTTTTTGTTTTTTTCTCAGGGTTTTTTCTCAAACTTGTTGGTATTTTTTGTGGGTGGCTTCACAACTGCTTATTGCAAACAGATTTGGTGAACTGATAACAGGGATATTAAAATGCCATCACATAAAAGATATAGACAAATGTAGAATTGTAGGTTAATATGGGCATACACAAATGCATTGTGTATAGACACACATACATAGGATTGAAATCTTATATGAGCACACAATCACACACACACACATACACACACACACACACACACGCATATATATATATATATATATATATATATATATATATATATATATATATATATCGACTATCCAACTTTAAGCCTGCTGTTTCGCGTTAAAATATTTTCCATGCAAAATTGGGTATATCATCTGCCTATCATCACCATTAAAACGCTTATATATATATATATATATATATATATATATATATATATATAGAGAGAGAGAGAGAGACAGAGAGAGAGAGAGACAGAGACAGAGACAGAAACAGAGACAGAGAGACAGACAGAGAGACAGACAGACAGGCAGAGAGATATATATATAGAGAGAGATATAGATATATTATACATATGTAGATATGTAGATATATATATATATATATATGTGTGTGTGTGTGTATGTATATATATGTGTGTGTGTATATATATGTAA
>CM042174.1:32550907-32558407 GCA_023376005.1 Doryteuthis pealeii | reverse complement strand
ACGATAATGATGTTTATTTACCTGTTTCCTAAATATTTTCGGGACAAAATCTCATTTTCAAAGGTTTTGGGTGTACTTGTGGTTTTTTTAGTACTTATACTACGATAATGATGTTTATTTACCTGTTTCCTAAATATTTTCGGGACAAAATCTCATTTTCAAAGGTTTTGGGGGTACTTGTGTTTTTTTTAGTACTTATACAACGTTATAAAATGTGATGTTATGGAATTTTACCCTTTCGTTACATTATACACGGTTGATAAAGCTTTACAGTTGTCTTAGGGGGTTATGAATCTGCCAGAAAAGAATGTTCGTATAATCTACTATTTCTGTAGAACGCTGTTACGCCACAATAAAGAGATATGAATCAAGAAGGGGACAAACAATAATTACGATGTGCCAATGGCTTTGTGTATTCGACAGAACCGAAATATGCAAATTTGTGGTTTGCTTATCATATTCGCCTGTTAGGAGAGCCAGTTTGTGTGCCAACTACTCTCAGCAATTTTTCTGAATTTCATGAATGATAAAGTTTAATCTTCAAAGGAATTTTGGATTGTCACACAATATATTGTTTGTATTATGTTCTGCTCAGGCAATAAATATACTTATTTCTTTATTTTTGACTTCTTCTTTATATATATATATATATATATATATATATATATATATATATATATATATTATATATATATAATCAATGGTAATATTATGGTTTCACAGTCATAACTTAAAGTTTCATTGTAATCCAATCATCAGATGAGATCAATGGTTGAGATGTCAAAAACCAGTCGTGAAATAGTTGAGGTGTTAAAAACCAAATTTTTTAACGTTTATATGAAGCGTTTTTCACGCGATACTATGTATGTGTATATGTGTATATATATATGTATATCAATATATGTTATTGATCAAAGCCTGAAGAAGATACCAGAATATCTGAAACACGTGTTGCGTATGTGAAATAAAAAGAATAAAACATTTTTTCTGAGAACGATACATTTTGCGGACCTTCTTCTTTCTTTTTTTATATAAAATATTACATTTTCTCCCGTTTGAACCAGAACAACATTTATTATATATATATATATATATATATATATATATATATATTATGGACTCTCTCGTCGATTTTCGACGCATGAGGGTTCACACACACAATGAACACCCACACAGTGATTTGTTTATAGTGGTGAAGGCTTGTGTTGGACCATCCACACTTATTGGTGCATCAACGACCGACCTCAGGAATTTTGACTGGTTACCTACCCAAGGCTGAAGGGCCCAGTCTGCCCTACTATTTAACCCATAGCTGGAGGTATTTTTGAATTCAGAGTTATCCCTCTCCTAGACTGGTTACCTACCCAAGGCTGAAGGACCCAGTCTGCCCTACTATTTAACCCTTAGCTGGAGGGAATTTTGAATTCAGAGTTATCCTTCTCCTAGACTGGTTACCTACTCAAGGCTGAAGGGCCCAGTCTGCCCTACTATTTAACCATACCAATATATATATATATATATATATATATATATATATATATATATATATAATATATATAAAATGTTGTTCTGGTTCCAACGGGAGAAAATTCAATATTTTATTTTAAAAAAAAGAAAGTCCGCAAAATGTATTTTGTTCTCAGAAAAAAAATTTTTTTAATTCTTTTTGTTTTACATATGCAACACGTGTTTCAGATCTGGTATCTTCTTCAGGCTTTGATTGATAATATGAAAATGAATTCTTACATGCATGTGTATATATATACACATGAGTATTTCACTCTCTCTTCCTGTTTTTGTGGGAGTGGAAAGGAATTTCATTTTTAACATTAGTCTTTTAAACAGGTGTTTTTGTTTTTTGGTTGTTTGTTAATAAATTCATTAGCTGAGTTTTATAACTTTTTTATTACTTTTTTATTACTTTTTTATTGGGTTGTCCTGATAAAGTTCATCAGATGTAGAGTCAACCACATTTGGTAAGTGTCAGTTTCTTATGTATACGTTTTCAAACCAAGTTCGAGAAGGAAGACGTGGAAATAGGAGAACGGAAATGCTGAAATAGGGGAACAGTAAAGTGTCAATAGGAGAGTGTAACCGTGTGAATAGGAGAACGGAAAAGTCGACAGTTAACGATTGAGAAGCCATTAAATTCAATGCTTGCTTCCAATCAATATGTTTGATTAAACAATTCTTTTGTTGCAGTGGCCGGGCATTTTCTTTCAGATGGGAATAGCAGAGTTTATCAACCGATTTATAATTGCGATTTCTCGATTCAAGATGAGGAAACATTTCATTAAAAGGAATTTGCTTTACAAAGATCAGTTTTTAAAAAAAAATTGATTAAAAAGAAATTTAGTTTAAAAAAAATAATATACATGAATTCAAAAACAAATTTGGTTAAAATAAAGAAGTTAGTTGATAGAAAACATTCTTGTTAAAATAAAGAATATAGTTGAAAAAATGAGTTAAAAATGAAATGATTGAAAAGAATTAAAAATTAGTTTTTAAAAATTTGATGTAAAGAAAATTTAGTTAAAATTAATACACAGGAATTCTGAAAAGAATTTGGTTAAAAAAAGAAGTTAGTTAAGAGAAAAGTATATGGTAAAAAAAGGTAATTAAAAGAAAATTATTTGGTTAAAAAAAATAGTTAAAAGAAAATTATTTGGTTAAAAAAATTTAGTTAAAATAAAATTATTTGGTTTAAAAAATTAGTTAAAAGAAAGTAATTTGGTTTTAAAAAAAGAAGTTAGTTAAAAGAAAAGAATTCGTTTAACAAATTAGTTAAAAGAAAAGAATTTGGTTAAAAAAAGAATATAGTTTAAAAAATGAGTTAAAAAGGAAATGATTAAAAGGAATTTGGCTTAAAAATTAGTTTGAAAAAATTGATGAAAAAGAAAATTTAGTTAAAAAATAATACACGTGAATTCAAAAAGGAATTTGCTTAAAAACCGAATTTAGTTCAGAAAAAAGAAAAAAAGAATGAATTTGGTTTTAAAAAAACAGAATTTAGTTTTTAAAAAATAATTTAGAAAATAATTTGATTAAAATAAATTTTTTAAAATTAAAAAAAAAAAGAATGTATTTGGTTTAAAAAAAACAGAATTTAGTTTTTAAAAAATAAGTTAGAAAATAATTTAATTAAAATAAATTTTTAAAATTAAAAAAAAGAATTAATTTGGTTAAAAAAAAACAGAATTTAGTTTTAAAAAATTCAGTTAGAAAATAATTTGATTAAAATAAATTTTAAAACATTTGCTAAAAAAATAGTAAATGAATAATACACTTGAGGTTAAACAAATCATTTATCAAAATGTCTTGATTCAGCATTAAAGTACTCGGAAAGGTGTTGTATACTCTCTTTACTTCTATTATTCTTCTGCTCATTTTTGGTATATTACGTTCTTCTTCTAGCGTTGAACTTCGTCTTGGGGACTTCGTGTCTGGTCTTCCATTGGGGATTTCTCTTTATCAGAAGCCCTGTGTCATTGGTAGTTTTTAGATAATACAAGACTTCGATTTACTTAGATCATATTTTATTCCGAAATCCCCACTAGACTACTTGCGCAGATTGAGTCGGCCGTGCGCTTAACACGACTTACCACCGTTGTGGGCTTGCCGATACTGACTAAAAACTCTTTCTAATCTAAACCGGAAGAGGGTCTTCTCCACCGATTCTCACGGTATCCACTGGAAGGATCAGGATGAGGTCAGCCTTGTCACTCAATCCTTCAAGGCATCGGCTGCATCTTATAACAGGCATTTTGTTTCTACACTACTGTAAATAAGTGTTAGGTGACTAACAATTATGAAACAAAGGGTTAAAATAACATACACCAAAATCAACAGGGTAAGGGATTATTCTCTATATGTTTTTAATGACCCAGAACTACTTAGAAAATTAGAGGTACTATTTGGCAAGTATAAAAATGGTTTTATAATTGGAAAAACATTTTTAAGTAAATTGACTAGAGGCCAAATATACTTCTTTATCTAATGTGTCCATCAATTTGTTTACTATCCTTATTAACATAAGCGAATCTAGAACTCTCTAGTACCTCAAATATATGGTCCCAAGATAAAAACAAAAAATTGACCGAGTTACAGGTTATGTGATACACCCCCATATATATATATATATATATATATATATATATATATATATTTTTTATTTTGAATTCAAGATAGTTACAATGTAGTAATATTCGCCGGAAGTTAACCAGACAAGATTAGATATATATATATATAAAAATTCAAACCCTTTCTCAACAGATATTACAAAGGTAAGAGATCAATTTTATCTTCTCTAATAACTTATAAATAATTATATTAACTTGATGCTTCAAAGGAGTCTAATAATAGATGAGAAAAAACTTTCTATCAGGGACTCCACTCTCAAAAAGTGTTTTAATACTTTTGAGAAGGGTCCCTTGGATAGGATTTTTCATTGCCCCCCCTTATTTCATTCTTCTTGTTTCATCCATTCATTCATTTTGCCATTGAGTTTTAACTCTCTCTCTCTCTCTCTCTCTCTCTCTCTCTATATAATATATATATATATATATATATATATATATATATATATATATATATATATAGTTAAAATTCAATGGCAAACTGAAATGGCCGAAACACGTGTCAGTAGATGAATTATTGTATATTCATATTGTCATATAATACCTCTATAAAGGGTGTAGTTCACCCGAATTATTGGAAAAAATAAAGCGAAAAAAGGACAAAACAAAGGCTGGGTATTGGAACTCTGTTGATTGTTCTCTTTTTTTTCTTTTTTTTTTTTCTTTTTTTTTTCATTTTCAATGCTTCTTGATATCCCCAAAACGTTCACAAGAGTAAAGTTGATATGCAACAAATTCATATATATATATATATATATATTGGGGAGAATATGTGCTTAATTAAGGTCATACCTAATTTTGAAGGTTAATTAAATGATAATGAATGAATTAGGCGGACATTCATTAATTATCAATTAATTAAATTTCAAAATTAGGTATGACTTCAATTGAGCACATATTCTCCCAAAAATTGTCGGCCAAGACCATTTCAAACACATTGTTTGTTTGTTTACTTCTCATATATATATATATATATATATATATATATATATATATATATATATATATGTGTGTGAAGAGAGAAAGTAAATCCGACGGTATGTAATATATCAAGAAAAATGAAAAAACACATATATATATCACAGACGCTGCCGCTTTTGTTAACAACAGAGACAAAAAAGCTGTTAAACAGGAATAACATTCATTTGATAAAGGGTATCTAACGAACCTGAAAATTTATGCTAAAAAATAATAATAAAATAAGTGAATCCAATACTCCATAATATCGAGTTCATTCATTTATTTATTTTTAATGCTTCGTATTAATGCCCAACTTTTAAAAAAACATTAAAAATATATATATATATATATATATATATATATGTCATCCATAGACATCGTATTTCGAAGTATCACGTCTCATCTGTATGGCTAGAGATTTTTATTGCAAACTACAAGTGACCGGGATAAAAAATCTACTGATTTTCCGTCAGCCCGGTATCTTAACCACTTAGCCATCAGCCACCTGCGGACAAGGTGGTAGATTTTTAACTGTTAAATACATACACATATATGCTACCTATACATATTGTTGTGATGTTAGTTCAACAGTAAAAAAAGAAGTCAAGTCGAGGTAGGGTAAAATGAGACAAGTGTATTTACAATAAGGTACAAGAACGGCTAGCTTGCCGCTAAACGGTAACAGTCCAACCTTTTCACTCGGTGTCTCACTATTTATAGTGAGAACCGGTGTATATTCTCCACTGTAGGAACGGCCGGTACAAACACACACACACACATATATATATATGTATGTGTGTGTGTGTGTGTGCGTGTGTGTGTGTGCGTGAGTGTGTGTGTGTGTGTGTGCGTGTGTGTGCGTGTGTGTCCTAGGCAGAAGCATTTTAACCGATATATTTAGGATTGGTAAAAGTGTATCAGATTTTAGCATTTCTACTCTGATAAACGCGTTAACCTTTGACCTAAATTATTCATGGTACCGAGTCAATTCGTGCTTAAGACGACCAACTTTAAGCTCACTTATTATTAAGTCATGAGTTATTATGGGATACAACATACAATGGACAAGTCTGGATTTTTCTATTTTTGATTTCTTTTTTTTGAATTTGTTCTCTGCGTATCCTATTCACCCCTTCTCTTCTCTCTCTGCTTTCTTCTTCTTCTTCTTCTTCTTCTTCTTCTTCTTCTTCTTCTTCTTCTTCTTCTTTCTTTCTTTCTTTCTTTCTTTTTTCATTCTGTCATCTTTTCCTCTTTCCGTCTTCTTCTATTCTCCTACTTCTTTTTCTTTCTTTCTCTATTCTTCTTTCTTTTCTTTCATTCTGTCTTTCTTTCTTTCTTTATTTATTTATTTCTTCTTCTTTTTTCCTCTTCCTCTTCTTCTTGCTTTTCTTCTCTCTCTTCTTCTTCTTTCTTTCTTTCTTTCTTCTTTCTTCCTTTCTTCTTCTTCTTCTTCTTCTTCTTCTTCTTCTTCTTCTTCTCTTCTTCTTTCTTCTTTCTTTCTTTCTTTTTTCTTCTGTCATCTGTTTCCTCTTTCCGTCTTCTTCTATTTCTCCTACTTCTTTTTCTTTCTTCTCTATTTCTTCTTTCTTCTTTTCTTTCTTCTGTCATCTTTCTTCTTCTTTCTTTCTTTATTTATTTCTTCTTCTTTTTCTTCCTCTCCCTTCTTCTTCTTTCTTTCTTTCTCTTCTTTTCTCTTTCTTCTTTCTTTCTTTCTTTTTTCTCGCCTTTCTTCTTCTTGTTTTTCTTCTTTTACTGCTTTTTCTTTCTTTCACTCTTCTTTCTTCTTTCTTTCTTTCACTCTGTCTTCTTTTTCTTTTTTTCTTACTTTTTTCTTCTTCTTCTTCTTCTTCTTCTTCTTCTTCTTCTTCTTCTTCTTTCTTTCTTTCTTCTTTCTTTCTTTTTCTTTCTTCTTCTTGCTTTTTTTTTTCGTTTCTTTGTTTCTTATTCTTCTCTTTCTTATTATTATTTTATTAATCATCATCATATTTCTTTCTCCTCTCCTCCTCCTCATCATCATTATTATATTATTATTGTCTACTCCTGTATTCATCTTCTTCTCTCTTCTTCTCCCTCTTCCAGTCTTCTTCTTTTTTTCTTCTTTCTTTCTTCTATTCTTCTCTCTTTCTTTCTTTCATTTTTTCTTTCTTTCTTTTAAATTTCTTCTTTTCTTTTTCTTCTTTTTCTTTCTTCTTGTTGTTTTGTTGTTTTGTTGTTCTTGTTTTTCCTTCTTCTTCTTCTTCTTCTTCTTCTTCTTCTTTTCTTCTTTTTTCTTATTATTATTATTATTTTATTATTATTTTTCTACTTCAGTATTCATTTTCTCCCTTTCTTCTCCTCCCTCTTCTCCAGTCTTCTTCTTCTTCTCTTCTTCTTTTTCTTCTTCTTCTTCTTTCTTCTTTCTTCT
>CM042174.1:32543407-32548407 GCA_023376005.1 Doryteuthis pealeii | reverse complement strand
CGGGGCAGCCTAATGTCGGTATCAGCCAATCAGCGAGGGAATCTATCCCCTTTTCGCTAGCGCTAGACCAAGGAGATTGTTTTTGCATCTGAGGTGGAGCGCCACACCTACCATGAGCTCCTTACTTTACCGCACAGATCCCTGTGCTACTCATAACGTTGAGTTGACGAGGGCCGGTATCGAACTAGGAACATTGTGGTTTCTAGCCGAACGCTCTGCCGACTGAGCTAACCCGGCCCTTAAAACCATTTAATTTTTCAAATTTATCATGCCAAAAAGCAAATATTATTTATAGAAAGATAAACATTAAAATCTTTTGGTTGAGCTCTCTGGGGTAAAAATTTATTGTCGGCAGAGAATTAAGTTTCAATGGAAAGACTCTCCTATAGAACGGATGTGAGCTCTCTAGAGCCTGTAAAATATACTCATACGCTGAGATGGCGAGGGTCGGTATCGAACCAGGGACCTTGTAGTTCCTAGTCAGACGATACAAGGTGTGGCAAAAAAGTATCGAGATTTTTTGTACTTTTTGACACATATTGTATTCTAAAAAAAAAAATAACGTTCCAATCATTCTTCATTTCTATCTTGGTAAATACAGCTTTAAACTTGGTACTTCTTGACACATTGTATTCTGAGAAAATTAATGAATAGAATGTTAATCCCTGTGCTACTCATACGCTGAGTTGGCGATGGCCGGTATCTAGTTAGGAACCTTTTGATTTCTAGCCGAACGCTCTACCGACTGAGCCAACCCCGACCGGGTTATTTATATATAGTTTGCTTTATTCATAAGTAAATAGATCTCAATAGCATTTTTTTTATATAAAAATTAATTCATAAATATTTCATACTCTCTTAAAATTACGGTCAGTCTAAAATTATTGATAAAGGAAAAATAACCCTTTACCGTTTATTGTTTAAATATGTTATTCTATTTAATCTATTTAAATTTAAAAACAATAAAATATAGTTTTCGTAAATCATTCATCAATTTAAATCTGAATAAATAACCTATATATTTTTCTGATGAATAATTGAAGATTTTATTTATTTATTTTACAACAGTAAAAAGTTTTTAAAAATCTTACAGTTGACCGTTTTTATGTTAAATTCAAATATATATATATATATATATATATATATATATATATATATATATAAGTATAGCTGCACTGATGAGGGGTAAACCTGTAGATTGCTTTATATACGCTCCCAATTTTCGGTTGAGTACTCTGTTTAGAAGGGACTAATGGCAAAAATTCCCCGCTTCGGCGCAAAGCTAGTCTCACTTGTTTACAAAAGTTAGAGACCTCTGGTGAGTTTATTTCCGGTTTAGGAAATATAGCGATTATTCTGCCTTCTAGTCTTGGCAGCTGCTTGTGGACCCACCGGTAAGAGACTTGACGAGCGAAAGTTCGTTTGGGTCTCGAACCCGGCCAGAGGTAGCTGCTGAAAAATAATATAGCTGCACTGATGAGGGGTAAACCCCGAAACGCGCGTCTGTAGATTGCTTATATATATAATATATATATATATAATATATATATATATATGTGGGGGTGTTAAAGTTAGGGGACTGAAGAAATTAGGTCAACGGTAACTGACAATTTCTCACCTAGGCAATTATTAAACCCATTTACTCGACGGGGACACCCCACCATTCACAAGGACAAAGGGAATAACACAACTGACAAATGGCAAACATCTGGAACTGACAAATTTTCAATTGAACTGAGATGAGTCCAGCGTTCTTTCAACTTCATAAATCGTCAAGGCGAGAATCTTTCAATTACGAAGCGCCGTTGACATAATGTCTTTGCTAACCAAACTTTATATCACTCGACGAGTTCACTAGGTGATCGGAACACACATCTGGCCGATATGGACGGCCGACTGGAAAGGGGTCGGACTGCTGAAAAGTCAATCAGGTTACGCTCTTGATTAAAAGTAGTTGTTAAGTCTAGCCACACTGATGAGACGTAAACGTCAAAACACGGTATCTGTTGATGACTATATATATATCCCAACACCTCAGTATGTGACACATGATCAATTTCTGAAGCGGATTTTAACAGGTTTGAATTCAGATATTTCCTTCTTGTAGACTGGTTAACGATGTTATATATATATATATATATATATATATATATATACAGAGAGAGAGAGTGAGACAGACAGACAGACAGACAGACAGAGACAGACAAACAGACAGAGACAGACAGACAGACAGACATGGATTTAGAACAAAACATATATATATATGAATTCAATCTTATTTTATTACATATATACATACACACACACACACACACATATACATATATGTATATATATATATATATATACATATATGCTTCTAAAAACAAACATCCAAAAATCTTATTCACTTCGCCGAAGAGCTAAACGGCCGGGTTTGTTTACTAAATAAACGTCTTACTTGCCTGCTATGGCGGGGGGTGTAATAGTTTCCTTGACAAGGTTAATTTCGCAGGGATTGTTCGCTATGTACCGCGGCCGAACGGATATGGTCTCTGACTATGCCTGTGAAGTCCGGTTTCGATTCCTGTCGGAGGGGAGTCGTTAGTATACATCGCTGAAGAGACTTAATAAAGTCGAAACAGTCTGTACGGTGTTCTGCATAGCGAGCCATCCTTTGCGGGATTTACTTGTCAAGTTTATTTTCTATGATTATCGAATTTTATACGATACATGCATTTATAATTGCCTTCAAGCAAAAATATAAATAATAATATATATATATATATATATATATTTAATATAATTTTTCTCATATATATAATATATATTATATATATATATATATATATATATATATGCCTGCTAAAATCTAGCCTCACTGAGGAGACGTGATACTTTCGAAACACGGTGTCTGAGTTCTCTGGTGATTGTAAAAACTTATATCTACGTAAGTTAATTTTTTCAGAATACAACGTGTTTCAAAAAGTACAATAAATCTCGATCCTTTTAACAACACCTTATATATATATATATATATATATATATATATATATATATATATATATTGCACTTGAATATTCTGTCAGTTGAGTCTAAGAATGAGACTAAAGGCGAATGGCACATTTGCAAGGGTCATCCGGTCACCCTGGGGATTTAGGCCAACTCCAGGGCTTCTTTGTGTTTCCACGTTAATTTCCGTCCCGAAAGATCTGCAAATATTTGCACAGTCCGCCTATCAATGGCGATCAGTGTTTGTTTGAAATAAATCGATTTTTATAGGTTTCCATCAAACGTAATTTTTTTTGTCTCGAAATCTAAGAAGACATCTTGTCCTTATTCAGTCACTGGCATACTTGTCTAGTACTTATAGTGTCTCGACTGGTGGGTTTTTCAGCCTTACTCATTGTTGGAAATTTGAGATAATTCACACACACACACACACACACACACACACACACAACACACATATATATATATATATATATATATATATGTAAGAATGGAAAGGGAATTGAATCCGACAATATGAAGAAAAATGAGTAAAGAAAAGAAATGTAGATGGATAAAAATGAATTTTATCGATATCACTTTTAATCGATATCACTTACACATGTGTTTCGGTCCGTTTATTATTATTATTATTAAAATAATCAGATGGAGTTGAAATGATGATGATAATAATAATAACAGGAAAAATGTAAAAATATTCCGTACACAGGAGATTTTTTACGACCTTCCTCAGAGTGAATTTCTTATTTTATTTTATTTTTTTTTATTTTTTTTCTAAAAAAATATAAAATTCACTCTTATGAAGGTCGTAAAATATCTCTCTGTGTACGGAATGTTTTTACAGTTTTCCTATTATTATCATTATCATCATTTCAACTCCATCTGATTATTTTAATAATAATAATAATGTAAATCCGTATACATTTTGATAAACGGACCGAAACACATGTGTAAGTGATATCGATTAAAAGTGATATCGATAAAATTCAGTTTTATCCATCTACATTTCTTTTCTTTACTCATTTTTTCCTCATTCATATATATATATATATATATATATATATATATATATACATTTTCAAATAAGGTTTACTCTGATGAAGGTCGAATTTTCTTTGTGTGCGGAACATTTCTACATTTTTTCTATTATTATTATTTCATTTCATTTGATTATTTAAAAATAATAATAGTTTGAATAATGTACACATGGATAAACTCCTGACCGAGACACGTGTAAGTAATATTGATTAAAATATCCTATATTATCCATTTGATACTTTCTTGTCTTTATTCATTTTTTCAATATATATATATATATATATATATATATATATATATATATATATGTGTGTGTGTGTGTGTGTGTACATACTGTCTGATTTATTTCCTTACTTTTAACTCATATATATATTATTTGATATATTTTATTTTATTTTACAACTGAAAAAAAAATTCAACATAGTTACAGTGTAGCAATATTCACCGGAAGTTAACCAGACAAGATTAGATATATATACATATAAAAATTCAAACCTATTCTCAAAAGATATTACAAAGGTAAGAGATCAATTTTATCTTCTCTAATAACTTATAAAATAATTATATTAACTTGATGCTTCAAACGAGTCTAATAATAGATGAGAAAAAACTTTCTATCAGGGACCCCACTCTCAAAAAGTGTTTTAATACTTTTGAGAGAGGGGTCCCTTGGAAAGGATTTTTCGTTTATCCCACTCATTTCATTAATTTTTATTTCATCCAATTATATATTATATATATATATATTATATAATATATATATATATATATATATAATTTTTTAATTTGCTTGAAGCATTGTGTATATATTGTTTGTTGGTTGGTTTTGAAGGCTATCACAATGCGAGTGTAAAGAAAAAAGAAGGTAACTATGATGTTTTTTGTTAACCTGTCATTTATTTCTCAAAATTTAATTATTATTCCAGATTTGATTCGCCTCTAAGCAAGGTTTTATTTTTATTTTATTTTAT
>CM042174.1:32515907-32540907 GCA_023376005.1 Doryteuthis pealeii | reverse complement strand
AGGTAGTAATATCTCATCTACTTAAAGCGATATTGATGCACGTATAGGAAAGGCATGTTCTGTCATAGGCAGATTATCAGAGATATGGAAATCCGATCTGTTACGATTTTATGGGCCATCCTTTAGGCCTCAAGCAAGAGTGCTTGTACAGCGTAAATCCTTCGTAAAGTATCCTTTAGTTGTTCCTTGGTGCTCCTCAGCATTGCAAGTCATTCGTCAATGATAGCAAATGGATGCCTCTCAGTATTAGTGATTAAGTAGTCAACCGGCCACGCATTCGGACTGTTGATTGGCTGAGGTTTAAACCATGTGACCTCGCTTAGTCTATAAATTTAAGTGGTGTATTGTAGCTCCACTTATACACCAGAAAAATTCAGCGCAATCTCATTGACAAGTAAAAGCGACGATTCTTCAAAGTCCTAATTGTATCAGTACTACTCAATGGCTGCACCACTTTGACCCTAACAAAGTTCCGAGAGAATAAGCTAGAGGGGATCTGTACAAGCAATCTGCGCGCGATATTTAACAAATTGTGGAAACATCACCCAACGAGAAAACAGCTGTACGGCCACTTGCCCCCTATCACACAAACCATCCGGGTGATACGAACAAGATATGCTGGATGCTGCTAGAGAAGCAAGGGGGGGACTCATAAAGTGACGTTCTCACTGTAGAATAATCATACGAAGTCCAATTACCGTCGAATTGGCAAGACAAGACAGCAAGTATTCGTAACCCAATACGATTCTGGTATGCTGTAAAGACTCCTGCAAAGTGGCAGGATTTATGGAGCCTCAGAGGATCCTACAAACCAAGCAGCCAATCAGGACTCAGGGAATGGAATCACCCAAATGCATGAGTGGACTGTTCTGATTGGCTGCTTGGTTTGTATGATCCTCTGAGGCTCCATAAATTCTGCCACTTTGCAGTGGTTTTTACAGCATACCAGAATCGTATTGGGTTACGACTACTTGCTGTCTTGTCTTGCCAATTCGACGGTAATTGGACTTAGTACGATTATTCTACACTCACTGGAAACCAGCACATGGACACGCCTGTGTGGGTCGGCAAGATTTCCCGAGAACCTCAGCGAATCAACATCCAGAATGCGTGGCTGGTTGACTCCTTAATGAATGATATTGAGAGACATTCATTTGCAAGAATTGACGAAAGAACTTGCAATACTGAGGAGCACCAAGGAACAAACTAAGGATTCTTTACCAAGGATTTCCACCGGACAAGCGCTCTTGCTTGAAGCCTAAATGATGGCCCATAAAATCGTAACAATGAATGATAGGTACGGTTGGTGAGAGATTGCCATGGATATCCGTGCTGCTGGCGCTACATGATTATGCTGATGATTAGTTGAAACACTTTAATTTGAGGTATGTTCCATGAAGCCGGAAAATTTGGCCATTGAATAGAGTAGATTTTTTGGACTTGCTGCTATTAAAACTACCATGAGAAACATTTTATAACAGTTCTGTGTCCATATTAAAAACAAATGGACAAAATGATAACATACACGAACAACCCTCCTCCCCTATGGCAAATATATGGACTCGCTACTCTTTAAACTAACGTGACACACACACACACACACACACACACACACACACACACATATATATATATATATATATATATATATATATATATATATATATTATTATAATGGAGATTGTGTGTTTTTCTCTCTGTAACCGAAACTATATTACTACTCAAGTCACAATTCCCTTAGTTATTGACATCACATTCTCCATGATTTTATTTTTATTTAAATCTCAATTATTAATAAAATAGTTTTACATTATTAATGCTGTTGACCATATCTACATAGTATTTACCGCGTACCCCACTTGTACGGGTCAGGCACAAAGTCCCTATTAACGTGGGACCACCCACAAGCCGAGACTCATGGAGTGGCAGGTGAAAAATTGCGTCGATCCCGTCGGCATTCCCCCTCAAGGGGGCGCCTCAGGCGCTGGGCAATAAACCCAGCCCTGCCCCTTTAAATCAAGGGGGCAGGTGTTGCCTGGGGGGATGGCCCCCTGGGATCGACGCCGTTAATTATATCAATGGTCCAGAGGCCGAAGCCACTGTTGGCCATATCCACATAGTATTTACCGCGTACCCCACTTGTACGGGTCAGGCACAAAGTCCCTATTTACGTGGGACCACCCACAAGCCGAAGCTCATGGAGTGGCAGGTGAAAAATTGCGTCAATCCCGTCGGCATTCCCCCTCAAGGGGGGCGCCTCAGGCACTGGGCAATAAACCCAGCCCTGCCCCTTTAAATCGAGGGGGCAGGTGTTGCCTGGGGGGATGGCCCCCTGGGATCGACGCCGTTAATTATATCAATGGTCCAGAGGCCGAAGCCACTGTTGGCCATATCCACATACTAATAACATGCAATTATATTTATATATACAACAAAATAGTGGTTTACAGTGTGAACGGGAAGGCTAATTTGCATATTGATATTAAAAAATCGAATTTAATAAATATATGTTTAGTATTATTGATTCCTAATTGTTTGGTTTTATTTTAATGAATATAAGCAAAGATCTCTTCAATAAATCTTAAATGAAATCCATTAAGAAGAAGAAATAACTGTAATTTTATTCTTTACTCCTTCTTTTAACTAAATACTTAAATTAGAAAAAATAACAATGAAAGACGAAAGTGATGGAAGTGTAATTTTCAGTTGTTCTATTTTATGTTTCAAATCTTTTTATCTGCATTCTCATATAGTTTCATTAGCCTTTCTAATTTAGTATAATATTTTATTACATTAAAACTTAAATACTTGCAGCTGGAGGGTGCATATATTTGCTAGTATATATAATCAATGGTAATACTATGGATTTGGACTCATAACTTAAAGTTTCATGGTTATGCAATCATCAGATGGTTGAAATCTTAAAAACCAGTAGTCAAATGGTTGAGATATTTTTAAAAAATGGTAGAGATTTTAAAAACCAGTAGTTTTTTAGCGTTTATATAAACCTGAAGCGTTTTCACGCGATGGGAAATGTAAAGCTAAAAATTGTTTTGTTTTTTTTTTTATCTGTGGCTTGTTTAACGTTTATGGGACGTGGATCGTATTCATGTGATGTGATGTTAGGACGTTAAATCTGTGTTTAAAAAAAATGATTATAAAACAAACTTGCTTTGGTTTTGATGCACGCGGTGTTCAGATGAAACTTTTATATATATATATAATATATATATATATATATATATATAGCTTTTTTCCGTAGTTAGGGTCTTTCCATGTATGGTTTAACCAAGCTGATGCAGGTAGACCATAAGGAGAGCTCAATGGGCCTAATACCAGTGAGTAAAAGGACAGAGCAAGATATTTAGTAAATGAAGAAAAACTCTAAACTTGCTTCATTACAATAATTTATTTCAACCGTATTAATACGGCATCTTCAGGTAATCACAAGAACATGACTCTTACTGAGAATTTCCCAAAGTAACATCTCTTTTATATCTATCAATTGCTCTTAGAATTCTCAGTAAGAGTCATGTTCTTGTGATTACCTGAAGATGCCGTATTAATACGGTTGAAATAAATTATTGTAATGAAGCAAGTTTAGAGTTTTTCTTCATTTACTAAATGTATATATATATATATATATATATATATATATATATATATATATATATATGTGTGTGTGTGTATATATATATATATATATATATATATATATATATATATATATATATATATGCACAGATCAAGATTTTCACAGATACTGTATGATATGGAGAGGTCATCCCAAGAGCAATGAGTGATAGGGACGGTTGGTGAGAGATTGCCATGGATAACCGTGCTACGAGCGCTATGATGCTGATGATTTATCAAAGCAAATTTCTTTGAGGTATGTTCCATGAATCCAGAAAGTTTGCTTATTCAATACAATAGATTCTGTCTCAGTTTATTTTTCATGGATTAAAATTAACGTGAGAAACCTTTTCTAAGGGTGATGTGTCCATATTAAAAACAAATGAATAAAGCGATAACCTATGGCAAATATATGGACTCGCCACTCTTCGTAAACGTTTCTTCTGTTTAAAAATGGCGATTCCATGATTTCTAGCTCAACTTGATGTTGATAAAATATCGATTATTAATTAAAACAAATTACTTGAATTAATTTCAGATATATGATCCATGAAGCCAGAAATGTTCGGAGATCCAAATAAAATAGGGTTTATCTCATATTTTGGATTAGTTTGTTTTTCATGGGTCGAAAATAACGGATTAATGTTTGCTAAAAGTGGAGAATCCATATTTTATTAACAAGATTTTTTACCAGGGTATATATATATATATATATATATATATATATATATATATATATGAGGTTAAGTAAACAAACAAATGTGTTTTTTTTATATAGGGCTTTAAGCCGACAATTTTTAGAGGATATGTGCTTAATTGAAGTCATACCTAATTTTGAAAATTGATTAGTTAATAATTAATGAATTTAGGCGGGCATATATGTTCAAATGTAAGGCTAAAGAAGTCGAGAAAATGTCAATCCCTGAATAGATCGAAATGTACATTCAGGGATTGACATTTTCTCGATTTCTTTAGCCTTACATTTGAACATATATGCCCGCCTAAATTCAATAATTATTAACTAATTAATTTTCAAAATTAGGTATGACTTCAATTAAGCACATATCTTCCAAATATATATATATATATATATATATATATATATATATATATATATATATATAGTATTAATATTGATATTAATATTGATATTAAGAATGTAATTTTAATAAATATATGCTTACTATTATTGGTTTCTAACTGTTTGGTTTTATTTTAATGTATATAAACAAAAATCTCTTCAATGAATCTTAAATGAAATCCATTAACAAGAAAAGATAACTGTCATTTTCTTCTTTACTTCCTCTTTTAACTAAATACTTAAATTAGAAAAAATAACAATGAAAGACGAGAGTGATGGAAGAGTAAATTTCAGTTGTTCTATTTTTCAATTATATCCCCTCTGTTGCAAATCTTTTTATCTGCATTCTTATTTAGTTTCATTAGCCTTTCTAATTTAATATATTTCATTACATTAAAACTTAAATACTTGCACCCGGAGGGTGCATATATTTGCTAGTATATATAAAACTTACAAAGTTTATATATAAATTTGCAAATTCATTCATCTTTCTTCCTATTTTGGAAATATTTTCTTTGAATCTTTTTACTGATAAATAAATCTTCCACAAGCGACTGACTCACCAATTCTCTTTTATCCTTATTTTAAAAATGTTTATTTATTTTTATTTTTATTTTTATTTTCATTCTTTTTTTTCTTTTTCGGCTTTTAAGATTTTTTAAAAACGATGTTTGGCTGACAGCCATGTGCGTTTGAATTCTAATGCAGCTGTTGTTGGCTTGGAAACTTGCACAAGATAATGCCAGTTCTTATCTGTCGCACGCATCAGTTCTTTTGATTGACGATATATTTTTGCCTGCTTTAATTGTTTATCCGAGGAAACACTTAAAATAACGATACGCAAAAATGGGAACGGAGTGGTTGGAGGGGGGGCGGTAAGTGTGTGTAAAGGGGGAAAAGGCCGGAGGGAGCGGTCCGATGGTTAAAGACATTAAAGAACACGCACAATCAAAAGGTGCAAATAAAATTCAAATTTACATAGACACACGTATACTCAAAAGATAGTTGGAGCCCAGTGGTGCTGTAATAGTTAGTAAGCTTTGCTAGTGTATATATATATATATATATATATATATATATATATATATATATATATATTATATATTGAAACAGATTGAAACACTGCAGCATAGGCGAAATAAACATTATTCGTTTATGAACTTGTGTTTTTCAATTTTTTCATAATATCATATATATATATATATATATATATATATATATATATATATACATGTGTGTGTGTGTGTGTGTGTGTGTGTGAAGAGATGGAAGGGAATCCGACGGTATGTAGTATATTAAGAAAGAATGAAAAAAACACAGGTTTAAATGAGTTAAGTGGTGAGTTTATTGGCCGACGCTGCAGTGTTTCGATCTATTAATTAGATCATCATTTATCGATTTATACACACACGGGCAACCACACACCTTAAAAATACACAACGCCTTCTTTTCGATACACACACTTACACAGTCCCATACTCACACCGTAAAAGAAAATATTTGACGTCATATTTCAATCTGTCTCCTTTTTTCAAACCTCAAATTTTAAACAGACTGAATAACAAGGACTACCACTTGCTTTTCTCGTTATTCTCTGATAAAAAAAATTCTTATTGCCTTCCATATACCAACAAATGCCCTGAAGATGATCTAATTAATAGATCGAAACACTGCAGCGTTGGCCAATAAACTTACCACTCAACCCATTTAAACCTGTGTTTTTTCATTCTTTCTTAATATACTACATACCGTCGGATTCATTTCCTTTTCTTCACACACACACACACACACACACACACACACACACACACACATATATATATATATATATATATATATATATATATATATAATAAATGAAGGAAAAACTTAAATTTGCATTTAAATAGGCATTCCCGCCTAATTAATTAATTATTAATTAATTAATTTTCAAAATTAGGTACGACTCCAATTAAGCACATATTTTCCCAAAAATTGTCGGCAAAATTGCCATATCCAAACACATCGTGTTTACATACTTATCATATCGTCGTGTAATAAAAGTCACTACAAGATAAATATTAACCTACTCTAAACAAATCGTAAAATCTAAGAAGTCCGTTTGGTGTAGGGGTTATGGTACCCGCCTGTCAGCTTGACAGTCCGGTTACAAATCATATATATATATATATATATATATATATATATATATATATATATATTATATTAATATTTTGAAGGCCAATACAATGCATGAAAAATAAAAACAAAAAGATGTTATTTTTGTCTTATCGATTTCGAAGCATGAACTTCATCATCAGAGTTTATTTTCAGAAATGACGTGCTTATGTTTTTATTTGTGTGGTTATAATTTCTCTTCTTATTTCCTTTTCTTCTCCTTTTTTTCTCTTTCTTCTTCTCCTCCTTTATGAATGAAATGGGCGAATAACTGTAATTTCTTATTTCTCTCTTTTTTTTAATGTTTGTTGAGAACAAATCTATCTAATATTGTCTGTCATCCGGTCAATGTGTTCCAAGTTTGTTGCCATGTCAAAATTCAAAATTAAAAAAAAAAAAAAATAAAAACCGTCAATAGAGAAATTTATATACCTAGCTTTTGTTATATATATATATATATATATATATATATATATATATATATATATATATATATATATATATATCGAAATAAATTTGGTTAAAATAATAGAATCCTTATTGTTTTCAATTTTTTAAATTTTTATTCTAAGTTTTCTTAGAATTTTTTGGTGTTATCATCTTGAAAGGCGTTAATTAGTTGTCCGAAAGAGTTATTATTAGTGAATCAATATTTTTTAAATTTATCTAACGAGCTAGGCAATTGGGATTTGGAATAATAAGCAAAATATATAAACAGGCTGACTCATATATATATATATATATTTTTTCTTTTTTTGAAGGCAAAATAATGCAAATTCGTTAAAAAACATATTTATTAAAGCATTCTTAATTTTCGGACAATATCCATCTTCAGAGAATTTATTATAGAGTTGAAAATGTTCCATCTGTGTTTTTAAAATCAACTTGGTTCTAATGACGTTGAGTTGATGGAGATATAGAAGAGATCGTAATCTTCCGTTAAAAAAAGAAAAAAAAATATCGTATTATAATTAATGCTTCTATTTAACTATAAAAGCGAGCAAAAAAAAAAATCTATATATATATATATATATATATATATATATATATATATATATATACAAGTTTTGTTGAACTGTACAGACAATTCTTGTCGGACGAGTTTTTGGTTGATCCTTTCCAATTTTCGGGCCATCTTTTTGGTGTCTTGGTGTAACAGTCCACCAAAGGTTTCAACACGAGCGCTTTCGGCAATACAGCGCTCGTACTGACACCTTTGGTGGACTGTTACACCAGTTCCACCCCGACACCAAAGAGATGGCCCGAAAATTGGAAAGGATCAACCAAAAACTCGTCCGACAAGAATTGTCTGTACAGTTCAACAAAACTTGTATAAAAGAAAAAAGGCTGCCAAAATACACTTATTTTAATATATATATATATATATATATATATATATATATGTGTGTGTGTGTGTGTGTGTGTGTGTGTGTGTGTGATCGTCCAAGATGAAATACAAAAATGTAAATCGTAATTATATTGTTTTGCTTATCCACTGAATTCTTAATTCTTATAAGTGTCGTGACGACAGCAAAATAATGAAATCATTCCGTTTTTATTTTATAGAATGGGAGAAAGGACATGCTATACAGAAAAAAATTAACAAGAAAGAAAGAAAGAAAGGGTGTAGAGGAAAGATAGAGAGAACGATGAGCGCACGGAAGGGATAACGCTAAAATGTTTCAAAATCAAACATAATGAAAATATGAAAAGAAAGAAAGAAAGAAAGAAAGAAAAAGAGTGGGAAAGGGTCAAATCAAGATTATTATATTTTTTACATATTGAATTATTTAGCAATAGCTCTTAAGTAAACATTTCAAACGTTATAATGATCTGCTAGTTTGATATTAAGGTTGCAGCAGCTTTTCAAGAGAGTCTGTCTTTTTATTCATAGTTTATCCAACATATCTTTTCATCAGCTAAACCGACCCTAAAGTATTAAATAATATAAAAAATGTAAAGTCGTCGGGGCGGCCTAAAGTCGGTATCAGCCAATCAGCGAGGGGGTATGTCCCCTTTTCACTTGCGCTAGACTAAGGAGATTATTTTAGCGTCTGAGGTGGAGCGCCACACCTACCGTCAGCTCCTTGCTTTACCGCACAGACCCCTGTGTTACTCATACGCTGAGTTGGCGAGGACCGGTATCGAACTAGGAACCTTGTGGTTTCTAGTTGAACGCTCTACCGACTGGCTAACCCGGCCCATTAATTAATATATGGCTCATAAATAAGAACACCTAACCAAGTTTTTAGCTATATCGTGTTCCTGAATTGTACAACCGTTATCATATTGCAACACCCTCTGGTTAAAAAAGAGACCATCCAAATCGTCCAAGATGACATGCAAAATATAAATTCTGATTAGCTGGTGTTACTTATGCGCTGAATTCTTATTTATTAGGAGTGTCGTCACCTCAGCTAAATAATGGACATTCTGTTTTACTATAAAGAAAAATGGGAAAAAGACATGCTACACAGAAAAGATGTAATAAGAAGAAGAAAGAAAGAAAGAAAGATTAAGAGAGCGTATGGAAAAATAGAGAGAGGGTGGGAGCTCGCGGAAGCGATAATGCTAATCTGTTTCAATCGAACATAATGAAAAGATAAGAAGAGGGAAAGAAAAAAAGAGTGAGAGAGAAAGAGAGACAGACAGAGAGAGAGACAGAGAGAGAGAGAGAGAGAGAGAGAGAGAGAGAGAGAGAGAGAGAGAGAGAGAGAGAGAGTTACATTAAGATCATTATACTTTTTATATTGAATTATTTTTCAATAGTTCTTAAGTAAACATATCAAATGTTGTAATAATCAAAATATCGTACTGTGATAGATCCTCAAGTCCTGCTAGTTGAATATTAATATTGGGCGCAGCTTCTCAAGACATTCTGTCTTTTTATTTACAGTTTATCAAACAAATCCTGTAATGTATTAAGACTTACGTGTTAAGCATGACTGATTTTTTTAATTTCAAACGTTGAATTAAATTAAACGTTAAAGCATTATTCATAGAATACCACGTACAATTTCATTGCATACTAGTTAAATCCGAATGAAGAAAAGAATTACTGATTCTCTTTAGGATTATTTCAGACAAATAAGCTAAATAGAATCGAGGCATGTGGCGTAATGGTTAGAGTCGTTGGCTATGGACTCGTCGACCCGAGTTCAAATCCTAGATAAGACTGGTTGCATTTCACATAGCGCTAATGCCCTTGGGAAAAGTAAGAATCCATATATTCTCCCTCCAGCTATGGGTAAAATAGTAGGGCTGAATTTGAAAAAAAAATAGATCAGTCGTTGATTGGGTTTGTGGTATTCCTTGTGCACCATTTCTTTCCTATCGACTGTACCAAAAAAGTTCGGATGGTCCAACACAAGTCCTCACCCCTATAAACAAAATACTGTGTGGGTTGTTCATTGGATGAACTCTCACACGTCGAACTCGACGAGAGAGTTCATTTTTTTCTCAAGCTAATGATAATTTTCTGTTGTATTATTTTTTTAAAATTATATTTTTCTTAACTAAGAATATTTCTCTTTACACAAAGCGTTTTTTTTTAAATTATTTTTTAAAATTCTCATCTGCTTTGAAAAGTTCTCATGAATATTATTTTATTTTTATGTATTTATTTATTTATTTCAAGTCAGTTTCCACGCATATAAACAATTTATTCCAAGTTTTAAACCTGAGATAATACAAAAATAGAACTTTAAAAAATATTTTTTAAAATGTTAATACATTATAATAATTTATTCATATTTCTCTCTATTGACTTGATTTTTTATTTACTTATATCATATCTATGTACATTTATTTGATAATATCTTAATAGAGAATTTAAAAGTAATTTTCTAAAGATTATTTCTAGTTCTTTAAAATTAATTTCTGAAATCATCCAATTCAATTTTGAATTTATTTACACTATTGATGTTTTTTTGATAAAAATTCACTTGGTTAATAGACTTAGTTTTTGAAATTTACCTTGACAGTAAGATTCCAGTTTGAGGAGAAATATTTAAAAAAAGAATGTCTATCATTATTAGAAAAATGTTATTTGCACTAGCAAATATATGCATCCTCCGGGTGCAAGTATTTAAGTTTTGATATAATATAATATCATATAAAATTAGAAAGGCTAATGAAACTGAATAAGAATGCAGATAAAAAGATCTGCAACAGAGGGGGTATAATCGAAAAATAGAACAACTTTGAAACTAACTATTCCATCATTTTCCATTACTCCCCTCTTTCATTGGTAAATTTTCCTAATTTAACTATTTAGTTAAAATAGGAAGTAAAGGATAATATTACAGTGATTTCTTCTTGTAAAAAATTTCTTTTAAGATTTATCCACGAGATTTTTGTTTATATTTCTTAAGATAAAACCAAACAATTAGAAATCAATAATACCAAGCACATATTTATTAAAATAAATTTTTAAATATCAATATGCAAATTAGCCTTCTCGTTCAAACTGTAAACCGATATTTTGTTGTATATATAAATACAATTGCATGTTATCAGTACGTAGATATGGTCAACAGTATTAATAATGTAAAACAATTTTTATTAATAACTGAAGGTTTAAAAGAATGAAATCATGGAGAATTTGACGTAAATAATTAAGGAATTCTGACTTGAGTAGTAATATAGTTTCGGTTACAGATAGAAAAACACACAATCTCCATTATAATAAGATTACCAATAGTTTTAATTCACTACTTGGCAAATTTCAAATCATTTCAAGGGAATTTTTCTTTCTTTATTTTCTATAAATTAAATGAACATTTATCGGCCAAGAAACAAGATATTTAGTCCTCTTGAAAGGCTTCCCAGAGATAATCTGCATAACATTATATATTTGTGCGTCATGTTGCTAAAGTTCTTATTGCTTAAACATTGGAAGTGTTTCTTTGTTACACATTTTAAAGCTGTATTTACCAAGATAGAAATGAAGAATGAATGGAACGTTAATTTTTCCAGGAGACAAAGTGTATCAAAAAGTACAAAAAATTCCGGTACATTGTGGCACACCTTGTATATATATATATATATATATATATATATATATAATATATATATATTAAGTAAGATTTAGTCTTAATATATAACCTAATGTTTTCATTAACTTTTTGAATTGAAACATTTATCCTTTATATATAAAGAATAGTAAGAAAAATAAACTTTTTTTTTACACTAAGTTATTTTTGGCATTTTCAATATATATTTCTCAAATTAATTTTTTTAAAGAATAAATTAACTTTTTTCGCAATGAATTGAAAACTAAAAGTTCAAAATTTAATGTAGAATGTAGTTTTAAAAAATGAGATAATTTGATATTTTTGGGTTATACTTTACGTAAAACTTTTCTCTATTTTAAAAATTCTCCAGTCTTTTTTCTAAAAAAAAAAATAAAATAGTAAAAGAATAATAAAAAAATTACAATAGATTATTTTGGGCATTTTTTTGGTTGGCTGGTTTTTACGGCATGTCAAACCTTGTTGGATTATTTTATGCCAAAGATGTTTTATTTTTATTTTATTTTATTGTTTTCATTCTTGATGTGCATTCAAGTTTTTTTTTTTCAAACTCATTTTTTTTTATCAAACATTATCAAGTTTATCGAGTGGACTGACTGGTGGTTGAAGCTGTTGCTTATTGGGAGGCGCAGAGTGTAATGGTTACCGTCAAATATAATAATAATAATAATAATAATAATAATAATAATAATAATAATAATAACTAGAAAACAAAGACGGGAAGAAAAACAATTATATGGACACTTCAAACGACAAATCGGAGAGGTTGCACATAAAAAGACCTGGACATGGTTAAGAAGAGGAAACCTCAAGAGAGAAACTGAATCACTAATAATTGCTGCACAAAATAATGCCATGCGAACAAATATCAAAGCAAAAATTGATAAGACGCAACAAAACAGTAAATGTAGACTGTGCGGTGATAAAATAAATCACCATCAAAATGAAAAGAAATTGCCCTGCAATTTTTTAGCATGTGACACAACATAGAATACATCCTTTCTTCTTTTCTTTTTTTTCTTTTATTGTTTTTGTTTCATGAGACAATTGGTTTGTCGGTTGGTTGGTTGGTTGGATTTTATGGCATGCCAACCAATTGGGTTATTTTATGCTGAAGACGTTCTGTTTTATTCTTTCTTGGTGGTTTTTTAACACATTTTTCTATTTAACCTATAGATGGTAACCTAGCAGGTACTGCCACTCGGGTCAGAGTGGACCTGGGAGTAATGATTATCAAGGGATACTCTACATTCCACAGACATCCAGAATTGGAACTTCACCATCAGATAGTTTAACGTCATACCCAGGATACCAAAAAAATTGATTGTGGGTTTCCATAGGGAGCAATAGGGTTGGGACAATTATATAGGTGGTAGGGCTTGACGTAACCAGCCGATTGATTGAAGGGGCCTCTCCGACCGACAGGCTAGCCCTAGTAAGAGTCAAAGTGGAGTATTGCAAGTCATGGACTGCTCAGCCACCTGGGTTTCATCCTTAAGCATCACTGGTTGGCACCCACGGCCAACAGGTGGTCGCATTGTGGGAGGCTTATCCCTCTGCAGAGGTGCGGTCGGTGTATTCTAACGCCCCAGCCGACAGGGCGGAATTAAATTAGAACTAAGTTATGAAACAATACTAAAAACTTATATTTTGTTGTAGATAAAATTACATTTTTATTGAGCATGGCCATTAATAGACAGTAAGTTTTAATGTGGTCATTAAACATGAAAGGGTTCTTCAAATATGTCTGCATGTGTGGAGTACCCCTTCACTGTCATTACTCTTAAATCCACGCTGACCCGGTGTGGTAGTATCTTTTAGGGTCCCATATATGGGTTAAATAGATGAAATAATCGATTTTTTAAAAATGTGTCAATTATTTTTTTAAATTGAATACCCAACAAGAATTAATAAAATATAAAATAATCTCAAAAATAATTTTACTTGATGTGTTGCTTGTTTGTTTAAGATCAAAACTTGTTAAAATATTATCTGCGTTATTCAGACTATTGTCCTCATTTTCATTGTTATCTGTACAACGTTTCGGAGTTAGGTTCAAAGTTCCGTGATGGCTCCCGATTACGACGAGAAAGTTCCAGATTACACAAGAAGGTTCCCGAGTTCGAAAAGAAGGTTCCCGAGTCCGACAAGAAATACCTGAAGAAGGCAAGAGGGCACATCGGCCGAAACGTTGTACAAATAACAATGAATATGAGGACAATAGTCTGAATAACGCAGATAATACTAATCATCAAGCCTCATCTCAAACATTCAGAGAATTTTTTTTTAATAATAATGCTAACTTGATGCGTTTCTTGTTTGTTTAAATCAAAACTTTTTTTGATGACAGGTTGGAAGAAAAAGCAAACATTTTTCTTTTAAGAACCTCCATCGATTTATTCGTACCACTTATTGAAGAAATCAATGCTGACTTTGTGAATCAGTAGTGAACTTTTTTTTATTTCTCTTCTTATCAAATGCAGATTTCAGCTCTAATCCTCAATCTGAAGACGAAGCTGGCAGCAGATTTCAACCGGCCATGTTTTCTTGCTTCGTAAACATGGTGACGTCGGACCGTGTTTGCATTCGTCTTCTTTTCTTGTTATTCCAAAAAGAAAAGAAAAGATAAAAAGTTGCTGAATTACTTCGAAAGACCATCTTTCCTTTTCTCTCGAATCCTTCCCGCCTTTTCTTATCAAAATGGCGCTGTTTCTGATTTACCCGAGAAAATCTTTGTTTACACACCCGAGATTTCTTTCGTATATCCCGGTTTTAAAAGCTGATTACTTTACAAATGTGAATTCTATAACACATCTGTCTGTTATATAATATTCTAGAAATCATCTACTTGGGTCAGCCGGTTTTTTTTTTTGTTGTTTTAAAAATTTATTATGTAACTTGGCTCAACACCAGACTGAATCAATAAACCCTGTCCGCCCTGTCGGCTGGGGCGTTAGAAAGCACCGACTGCACCTCTGCAGAAGGGTAAGACCCCCCAATGGGGCCACCTGTTTGCCGTGGGTGGCGACCCGTGATGCTTAAGGATAGAGCCCAGGTGGATGAGCAGTTCATGACATGCAATACTCCACTTGGGCCCTATCTTGGGCTAGACGGGCGGTCGGGCCGATCAATCGGCTGGTCACGTCAAGACCCAGCATCTATATGATTTTCCCAACCCTATTGCCCTTATGGCAAGCCCCAGCCATTTTTATCATATGGGTGCTAGAAGGCGGTAGCTGCGGGTCTACATGTCCTGGGAATGACGTTAAACTCTATCTGATGGTGAGTTTCCAGTTTTGGAGGTTTGGGGAATGTGATATTTAAGGGTCCATAGATAAATTATACTTCAGAAAAACTGTTATTACTGAGAATAACATTTTTACAGTAATCTACGCCATATTAAGATACTAAAAGTTGAAATATTCATATAGCTGTGAACTTTTTATGGCAATCGAGTTTGTCACTTATCATCAAAAGCTCTTAGTAGACCCTGGGGTTCATGTAACACTACTGGGGTTCCACACACAAAAAATACATTGGTAAAACCTCCAGAAACCTGTAAAAACGTATTTGCGAACATAAACGCAATATTAGATTAAGTAACAACAGCAATTGTTTATTCCAACACATATCTAAAACACAACACAATTTCAACTTCAACAACACCTCCATCCTTGCATACATCCACAATAAAAGATTAAGACAAATTCTCGAGGCCAGTGCCATAAGTAACACACCAAATGTTAATTGTAGATCTGGCTTCTTTAATATTTCTTCACATTTAGGCAAAGCTGTCATCAACATATATAGGGCAAAACAACAAAAAACAACACGACACTTAAAAAAAATAACAAATGTCAAACAGACAATATTGGATACATTTGTTATGTCAAACAGACAATATTGGATACATTCGTTCTCAACAGACATTCAAAAAAAATTACAGTTATTCGCCCATTTCATTCATGACATGTGAAAAAAGAAAGGATGCGAAGAAGAAAGAAAAAAAAGGAGAGGAAAAAGAAATAAGAAGAGAAATTATAACCACACAAATAAAAACGTAAATACGTCCATTTCTGATACGAATCTCTGATGATGAAGTTTATGCTTCGAAATCGATAAGACAAAAATAACATCTTTTTGATTTTATTTTTCATACGCATTGTATTTGCCTTCAAATTACTAATATATTATAAATAACAAATAAATAAAAAGTAAATAAATAAACACATAAATAATAAAATCCACTCTACCATTATCTACTCTTATACGACTCACATCCCTTTCTCCACCAAACCCAGCGTCTAGTATAGACAGGCGACCCCCTTACCCCCCCAATTCCACTCGATGACCCCACAAACACAATCACCATCGCAACACTACATACAAAAAAAAAGAAAATCCTACCACTATACTAAACATTTATAGCAGGTCATCAGCAGCTGATGACCCCACCTCCCAATCACGACCGCAAGACACTCGTCAGTAAGAGAACTGTATCCTTCAATACAAGTCCGTGTCCTAAAGAAGGTCTGATAGATGGAAACATTATAACGTCGACATCAGTGCCTATAATAAACATCCCTCCAGTACAACATCCTGTGTTTGTCTTCTTTTCTCTATGTACAGTCGGATTTATTTCCTCTTTTCACACCATATATATAATTATATATATATATATATATATATATATATATATATATATATATATATATATATATATTGCAGCCATATTTTGTCTGCAAGTTTTGTCCTTTGTTTTTTGTATGCCGGATTATTTTCTGGCGAAAATTTAACAATATATGCCTACAAGAAAAAATGCTGCCTAAATACACATAAATATATATATATATATATATATATATATATATATATATATATATATATGTGTGTGTGTGTGTGTGTGTGTGTGTGTGTGTGTGTGTGTGTGAGCCAAAGTATGAAAATAAATTCAGATGTTTATTTATGCTTACATGTTTATAATGTATGTGTATTCTTTTTTAAAAAAGTGACTTATGTTCAAAATAAATATCAACACATTTTAAGAATAACTAAATGCATTTTAAATTAGGAATGAATAAATGCGTAAAATTTACGAATAAATATTATAAATAATTTATGAATAAATGAATGCATTAAAAATTTATGAAATGCATAAAATTTACGAATAAATACATTAAAGATTGATGGATATTTAAATACACTTAAAATCTATGAATAAATAAATGCTTTAAATCAACGAATAGATATAATAAAAGCGAATCTATCCAACACATTGTGTCTGTTGTTTGCTGGTACCTATTCTTACGGCTTCGAAAACAAAACCTCAGAGGTCCTAATGTTACATTATTAGAGGTGTTGCATATCTTGCAACGGAAGATTCCTCTTCCGATCAAAAGACAAAGAGAAAGATAAAAATATATATTAAAAAAAGGGAAAACGGAAGAGGGGTTTCCCGGTCAAGAAGCAGGGAGAAGATAAAGAAATAGATAAAAGAAAAAAGGAAAACGGAAGCCGAGTCTTCCGGTGAAGAGAAAGATAATGAAATATATATATACCCATTATCAGAACAAAAGATAAAAATGCGTAGGCATATTTATTGTATATAAAGGCCTAGCGGATGAAGGGTAGGATATCATTCCCCAGCGAGCAGCCGAAAGCATAACCTCGTCTCCCGTATCAACCACCCTCGGGCATGTTCATTGTGAACACTCGTTGCCCCTCACCACCCACACGCCGAAGAAAATAAAGACGGGTCCTATTTTTATATATACGTGTCTGTGGTTTTATTGAAGTCCAGTCAAGCGGCTATACAACAGAGGGCCGTAGATAATTAAGGTTAGAAAAAGGATCAGTTTTAGGTTGGTTGGTTGGTTGATTGGATTTTATAGCATGTCAACCCCTTGGGTTATTTCCATCAACACTGCGTTAGACATATCCTTGGTCTGAAGTGGGAAAGCCATGTTCCAGATACAGCTGTCTTGACCAAAGTCAAAACAACTAGCATTGCTGCAATTGTGGTGAGGAATCGGATGCGTTCGGCGGGTCATCTTGTTCAGCTTGATGACTCTAGACTGCCAAAACAGCTTTTTTATGGTCAGCTCCTTTTTGGCAAAAGACCACAACACAAGTGTGATACTATGATGGAAGGAGAACATGGTCAGAATAAAAATAGAATATGTTAAAATCCAGGCATAGGTAAATGGGTGGGTGGTTGTCCTTTTTACGGACACAAAGAGACCGGTACGGTCACCATGAACTAAGCCACTTAGTGATAATATCTTTAGGCATTTGGGTGTTAAAAGCAAAAAGGCTATTTTGAAAAAAATAATGGTCGAAGTATTGGGGACGTTAAGTCCGGAAAGAGGAATAACTGCTTTAGTTTTAAGGGATAATGTCGTCTAAAAGTCGGCGTTGAATTTAAGCGTCGGCCATCTGTGTGGTCCAGCAGCAAATGGGGGTGGAGGAGAATTTTACATAAATTCAGCTAAGCTCCAGCCCTTAGTTAGTTAGAACCAGGGTCTTTGAGGTGTGAAGGTCACCGGTAGAGGAAGCCGATAGACAGCTAGTGAGATTTTGTAGTTGTTTTGTTTTTAATCCTTGTGAACCTGTCTCTGACTCGTGCCCTTCAAATCGGCCAGCACAGAACATCACAACGTTTGGGGTCCAGATATTCTGCATCGAAGGCGCAAGAGTGCAGAATAGGTCTTCTCACACAAGCAAAAAAAAAAGCAGTTTCGAGAGAGTGTAAAGGAGTGCCTGGCGTTCTTATGAATGAGAATAAGGATAAGAAAGAATAAGCACAAGAAGAATTGAATAGATTGATTATGAAACATTATGAAAGAATAAGAATGAATGAAAGAATGAACAGAAAGAATGAATGAAAGAAAGAAAGCAAGAAGAAGATGAATTAATGATATGAACAAAGAAAAGAATGAAAAAATGAGAAGAAAGAAAGCGGTATGATTAAATGAATAAGAAAGAAGAAAGAAAAGAAATGAATAAAGAAAGAGAAAGATGAAAAATAAAAAGAAAGAAAAGAAAAGAAACAGAATGAATGACATGAATGAAAGAAGAGACAATGAGAAAGAAGAGAAACAAAAGAATGACATTATGAAGGAAAGCAAAGAATGCAAGAAATGAAGAAATAGAAGAAAGAGAAAGAAAGATAAAGAGATGAATGCATAAATGCAATTGAAAGAAAGATGAATAATGAATGAAATGCAAAGAAAGAAAGGCATGAATTAATGAATGCAGAAGAAAGACATGATTAGATATAATGAAAGCAAAGCCAAAGAAAGCAAAGAAAGAATGTTTGAAATGAATTGAATGAATGAAGAAAGAAAATGAATGAAAGAAAGAATGAATGAAAGAAAGAAAGAAAGAAAGCAAAAGAAAGAATATGAAGAGAGAAAGAAATGACGAATGAAGAAAGAAAGATAAGATATGAAAAAGAAGATGAAAATGAAAGAAAGAAAGGAAAGATGATGAAATGAATATGCAAAAGAAAAGAAAGAAAGGAAGGAAGAAAGAAAAAGATGAATCAGAATGAGATGACAAAGAAAAGAATGAAAGAAGCATGAATGAAAGAAAGAAAAGAAAGAAGAAAGAAAGATAAATGAATAATGAAAAGAAATATGGATGAATTAAAGATGAAGAAAGAAAGAAAGAGAATGAATTAATGAAATGAAAGAAATGATAATGAAAGAAAGAAAGAAAGAAATGAAAAGAAGTGTAAGAAAAATGAAAGAAAGGAATGAATGAATAGAAAGAATGAAATGAATGAAAGCAAAGAAAGAAAGAAAGAAGAAAGAAAGATAATGAATGAAGATGAATGAATGAAATGAAAAATGAAAGAAGAAGAAAGAAAGAAAGAAAGAGAAAGAAAGATATGAAGATATGAAATGAAAGAAAAAAGGATGAGAATAATAATGAAACGAAAGAATGAAAGAGAAGAAAGAAAGAGGAATGAGAATGAAATGAATGAAAGAGAAAGATAAGAAAAGAAAAATAAGAATGAAGAATGAAATGACATGAATGAAGAAAGAGAAAGAAATAATATGATATGAATGAAAGAATGCAAATGAATGAAAGAAAGAAAGAAAGAATGGAAAAGAGAATGATGAATAAGAATGATAAGGATGAATGAATGAAAAGAAAGAAAGAGAAAGAATGAATGATGAATGAAAGAATAATGAGATGTATAATAAAGAAATGAAAGAGAAGAATTGCAAAAATAAAGGAAAAAATAATAATAAAAGTATATGGTGGATGTTATATGTGATGCTGCGTCGTGTAATGGTTATGAGTCGGAGGAAAAGGATTCGTCAATAATGTTTAAATATATTTTAAAGATATATAAATTAAATCTTAAAAAAATAACCTTATATTACTAGCAAATATATGCACCCTCCGGGTGCTATATTTAAGTTTTAATATAATAAAATATCATATTAAATTAGAAAGGCTAATGAAACTGAATAAAATTCAGATTAAAAAGATTTGGAACAGAGGGGGTATGATTGAAAAATAGAACAACTCTGACACTAACTCTTCCATCATTTCCATTACTCCCGTCTTTCTTTGGTAAATTTTCATAATTTAACTATTTAGTAAAATAGGAAGTAAAGAATAATATTACAGTTATTTTTCTTGTTAATGGATTTCTTTCAGATTTATCCCTGAGATTTTTGCTCATATTCAATAAGATAAACCAAACCATTAGAAATCAAGAATACAGCACATATTTTATTAAAATCAAATTTTTAATATAATATGCAAATTAGCCTTCCAATTCACACTGTAAACCGCTTTTTTTGTATATATAAATACAATTGCATGTTATTAGTATGTAGATATGGTCAAAGTCTTAATGATGTAAAACAATTTTGTTAATAATTGAGGTTTAAATAAAAATAAAATCATGAGAATGGGATGTAAATAACAAGGGAATTGTGACTTGAGTAGTGATATAGTTTCGGTTACAGACAGAAAAACACACAATCTCCATTATAATAAGGATTGTTCATTCCTATCTTGATAAATACATCTTCAATCGCGATTCTTTTATGACATACTTGTATATATATTTACTATGTCATTAGTTGTTTTAGTTTTCGAGTTTGCCCCGGACATACAATATCAATAAGGGTAATCCTTAACTTGTTCCTCGTAAATTCCTCCAATAAAATAAACTGAACCCTCATTTTAGGCATTGCCAGTGTTTTTGCAATAAATGTTTTATTTTTCTTTCACCCAATTATTTTACAATATTAATATATTTTCTTATAATTTAAAAACATTTATTGCAAACATATTTAAAACATTTAATTGCCAAAAACACGGACATAAAATGAGGGTTCTGTTTATTTCATTGTAGGAATTACGAGGAACAAGTCGAAGATTACGCGCAAATAACATCATCTTTACAGATCACTGTCGTCCCTCACAATCCTATATATCCCACCACCAGAAACCTTTTCTCTCATGACCCTCAAATGAATCATCAATCCCGCAGCAGATCCTCAAAGTGTGTGCAAATATGACATAGGAAGGACGTCCTTCCCTGTATCGGATGGATCAGATGATAAAAGTTGATGATTATACACCACCATATGTCTCTTACGACCAGAAGCTGACTTACAGACATTGTTACAGATTGCCAAGACACATACAAACATATTGATCGCAAACGTCTTTTCAGGCGACTGCCACTCCTTCAATCATTGTCCGCTTGTGAGCTCGTCATGGGCTTTTCAATCCTGCCAGTGATTTGAATAACTATAGAACATATTCGGCCCGCATAACGATCGTTGTTCACGCGTATTTGCCTCATACTCCAATTGTATGGGCTGGGCACACGGCCTCGTTTTAACGTGGGCCCACCCAAAAGCCGAAGCTCATGGTGGAAAAGAACAAAAATTGCGTGATCCCGTCGGCATTCCCCCTCAAGGGGGTGCCTCAGGCGCTGGGCAATAAAACCAGTCCTGCCCCTTTAAGTCAAGGGGGTAGGTATTGCCTGGGGGACCCCCCCCCGGATCGACGCTATTAACTTGTAAAGTTCCAGGGCCGAAGCCACTGGACCCCGGCGTTGGCCGGATCGTTGTTCACAGAGTCGACAGGCGTTGTATACGCATCACTGTGAACTCTCATGTGACGCTTGAGACCACAGCTATTCGGTACACTTTTATGCAGCAGAAACATAAAAAGTCCTCATGTGGGAATCAGAGTGTGCATGGGGAGAACAACAATTACAGTCGGGTTGATCTCATGTGGTTCCATGTGATTGACCAAGCCTACCTTTTGCAGATCCACACCTCACCAGAAGTTGGCATGCAGAAATTCGGGTTTTAGCCACGCTCTCTTGGGTTTTTCCCAGTCCACCCATGCAGCTTCAAATAGTTCTACACCCCTGTATATCGCAGTCCTCCACTGCCCACGATCGGATGTCAGAAACTCCCAATTATCGACTGGAATACCANGGAGAGAGATATGCCCGTTGAAATGGGTCTTATGTTTAATAGACGAACGCTTGTTTATATTTTCAAAGATTCATCGTGAACAATTTTTGTTTATTGGATTAAAAATTTGAATTAATTTGTGGGGATTACTTTTTCAATTACTATTTAATGAAAGGTAGATTACAGGATTATCTATCTATCTATCTATCTGTCTATATATATATATATATATATAACCGTCACATTTCTTAATACCCATCCCCTTCCGTTTAAATTGTTTCGTCTTGTTGCCAACATCTCAAAAATCCGCTACATTTGGTTGACAAAAGATATACATATGAGACATGACCGACATATATATGGCGCGAATGCCCACATTGGTGAATATTGTAACGTCTTTCGTTTTTTGCAGTATTAAGGTTTTTTGTTTTGTAAACTCATTTGACTTTCCTCTCCGACCCAAACAACTACGGGAGTGAATGAGCTCTGATGATGATTTTTGTAAAATCGAAATATTGATCAGTATCAGCTATGATTATATTATAAATTGTTTTCTTCTTTAACAGCATTGTGTGATGTTTTCATTCCACCTTTTTTTACTCATATATATATATATATAACCGTCACATTTCTTAATACCCATCCCCTTCCGTTTAAATTGTTTCGTCTTGTTGCCAACATCTCAAAAATTCGCTACATTTGGTTGACAAAAGATATACATATGAGACATGACCGACATATATATGGCGCGAATGCCCACATTGGTGAATATTGTAACGTCTTTCGTTTTGTGCAGTATTAAGGTTTTTTGTTTTGTAAACTCATTTGACTTTCCTCTCCGACCCAAACAACTACGGGAGTGAATGAGCTCTGATGATGATTTTTGTAAAATCGAAATATTGATCAGTATCAGCTATGATTATATTATAAATTGTTTTCTTCTTTAACAGCATTGTGTGATGTTTTCATTCCACCTTTTTTTACTCATATATATATATATACTAATCCTATTTGTAAACCATTGCGGTAAGAAAATAAATGGCAAATAATTTGTTTGTAAAAATATACAAACAAACTTCACCTAAGGAAAAACTGAAAAAAAACCCCCAAAAAACAAAAAAACAAAATCAAAGACCAAGAAGGTCGCAGCAACCGAAAATAATCGATTAACACTTGGTCAGATGAAAAAAAAAAATTATTTATTTATTTATATACACCCTAGAATTGTCTAAATAAAAAGTACGCGATACCTAAGTAGAGCAAATACTAAAATTAGTCCTAATGAGTCAGATATACCTACTAATAGTTTCACTTAGTAGCTCATCAGGGCAAGAATCAGACTCTTGTATCTTAATATATTTATGTATATATATATATACATATATACACACACATATAGGAAAGCACACTCATATACACACACACACACACACACACACACACATATATATATATATATATATATATATATATATATTTACCAACAAGTTTGGTATATTAAATATATATATAAATATATATGAACAGGTAAGTTATCTCTGGGGTTCTACTTAGACCCCCCCTCTCTCTCTCTCTCTCTCTCTCTCTCTCTCTCTATATATATATATATATATATATATATATATATATATATATATATATATATATATATAATGTTAGATATTTCGTGGACCGTTGGAGAGCTCAATGTATGATAATTTGATAGTTATATACAGAGGAATATTGATATCATTTATAATGATATATAGATTAGTGAGTTGATAGAAAGAAAGAAAGAAAGAAAGAAATTAACTGAATTAGATAGATAGATAGATAGATAGATAGAAATCAACATAATCGGATAGCTTGATAGATAGATATGAACAAGCTGTAATAAATAGATAGAAAGAAAGAAAGAAAGAAAGATAGATAGATTAAATAGATAGATAGATAGATAGAAAGAAATCAACAGAATTGGATAGATTGGTGGATGGATAGATAAATAGATAGACATGAACAAGCTGTAGATAGATAGATAGATAGATAGATAGAAATCAACAGAATTGGATAGATAGATAGATAGATAGATAGAAATCAACAGAAATTGGATAGATAGATAGATAGATAGATAGATAGAAATCAACAGAATTGGATAGATAGATAGATAGATAGATAGAAATATTGGATAGATAGATAGATAGATAGATAGATAGATAGATAGATAGATAGATAGATAGATTGATAGAAATCAACAGAATTGGATAGATAGATAGATATATAGATAAATATTAACAGACTGAGATAGATAGATATTAACTGACTTAGATAGATAGATATTGACAGACGAAATAGATAGATAGATAGATAGATCATTCTCACCAATATATACACAACCTGCTACAAGAAGTATTATTTAGTATTACATGTATATAAATGTGCAAACACGTACTTCAGAAACGCCGTGTGTTCTCACGTTTGTTAATAACAGTTTTTGTTCTCACTGAGGAAGCAATTTGCATTATTATAGAGACACGTGCGAAAAGGTGTTAATAACATCTACGTTCGTTCTTACATGGAAATTAATTGCTATTAACCCTTTCAAATCGGATCCTATACCTGGGAAATACACGAAATAAGTACATAGATAGGCAAAATAC
>CM042174.1:32498407-32510907 GCA_023376005.1 Doryteuthis pealeii | reverse complement strand
ATGATATCTCGTCTCGTTCAGACGAGACAATCAAAATGTTAACTGCTCAAATTATATAACTTTTCAGTTTTCATTTCTCCAATTTTTTGTTTTTGTTTTTGTTGTGATGTTAATCCAACAGTAAAAAAGAAGACAAGTCGTGGTAGGATAAAATAAGACAAGTGTATTTACAATAATGGTACAGGAACGGCTAGCTTGCCGTTAACGGTAACAGTACAACCTTTTCACTCGGTGTCTCACTATTTATAGTGAGAAGCGGTGTATATTCTCCACTGTAGGAAAGGCCGGTACAACAGTTTTTGATCGCCATCTTTGGCCAGTTGAAAAGGACTTAGAGTAAATAAGTCCTGAGTTATAGAATCCTTTGGTAAGTGAATAAGTTCTGAGTTATGGAATCCTACGTAGTGTCAAAGGTCCAGTGATATAATCCTATGCTCCATCGTCCACGAAGGTTCAATGCATTGTGCGTAGGTATGACCAGAACAGCCGGTATAAATAACAATATCAGCTGTAGAGTAGTGCTAGTGATTGGCCAGGAAGTGGGTCACATGATTATCGCCGTCTATAAATAGGATTGGTCATCTAGCACACACCTTATATTACAAAAATCTAGAAATCTTATAGAAGCGCGTGGTGTAATGGTTAAAGTCATGGGAAATGGACGTCGCCCCGAATTCAAATCCTGGATGTGGTAATTGCATTTCACTTAGCGCTAATACCCTTGGGAAAGGTATGAATCCTACTCTCCCTCCAGCTATGGATAAATAGCAGGGCAGATTAGGCTCTTTAACCTTGGTTAGGCAACCGGTCTAGGAGAAGGAAAACTCTGAATTCAAACCTGTTGAACTCCGCTTAAGAAATTAACATTGTGTCACATTCTGCTCGTGCGGAGGGGTTGGTAAATATATATATATATTACAAAAATCTAGGGCACCTCAGGTTTTGTAATGGTTAGCAAGGAAGACTGGCAAACTACTGTTACATACTGAGGTTTTCACAGTACCAAATCGATATAATGTTGTATACCCTTTTCTTACTTCTTACTTCTAGTCGTCTTCTCTTCTGGTCGGCGTTGGTTCTATCTTCTAACATTTTGCGTCTGGAGTTGCCATGGGGACTTCGGTCTGGTTTCTGTTAGGGATTTCTCCTTATCAGAAGCCCTGTGTCATTGTTAGTTTTTAGTAAACACAAGACTTCGATTTTCTTTAAATGTTCTTTATTCGGTAAATCCCCAACCCAGACATAACATAGCGCGCGTATGCAGAGTTACAGTTTTAGACAGAGCGTCATGGCCGACTGCTCTGTCTGACGTCTAACTGCAAACTGGGGACTCTGAAAAAGGTCCCACGTGACTTCACATATTTGGCAGGCCTCTGTAATTTTCAATAGAAGGACCCGGCCATGGTATGAAAGGGGTCATCCCCTCAGAATTACAGGGGATTGACAATAATCTTATGCAACTGCATAGATTATGTAACACTACGACTAGTGAGTTCGAGCCTCACTGGGTGCCCCTTACATTCGGCTTTGTGCCATATCTAAGCGAAGCTTAGTAAATAACTATATTACAAAAATCTCAACAATTTATTTACAGGAGGACATATGACACTCTTAGACATGTCTTAATAAACTAACAGAAAAAATGCATAATAGACACTATTTTCTGTCTCCGTAAGAGTGTTATATACTCCTTATAACACATTGCGTAATAAAAGAAATACTTCTAGAATGAAAAAGAATAAAAAAATAGAGGGGAAAAATAAATTCGACTTGTTGAAGAGACGGGGGGGGGTCAACAATGTCGTCGCCGTCACAAAACCTATAGCACAAAAAATCCGTCGTCGTCGTCGTCGTCGTCGTCAAATCACCAACTCAAATAATTTCAGCAGATGAAAAATCGCAACTGAACTCCTGTCGTCACCCCACTTCTATTTATACTAACTTCTCCTCAACATCCGGGTGTCTGCGCCCAACACACGAGATTCTCGTGCCAAAACCGACCGCCGGAATCCTCATAAGTATCATCCGGGCACCTGGCACTTACATCCGGGACTGTAGCTTCTCCACTTCGGTGACAATGTTTGTATTCTGAAGGAAGCGGGTTCGATTCTACAGTCCGACATGTCAGGCAAAGCCTAGCCCGCTTCCTTCGAGAATACGGCAGGCCTTGACGTTCGCTACTCACCTCGTGTTCTCTGTCACAATACTACTGATTTCTAATATTATGGTTTAATTCTCAAACGTATTAAAAGCAATCATATGTATGATTTTATATTGAAATCAATTAGAATCAAGTAAAAATAAGAGTAATCTTTTTTGTGTTTGCATTTAATTTCATTAGTCTTTCTAATTCAATGGGGAGAGACAGACAGACAGACAGATAGAGCAGATAGGGGGTGCGATGTGGGTTCATTCTTGCTAACCGTTGCTTATACTGCTTCTAACTCGTCGCCACCTTCTGTTGCTAGATTGATCTAGTGGACTTTCTGGTGGGGGTTGATTCTTCTTCCTTTCTGGGCTGTCATCTCTGGTTTTAATTAATTTAACAAACAAGACTCGTTGTTTTTCTTACAAAGCGTTATTTCAACAACCCAGCCCATATTTCAAATGCCGCGGGGGCGACAGACCCCTAGAGTGAGTGTCTCTGCGCGCGCGCGCGTGTTTGTGTGTGTATATATGCATTTAATTATAAAATGTTCATACATTGAACTCTCCATAAGACTTAAAAGAGTCTTCCTATACGTCTGTATGAAAAGGAAATAAATTATATATATATATATATATATAGTAAATGAAGAAAAACTCTAAACTTGCTTCATTACAATAATTTATTTCAACCGTATTAATACGGCATCTTCAGGTAATTCAGCTCTACTTATGGTCTACCTGCATCAGCTTGGTTAAACCACACATGGAAAGACCCTAACTACGGAAAAAAACTATATATATATATATATATATATATATATATATATATATGTGTGTGTGTGTGTGTGTGTGTGTGTGAGAGTCTGTTCTCTGGTCGCATCTGAAACTAAAACTATCTCAAGCCTGTAATTGCGTATTACCGGAAGGTCAAGCCGGAATATCACCAGTTGCCAATCATCGGCCATGATAACTCTCCACTGAATTCCTGTTCTTCTGTATCTAACGAACATTATTCAAATATACTTACTACAGGTACGTACACAATTCATAAGCTGCCTATGAATTATGTAACAAGAGGAGAACTATGGCCTAATCTTATCGTAATGGAGATTGTTTGTCTGTCAGTAACCGAAACTACGTCACAATTTTCTTAGGTATTTACCTTTAATTTCTATGGTTATTAAAAATCATTATTTTTCTAAATAAGCATACTATTTATTAACAATGTTTCTATTAAGGTCTAACTGAGATAGATTAGCCTCAAAACAGCCCATATTACTAATTCATTTAAAATCCTGCAATTTATGTTATATAGGATTAAGAAGTGGATGTTTACATAGTATATGGTGCAAATAATAGGCATCCCGGTTTTAATAAAGCCGTGTTTAATAAAAGAAATACTTGGTGTTACTGATAGCGATGGAGCCTATCCCCTTTTCAGTAGCGCTAGAACAAGGAGATTGTTTATGGCGTCTGAGGTGAAGCGCCACATCTACCATCAGCTCACTTTACCGCACAGATGCCTGTGCTAAAATACGCTGAGTGAACGAGGGCCGGTATCGAACCCAGAACTTTGTGGTTCCTAGTTCGATGCTTTACCGACTGAGCTATACCAAGGTTTGTCAAACGTTTGTTATTCATGTTTATATTTCTTATTTTTTCGATTAAGATATTGGAGTTTTTATATATACTAGCCAGAATATGCACCCTCCGTGTGCAAGTATTTAAATTGTAATGTAAACAAATATATCAAATTTGAAAAAATTAATGAAACTAAATAAGAATGCAGATAAAATTACTAGAAACAGAGAGAGTATAATCGAAAAATAGGACCACTTTGAAACTAACTCCATCGTTTTCCACCACCCCTGTCTTTCATTGCTGAATTTTCCTAATTTAACTATTTAGTTAAATTAGGAAGCAAAGAATACAATTTCAGCAATTTCTTCTCGTTAATGGATTTCATTTAAGATTTAATCTGAGATTTTTGCTCATATTCATTTAGATAAAACCAAACTATTAGATATCAATAATACCAAGCATATATTTATCAAAATCAAATATTTTGGATAAATATGCAAATTAGCATTCCTGTTAACAATATAAACATCTATGTTATATATATATATATATATATATATATATATAAGGCCAACAGTATCAATAATATAAAACAATTTTATTAATAATTGAGGTTTAAATAAAAATAGAATCACAGAGAATGTGACGTAAATAACTAAGGGAATTGTGATTTTGGGTAGTGGTATAGTTTCGGTTACAGACGAACAAACACACAGTCTCCATTATGATAAGATGTTAGTTACTAATTATGCCTACCATTATTGACTACCCCCCCACATCCCTATTATTTACGGTCTTTCCAAAACACACAAACCCGGAATTCCACTAAGACCTATAATTTCGGGTATTGGAATCGTCTCCCCATAACATAGTTAAATCTCTTGCCAAAATACTTACCACCCTACTGGGAACAATTAGTAACTCACTTATAAAAGAAAAACTCCAATAAATTAATCGAAAAAATAAGAAATATAAACATGAATGATAATAGCCATTATGAATAAATATATCTGTCGGTTTTTTATGAAGAAATAAAAAAAATTATCAATAGATTTATATGTCCGTTTTTTTTTAGAAATAAAAATATATCAATAAATATATATGTCCTTTTTTTATTAAGAAAAAAAAAAATATCAATAAATATATATGTTCGTTTTTTGATTAATAAATAAATAAAAAATATCAATAAATATGTGTCCATTTTTTCTTAAGATCGCTTTGAGATTAAATAACCCACAAATATTGATATGCCATTAAACAAAGAAATAAGCTTTTTTCTTTTCTTTGTTTCTTTTTCTTTTCATTTTCTCCTTCTTTTCTCCGATTTCTTTCTTTTTAAACATTTACATATTTTCTTCTTTTTCTTTCTTTTTTTCCCTTCTTTCTATCTCTCTATAAATAAATCAAATATCGGCATTAATAACCCATAAAGAGTTGTTAGGCCATTAAACAAAAGAATAAAGCTAAACTAAACAAATGAATCAAATTTCTGTATTAAATAACCCATAAGGAGCTGTTATGTCGTTAAAATAAAAATGAAACCAAACCAAAGAAATTAATCAAATTTCAGCCATAAATAACCCATAAAGAGTTGATATACCGTTAAACAAAAGAATAAATCCAAACCAAATAAAATCAATCAAATTTCGGCATTGAATAACCCATAAGGAGATGTTATGCCGTTAAACAAAACAAATAAAACAAAACCAAATAAATCAATTAAAATTTGCCATTGAATAACCCATAAAGAGTTGTTATGCCGTTAAACAAAAGAATAAGCCAAACTAAACAAATCAATAAAATTTTGGCATTAAATAATCCATAAGGAGTTGTTATGCCATTAAACAAAATAATAAAACCAAACTAAACAAATCAATGAGATTTTGGCATTAAATAATCCATAGAGAGTTGTTATGCCGTTAAACAAAAAAATAAAACGAATCCAAATAAATTAATCAAATTTCGGCATTAAATAACCCATAAAGGGTTGCTATGCCCCTAAACAAAAGAATAAAGCCAAACTAAACAAATCAATAAAATGTCGGCATTAAATAACCCGTAAGCAGTTGTTATGCCGTTAAACAAAGAAATAAGACTAAAAGATCTCAATATTGATCCTATCTAAACAAAAGAGGGCTTAAGTTTTATTGTTAACTATTTGGTGCAATTGTCTCAGGTTTCATTCTTAAAATAAAATAACACGTGTTCCAAACAAAAATTCCATTGTAGGAATACAAGACTGTGAATTAACGAGCATGTGTTTGTTCACATTCACTTGTTCAGATGTGCGAGAATTTCGTTTATGTTGGGCTTCTTGAAAAAAAATCTAAAAACACGTGTTCAAAACGAGGCTAGTATGTACAGTTCATTTACCTATCACCCGAGTTGAAATAGCACACATACACACACATACACATACACGCATATACACACGCACACATGGAGTCATACACACACTCTCACACACACATACACACACACACCTCTCTCCCCCTATCTCTCTCTCTCTCTTTCACACACACACACACACACACACACACACACACACACACACACACACACACACACATATATATAGTCAAGAATTTATAAAAACTAAAAAAGAAATTTGAAGAAAAACATTTTTTTTTAAAGACAACATTTTTTTAATGGACTCATACCAAACATATGTAAAAAGTATTAAAGATATCTTTAAATATTTTAAAAATATATTTCGTGCATGCTTCGTATGAGTCCTGTAAACAAAAATGTTGTTTTATAAAAACATATTTGAGGATGTTTATAAATACTAGACTAACTAATCAAGCAGCATATATGAGATCTTTAGTTATATATATATATATATATATATATATATATATATATATATATATATATATATAAGTTTATATATATATGTATATATGTGTGTATACATACATATATATATGTATGTATACACACAGAGACACGGACACAGACACAGACACATATATATATATATATATATATATATATGTGTGTGTGTGTCTGTGTGTGTATACATACATATATATATGTATATATATGTATACACACACACACACACACACACAATATATATATATATATATATATATATATATATATATATATAAAATGTTGTTCTGGTTCCAACGGGAGAAAATTCAATATTTTATAAAAAAGGAAGGTCCGCAAAATGTATTTTGTTCTCGGAAAAAATTTTAAAAAATTCTTTTTGTTTTACATGTGCAACACGTGTTTCAGATCTTCTGGTATCTTCTTCAGGCTTTATTTATATATATATAAATATATCTATGTTATGATCTCATATATGCTTCTAAATTAGTTATGTATATTTATATATATATATATATATATATATGTATATATATATATATATGTGTGTATACACGCACACACACACACACACAGACACACACAAACACACAGACACACACACACACACACACACACACACACAGACACACAGGGGCGTAAAGTCAGCTGGGATTCGCTTCTGGTCGGAGTTAGCTGTTGTGTCTAGCCACACTGATGAGACGTGAAACGTCGAAACACGGTGTCTGTGGATTATATATATATATATATATATATATATATATATATATATATATATATGTGTGTGTGTGTGTGTGTGTGTGTGTGTGTGTGTTTTGAGTAAACAAATTGTTTCAAAAAGATTTTCTAAAATGTGCTCAATCCTACACCTCCACTTAACATAAGGTCAATTTTTTTATCATGTTTGTCATGTCCTAGACTGATAATTATGCCAAGCTCAGTCTGTCCTACTATTTACTCACTCCTGGGGGGGGGGGAAATGGATTAATATCTTTCCAAATGATATCAACACTATGTGAAATGAAAATAACCTCGGTCAGGATGTGAAGCCGGCTCACCGAGTTCAATACCGGTTAGTAGAGTAGGATAAATGAATTATATTTTTACTTCATTAATGAGATTTGTGATAAATTTAAAAAAAATATCTTTAATTGCGATGCTAGTGAATTAGTTCGTTGGTTTGATTGGTTGATTGGTTGGTTGGTTGGATTTTACGGCATGCCAACCCTTATTGGGTTATTTTATACGGAAGATGTGTTGGCTTATTCATTCTTGATGGATTTTTTTTTTTAATTCAAAATTCAATTTTTTGGATTTAACCCATAGATTGTACCTTAACAGGTAGTAACATTCCAGGTTAGGGCGGACCTTGAAGCAATAGTGATGAAGGGACATTCCACACATCCCAAAGCAAGGGAATTGGAACCTCACCATTTGATACAGTTTAACGTTATACCAAGGACACTAAGACCCTCGTTCTTCAAGCACATATATGACAAAAAGGAAGCGCGTGGTGTAATGGTTAAAGTCATGGGAAATGGACTCGTCGCCCCGAGTTCAAATCCTGGACGTGGTAATTGCATTTCACTTAGCGCTAATACCCTTGGGAAAGGTATGAATTCTACTCTCCCTCCAGCTATGGGTAAATAGTAGGGCGGACTGGGCTCTTTAACCTTGGTTAGGCAACCGGTCTAGGAGAAGTAAAACTCTGAATTCAAACCTGTTAAACTCCGCTTAAGAAATTGACCTTGTGTCGCATCCTGCTCGTGCGGGGGGGGGGGGTTAAATATATATATGATAAAAAGGGTTGGAGGTTTGTCATGAGAGTAATAGGGTTGGGACAATCATATAGGTGCTAGGGCTTGATGTGACTTGCCGATTGATCAGAAGTGGCCTCTCTGACCGGCAGTTTAACCTAAGCAAAGCCCAAAGTGGAGTGTTGTATGTCATTGACTGCTCCGCCATTAGGATTTCGTATTTAAGCATCAAATTAATATACCGATCTAGAAATTGTATTAATATTATATATGTTCTATGCAAAGATTCTTTTTTAAAGGTTGATGTGAGAAAAATGTAAAAAAATAAGATTTAAATGATAGCAGCATAGAATCTTTTTGCATTTAATATTGTAAATAGTAGATATTAATTAAGAGCGGCTTGATCAATGCAAGATCTCTTTTTTTTACGTGGGGATTTTAGGGTCCAACACACGATTCAGTTATAAATTATTACTGAGTCGTGAGTTGGATCCTCACAGGATGCCCCATGCCCTTTTAAAAAAGTCCCCTGCCAGGTAGCTGCTTCTAGTTTTGTATAAAAACGAAAACAAATTTAAAAATGACATTTTCACTTTTTTTTTGTTTTTGATTTTGATTATTTAAAAAATCAGTTCATAAAAGTTAATGATTTTTTGAAATTGTAATTTTTGCATTTATGGGTGGTTGAATTTATTGTTCAGATCTTTTTTTTTAATTTCTAGATATATTGTCATAAGAGTAGTAGGGTTGGGACAGTCATATAGGTGCTAGGCCTTGATGTGACTTGCCGATTGATCAGAGGTGGCTTCTCTGACCGGCAGTTAGCCTAAGTAAAGCCCAAAGTGGAGTGTTGTATGTCATTGACTGCTCCGCTATTAGGATTTCGTATTTAAGCATCAAATTAATATTATGGACTCTCTCGTTGATTTTCGACGCATGAGGGTTCATACACACAATGAACATCCACACAGTGATTTGTTTATAGTGGTGAAGGCTTGTGTTGGACGATCCACACTTTTTGGCACAGTCGATAGGAAAGAATTGGTGCATCAAGGGTTGCCACAAACCCAATCAACGACCGACCTCAGGAATTTTGAATTCAGAGTTATTCCTCTCCTAGACTGGTTACCTACCCAAGGCTGAAGGACCCACTCTTCCCTACTATTTAACCCATAGCTGGAGGGAGAATATATGAATTCATACCTTTCCCAAGGGTATAAGCGCTATGTGAAATGCCAACAGCTTCGTCTAGGAATTGAACTCGAATCGACAAGTCCATTTTCCACGACTTTAACCACTAGCCCACGCGCCTCCATACCGATCTAGAAATTGTATTAATATCATATATGTTCTATGCAAAGATTCTTTTTTAAAGGTTGGTGTGAGAAGATTGAGAATGGGGGAAGATGCCCTAGGAGACATAAAAAGATGAATATTTTTTTTCTATTTTTAGCATATCTATGCATATTTCAATAGAATGGCCTTTTCACTAGAATAGTATTTTTCTTATGGCTTACTGCCACTTGCTCTCCAATGCAGAATTTTTTCTTTCTGTTCAGTGACAATTCCCACATAATTTTTATTCATTCTCTTCCTATCTCTCCACTGTCACGAAGTTTATAACGTACACACTGGTTCCGTAGAAATCCACAGACATTTTTTTCAAGGCATTTCGCATTCTCGCGTGTCTCAAGAGTACTTCTCTCTAACGTGAAATTCTCAACAGATCTGCTCTCACAAGGCTCAGTACATATTCGGTATCGTTTTTTCTCTCCCCACTCCCCATCGTTGTCTCTCCCCACTCCTCCTCCATTCTTGTCACTTTCGTTGCCTCTCCTAGCTCCCCATCATTGTACTTTCCTTGCTCTCCATCGTCGCCTCTCCTCTCACTCTCGCCTTGCTCTCCATCGTGCCTCTCTCATTGACCTCCCTTTTTTCTCTCTCTTTGCTCTTCCTCATTGTCCCTCTCCTCACTCTCCATCGTTGCCTCACACCTTGCTAGCCCGAGTTTTCTCTCTCCTAGCTCACCCTCATTGTCTATCTCCTTGCTCTCCATCTTTTTACTTCTCCTTGCTCTCCATTGTTTTCTCCCTCTTGCTCACCATCATTTTTCTCTCTCCTTGCTCTCCATCGTTTTCTCTCTCTTTGCTCTCCATCGTTTTCTCTCTCCTTGCTCTCCACCTTTCTCTCTCCTTGCTCTCCACCGTTTTCTCTCTCCTTGCTCTCCACCGTTTTCTCTCTCCTTGCTCTCCAACTCTCTCCTTGCTCTCCAACGTTTTCACTCTCCTTGCTCTCCAACGTTTTCTCTCTCCTTGCTCTCCGTCATTTTCTCTCTCCTTGCTCTCCATCGTGTTCTCTCTCCTTGCTCTCCGTCATTTCTCTCTCTACTTGCTCTCCATCGTTTTCTCTCTCCTTGCTCTCCATTGTTTTCTCTCTCCTTGTTCTCCGTCATTTTCTCTCTCCTTGCTCTCCATCATTGCTCTCTCTCCTTGCTCTCATTGTTTTCTCTCTCCTTGCTCTCCATTGTTTTCTCTCTCCTTGCTCTCCGTCATTTTCTCTCTCCTTGCTCTCCATCGTTTCTCTCTCCTTGCTCTCCATTGTTTTCTCTCTCCTTGCTCTCCATTGTTTTCTCTCTCCTTGTTCTCCGTCATTTTCTCTCCTTGCTCTCCATTGTTTTCTCTCTCCTTGCTCTCCATTGTTTTCTCTCTCCTTGCTCTCCAACGTTTTCTCTCTCCTTGCTCTCCATTGTTTTCTCTCTCCTTGCTCTCCGTCATTTCTCTCTCCTTGCTCTCCATCGTTTTCTCTCTCCTTGCTCTCCATTGTTTCTCTCTCCTTGCTCTCCTCTCCTTGCTCTCCATTGTTTTCTCTCTCCTTGCTCTCCATTGTTTTCTCTCTCCTTTCTCCGTCATTTTCTCTCTCCTTGCTCTCCATCGTTTTCTCTCTCCTTGCTCTCCATTGTTTTCTCTCTCCTTGCTCTCCATTGTTTTCTCTCTCCTTGTTCTCCATCATTTTCTCTCTCCTTGCTCTCCATTGTTTTCTCTCTCCTTGCTCTCCGTCATTTTCTCTCTCCTTGCTCTCCATTGTTTTATCTCTCTTGCTCTCCGTCGTTTTCTCTCTCCTTGCTCTCCATCGTTTTCTCTCTCCTTGCTCTCCATTGTTTTATCTCTCCTTGCTCTCCGTCGTTTTCTCTCTCCTTGCTCTCCATCGTTTTCTCTCTCCTTGCTCTCCATTGTTTTCTCTCTCCTTGCTCTCCGTCGTTTTCTCTCTCTTTCCTCTCCATTGTTTTCTCTCTCCTTGCTCTCCGTCGTTTTATCTCTCCTTGCTCTCCATTGTTTTATCTCTCCTTGCTCTCCGTTTTCTCTCTCCTTGCTCTCCGTCATTTTCTCTCTCCTTGCTCTCCGTCGTTTTCTCTCTCCTTGCTCTCCATTGTTTTATCTCTCCTTGCTCTCCGTCGTTTTCTCTCTCCTTGCTCTCCATCGTTTTATCTCTCCTTGCTCTCCATCGTTTTCTCTCTCCTTGCTCTCCGTCATTTTATCTCTCCTTGCTCTCCATCGTTTTATCTCTCCTTGCTCTCCGTCGTTTTTCTTTCTCTTCATTTTTCTTTCCTCTTTCTTTCATTCTTCTTTTTTCTATTTTCTTTTACTTCATTTATCCTCTTCTTTTTTCTTCATTTTTCCTTTCTTTTTTTTGTCTTCTTCATTTTTCATTCCTCTATAACTGCTTTTTTTAAAAATTTACTGTATCTTCTACGCTTCTTTCTATTTTTCATTCACTTTTATTCCTCTTTTTTATTTTTCTCTTTCATTTTTCTATTTTCTCTTCCGCTTTTTTTCCTCTTTCCACTGCCTTTTTTGATTGTTTTGTTTGCCTTTGTTTGCTTCGTTTTATTTTTTATTTATTTATTTATTTTTTGCTTATTTTAAAACCCCACAAATAAACTTCGCTAGATAATCTCAAGGTTGCTATTGTTACTGAAAAAAAATCCCTCTAAAATATACCGTGACATCTGGGTGAATACACATGCAAACAGAACAGAATAACTTAGAGGCCATTAAAATATATTTGAAAATAAAAGGAATTTCTTAGAGTTACGTTATTTCAAAATGTCATAGTCTTCTCTGTCTATATGTATATCTGTCTCTGTCTATCTCTGTCTCTTTATCTCTATCTCTGTCT
>CM042174.1:32483407-32495907 GCA_023376005.1 Doryteuthis pealeii | reverse complement strand
ATATGACAAGTTGAACACGCCACGTTTAGGGATTTAAGATTTGAAATAACTGGTTAAGTGACACGTTAATACACTGAAAGAAAATTGAATTTCCGTGAAATCCAGGAAAAAACTATTGTATAGGAGAATTTAATAATGAATGGTCAATTCAATTATGTATGTTTCAATTATATGACAATATGAACACCTCAGGTTCCTTGGAAATATTAGAGAAATATCAGATTTCATTACATAACTTTAAAATGTAAAAAAAAAACACCAGATAATAGAATAAATTCCATATTGAATAACGCAAGTGTACCTCCTCCTTAATTTATAGTGAAACAAAATAACATTATAAACCCATGCTGCGAAAGGGGTCTTCATCAGATAACGACTGTGGGACAAAGCATGGTTCCGGGGATAAAGTATCATCACAATTATTAGTACTTCAGACGTACCTTACAATATTGTCATATTTTGTTGCTTTTCGGTAATACATTTCTTTTTCTCTTTTTCTTCCTTCCCGTTTTCTTTCATTTTCTTTAGTCCCCGTGACATAGTGGCTAACGTACTAGACTGCAACATTGTAGTAAGCGAGTTCGAATTCCAGTTTCTCTAATATGTCTACTATCGGAATGATAGCCTTATGAAAAGTATGAACCAACTCAACACGCAAACTATGAGTTAAGTAGCACCACTAATTGTTCTTTTACTATGGCTTTGGCATTGAATAACCCACAAAGGTTGATATAGCATTATACAAAGAAACTAAATTCATAGGGAATGCTAGATCAAGATGTAGACCTTTTGTATAGGCTTTGTTGTATTCACAACTTTCCAGTAATGAAGGGTTAATTCAGGAATGTAAGATTTGAAATAACCCGCTAAATGATACGTTAATACACTGAACGAAAATTGAATTTCCGTGAGATTCTACTTGCAAACATTTGTGTATAAAGATTTAATGACGAATTGTTAATTTAATGATACTAGCAAATATATGCACCCTCCGGGTGCAAGTATTTAAGTTTTAATATAATAAAATATCATGTTAAATTACAAAGGCTAATGAAACTGAATAAGAATTCAGATAAAAATATTTGGAACAGAGGGGGTATAATCGGAAAATAGAACAACTTTGAAACTAACTGTTCCACCATTTTCCCTTACTCCCGTCTTTCAGTGGTAAATTTCCCTAATTTAACTATTTAGTTAAAATAGGAAGAAAAGAATAAAATTACAGTTATTTCTTTATGTTAATAGATTTCTGTTAAGATTTATCCCCGAGATTTTTGCTCATATTTATTAAGATAAAACCAAACAATTAGAAATCAATAATACTAAGCATATATTTATTAAAATCAAATTTTTTAAGATCAATATGCAAATCAGCCTTCCCATTCACACTGTAAACCGCTATTTCGTTGAATATATAAATATAATTACATGTTATTAGTATGTAGATATTGTTAACAGTCTTAATGTTGTAAAACAATTTTACTAATAATTGAGGTTTAAATAAAAAAAAATAAAATCATGGAGAATGTGGTGTAAATAACAAAGGGAATTGTGACTTGTATAGTAATATAGTTTCGGTTACAGACAGACAAACCCACAATCTCCATTATAATAAGATTAGTTTGAATTATATGACAAGATGAACGCGTTACTTTTAGTGATTTAAGATTTGAAATACCTGACTAAATGAAACGTTAATACACTGGGCGTGGAATTTCACGTACAAACCCTTGAGTACAAGAATTTGATAATAAATGGTTAGTTCCATGATGTTAGTTTGAATTGCATGAGGAGATGAACACGTCACGTTTAATGACGTAGAATTTGAAATAACTGGTTAGATGACTCAAAGAAAATGGAATTTCCGCGAAATTCCGCATGAAAACTCTTGTGTACAAGAATTTAATAATGAATTGTTAATTTAATGATGTTATTTGGAATTACATGACAAGATGAACACGGAAATATTATAGAAATATTAGATTTAATTACATAACTTTAAAATGAAAAAAAAAGATAATAGAATAAATTTCATATTGAAAGAAGATAACCATTACGCAAGTGCACCTCCTCCTTCATTTAGACAAAAAATATAAACACATACTACAAACGGAGCCTTCATCATATAACGACTCTTGGACCAAGCATGGCCCTGGGGCTAAAGTATCATTACTACTGCCCCTTAGTACCTCAGAAGTATATTACAATACAATTTAATAATGAATTTGTAAGATTCAAAGTGATAATACTTGAAGATAAAACTCCGACAAAGTTTGATAGACAAAACATTTAATTTACAGCACAGAATAAACAGGGTACATAATACATAGGTGTGTACATAAACATACATACATAAGTAATATAAATATATATACAAGAATAGAGATAATGACACATTCATGAATGGTAAAATACAAGATATTTAGGTATCAAAGAGATACCTAAATGTACATAAAAAACATAGTTACGGATACATGACTAAAGGATAGTCATATATCGTATAAGAGACTTACTATCAGTGAGTGGCCAGTGTTAAGGGACGAAGCCCCAACGAGAAGGGGGTAGACAGAGTCTAACCCATAGTGGTGTCTCGTAGGTCAGCAGGCAAAGAGAGAGAGAGAGAGAGAGAGAGAGAGAGAGAGAGAGAGAGAGAGAGAGAGAGAGAGAGAAGTTCAAACCAGCCGCTTAAATATCAAAGGCCCCTAGCGGGAACCAGCGAAACTAAACGGGCAGACAACTCCCCAGGCGAATACGAAAATAACGCCTACAAATTGTTAATTTAATGAGGTTAGTTTGAATTATATAACAAGATGAACACGTTGCTTTTAGTGATTTAAGATTTGAAATACCTTGCTAAATGACACGTTAATACACTGAACGAAAATTGAATTTCCGTGAAATTCTACTAGCAAACTCTTGTGTATAAAAATTTAATGACGAATTGTTAATTTAATGGTATTAGCTTGAATTATATGACAAGATGAACACGTTACTTTTAGTGATTTAAGATTTGAAATACCTTGCTAAATGACACGTTAATACACTGAACGAAAATTGAATTTCCGTGAAATTCTACTTGCAAACTCTTGTGTATAAAAATTTAATGACGAATTGTTAATTCAATTATGTTATTTGGAATTGCATGACGAGATGAACACATTGGAAATATTATTGCAATATTAGATTTAATTACATAACTTTAAAATGAAAAAAAAAATGAGGAAATAAATAATACGAATTAAAATCTTGAAACGTTTCCTCGAGTCATAAAAAAAGAAAGAAAAATGAGTTTTATTGTTATTTAATAAAAAAATAAAAGATCTCCAGGCATTTGAAACAAACTTCGAATTCTGGAGAGTATTTTTTTAATCATTAAATCATCTGCTACTCCTGGAGGAGGGGAGGCAATGCTTGAGAGGAAGATCGATGGAACAAGGCGATTAAATTAATTTATTTTGATTTTATTGCTAACCTGGATGCACCGAACTGATAGGACAAGCGCACTTTTATAAAACTACTATTAAAAAAAATCTAATGCAGGTAGTTTGTTTCATACTTCAGTAACTCTGAACGCGAAAAAAAACATTTTCCGAAAGTCGTGGAATCTGTTTGTTTACTGAATCTGCAAGCATGCCCATCTGTGTTATTGGGAGATAAATATAACTTTGACGAGTGGAGGTAGGAAAAATAAATTTCATGCGCAAAACAAGGATTTTAACAAGCTCTATTCACTCATATATATATATATATATATATATATATATATATATATATATATATATATATATATATATATATATATATATATATGTGTGTGTGTGTGTGTGTGTGTGTGTGTGTGTGTGTGTGTGTGGAGAAAGGTAGACAAACACGGGATGTTATGGAAACAGGATGTTTATTGTCGACGATGCAACGTTTCGGTCTATTAGACCATCTTCAGGACTTGGATATAGTTCTTGCTTCAATGATGGACATTCTCAAAAATCATTGAGGCAAGAACTATATCCAAGTCCTGAAGATGGTCTAATAGACCGAAACTTTGTCTCGTCGACAATAAACATCCAGTTTCCATAACATCCCCTGTTTGTCTACCTTTCTACACACACACACACACACACACACACATATATATATATATATATATATATATATATATATATATATATATATATATATATATAAAGTGTTCTTTGGGTCCAACGGGAGAAATGAAATATTTTATAAAAAAGAAGGTCAGCAAAATGTTTTTAGAAAAAAATTCTATTATTATTTTAAAGGAAACGTGTTTCAGATCTTCTGCTATCTTCTTCAAGCGTTAATATGGTTAATTAACGCCTAAATAAAATATCAGAAGAACTGAAACACGTGTTGCAAATGTAAAATAATAAATTAAGAAGAACATAATCCATCTTGCGGACCTTCTTTATATTATATATATATATATATATATATATATATATATATATATAAAGATAAATCTAATGAGTCAGATAAACCTACTAAAAGTTTCGCTTAATGCTCTTCAGGGCTGTAGAGCATTAAGCGAAACTTTTAGTAGGTTTATCTGACTCATTAGATTTATCTTTATTATTTGCTTTACTTAGGTATTGAGCACTTTTTACTTATTTGCTTTAGTCTCCTGGCGGTGTTGTATGAATATATATATCTTATATATATATATATATATATATATATATATATATATATATATATATTGTTTTTTTCTTTGGCCAAATATTGTACCAATATATTATTTTTGGTTGGTACGATTATCTTGGTCTTTTTTTTTCTCCCCGGGTAATGTTTGGTAGTATATGTTTACAATCAAACTATTTGCTGGGTTATTTCTCAACGCGAGGATTTACCAACAAGTTTGGTAATATATATATATATATATATATATATATATATATATATATTATAATCTAATTGACTGGTAGAGATCATCGAAGTCTCACTGTACACCCATACTCTATAACAGGACATGCTAACAAGATACAACTGAAACCATTCCTTCCCTTTTTTTGTGACATGGTTCATCGTGAAAAATAATGTACCCCTGGAAAAGATATAAACCTCTACCAGCTATGGTTTAAATAGAATCTCAACTGTTCTTCTACAAGGATGGACATCAAACCCTAGCAGCCATATGAGTGTCCCGATCCTCTTGCCCTTTTTATCAAATATGTGCTACAAAGCTGTTTCTGAGGGTCTTGGTGTTCTGGGTATGACGTTAAGGTGTATCTAATTGTGAAATTCCAATTCTGGAGCTTTGGGTAGTGTGGAGTATCCATTCATCACCATTACTCCCAGGTTCATTCTGACCCGCAGTGGTAGTATCTGCTATTCATCAAATCTTTACACTGTGTATCAACACGTTTTTATATCTCGAAAATCCCGTCTTTTAAAAATTCTTTTTTTTTTAGATCTTTTAATAAGTTACCAGGAATCTTCCATTTCTATGTTTATAAAAAGCTGTAGATATTATTAAAATTGTCATTATCTTTGTTATTATACCCGTAACCCAGTAAAAATAAATAAATAAGTAAACGGCACACTATAGCGAGATTTCTATTAGAGCAATGATCTTCATAGAGAATAAGACTATTTGCTTTCTAATTTGCAACTGAATGATAAACTCCACTAAAGCTAAATAACTCAATCATTATATATACTAGCAAATATATGCACCCTCCGGGTGCAAGTATTTAAGTTTTAATATAAAATATCATGTTAAATTAGAAAGGCTAATGAAACTGAATAAAAATTCAGATAAAAAGATTTGGAACAGAGGGGGTATAATCGGAAAATAGAACAACTTTGAAACTAACTGTTCCACCATTTTCCCTTACTCCCGTCTTTCAGTGGTAAATTTCCCTAATTTAACTATTTAGTTAAAATAGGAAGAAAAGAAGAAAATTACAGTTATTTCTTTATGTTAATAGATTTCTGTTAAGATTTATCACCGAGATTTTTGCTCATATTTATTAAGATAAAACCAAACAATTAGAAATCAATAATACTAAGCATATATTTATTAAAATCAAATTTTTTAAAGATCAATATGCAAATTAGCCTTCCCATTCACACTGTAAACCTCTATTTCGTTGAATATGTAAATATAATTGCATGTTATTAGTATGTAGATATTGTTAACAGTCTTAATGATGTAAAACAATTTTACTAATAATTGAGGTTTAAATAAAAATAAAATCATGGAGAATGTGATGTAAATAACAAAGGGAATTGTGAATTGAATAGTAATATAGTTTCGGTTACAGACATACAAACCCACAATCTCCATTATAATAAGATATATATATATATATATATATGTATATATGTATGTATGTTAAATAGATAAGTCTTTTTTCTAAATTACAATACCCTTTAAACTCCATACACCGCACTAAAAAAGGCTTTAAAAATAACACTACATTTCATAATAATAATAATAATAATAATAATGATAATAATAATATATATCTATGAGGAATGTAGAACAAACATTGGATGTTACAATGGCTGGAAATGTATTAGTCGTATTGTCGATGTTCGAACATTTCGGTTTATAAAAGAAATCTTCTTCAGGGCAATGAAACTAGTCAAGGAGAAAAAACGTACATACATACATACATACATACATATATATATGATTAGAAAATATTTAGAAAAAACAAAAGATGTTATTAGTGTGCTGACAGATCTGTTTCGACCTTTTAATAAAGCGGTATTTTTCAAAGCAACTATATTTATGAAGAAAGACGGAATAAATAAACCGTTAATTACGAGGTACAAACAAACGCTCTCGTTCAAGGCCGGAGATTTTAAAAATGTTGAAAATGCTTATTTTATGATAAAAATAAAATAAATTTTATTTTTAAAAATCAGAAGCATTTTTATCATTAGCAAAACTCAAAAGAATTTGAAGTAAAAGTGTTTAAAAAAGGTATCTTTCCTCATGAATACAGTTGCTTTGAAAAAAACCGCTTTATTAAAAGGTCGAAACAGATCTATCAGCAAACTAATAACCTCTTTTGTTTTTTCTAAATATTTTCTAATCATACTGTCGGATTCACTTCCATTTACTTCACATATATATATATACAAAAACACTGAGATAGATACAAATAGACTCAGATAGATCGATAGATAGATAGATATATACATACATACATACGAGGGTGAATCAAAAAGTAATACCATTTTGTTTAGGTCAGGTATATTTATCAATACAGGAACATGTATCATACATCAAAATGAAGCTGATCCTCTGTGGATCACATCCCTACTTCTCCAAATAGGTAAATAAGTCATGCCATTTTGTTTACGACATGTATAATTATCAACAGAGGAACAGGTATCATACATCAAAATGAAGCTGGTCCTCACTTCCTCGTCACTGGAATAATGTTTGCGTCTCAAACCCTTTTTCATGGACCCGAAGAGATGATTATTCTAGTGACGGGGAAGTAAAATCTGTAAGAAATCGACCAAACAATTCCCGGTGTCTAGGAAAGCCTATTTCTATTGAATATAAATGTAAAGAACAAAGAAAAAAGAACAGAACAAAAAGACAGAATTTTAATATTCAACTGTTGTTCTGTCCCTGGTTCGATTAATTCCGATATTTCGGGTGAACATATGACTAAGAACATCTATATACAAGAATACACACATACACACACACACACATACACACACACACACACACACACACATATATATATATATATATATATATATATATATATATATATATATATATACATACACATGTGGAATTAAACAAAAGGCAAGTCTCCTGTTTAACGATTTTATTGGTGATCTTTTCAAACTTTCTGACCAACTTTTTTATATTTGGGTGGAATTCGTGGATTAGTCCACCGAAGTTCATATCCCGAGTACTTTCGGCACTTCGAAGTGCCATCATCAGGGGTGATGTGTACCAGATTTCTTTCAATGTATATTAATGGATATGGAGGCTGGAAGGTGGAGAATTAATGAGAAAGGTGTTATTGGCATTTTAAAATGTATGTACTGCATTGGAAATGAATTTTCTTTAAGGATGGTTTGTATTATTTGATGTATAGAGCTTCTAGTATTTGGAGTTTTTGTTTATTTTTTTCTTTGTGCAGAATGTCCGTATTTTCTGTTAAGATTTCCGTTCGGTAATTAGAGTGGGGGCATGAATGTAATATATATATATATATATATATTATTATGGACTCTCGCGTCAATTTTCGACGCATGAGGGTTCACACACACAATGAACACCCACACAGTGATTTGTTTATAGTGGTGAAGGCTTGTGTTGGACCATCCGCACTTTTTGGCACAGTCGATAGGAAAGAATTGGTGCATCAAGGGTTGCCACAAACCGAATCAACGACCGACCTCAGGAATTTTGAATTCAGAGTTATCCCTCTCCTAGACTGGTTACCTACCCAAGGCTGAAGAGCCCAGTCTGCCCTACTATTTAACCTATAGCTGGTGGGAGAATATATGGATTCATACCTTTCCCAAGGGTATTAGCGCTATGGGAAATGCCAACAGCTTCGTCTAGGAATTAAACTCGAATCGACGAGTACATTTTCCACGACTCTAACCACTAGCCCACGCGCCTCCATATTTCTATTGATTATACATACACTTTAATATATATATATATATATATATATATATATATATATTAAAGTGTATGTATAATCAATAGAAAGTGGCTTTCCCAGACAGCTGGAATTGTTTGAGCAGTTTCTCATGGATGAAAATCGCACCTGTTTAGATTTTAGTCTGCCCATCACTATAAAAGCCGTCACTGACAACCGTTCAGTCAGTGTTGAACATTCAAGTGAAACAATCAAGAAAAATGAAAATCCCAATCTTTTGCATCCTTCTCTTGGCCGGTAAGAACGCTTTCCTTTTTTTACATTACTTTAGCTTCCGGGTTAGCTCAGTCGATAGAGCGTTCGACAAGCGTTGTGGAATAGCCTAGCTCACCTTTCTTAGAGAGTAAATGAACTGGTCCAAGACTATTTGTACACTGCTGTTTTTGAACATCTGTGTGATTACTGAGACTGCAAAGATTACGGAACCATAACGCGAACCGTCAACTTCGATGTCTTAGCACTCTATTGTGAGTTGCTCTATGTCTGGCGCAAAATGTATTTGGATGTATTAGTATACTGAATATTGTATAATCCAGTAAACAAGAAGTTGGAGTTTATTTCATCCTCATCGTATACCGGATAATACAATATTCAGCTTACTAGTACATCCAAATACAGTTCATTTACTATGAAAATTCATTGCAAATTATTTTACTATAAGAATGTATTTCAAATGATGTGTAATATGAAAATGCATTGCCAATGATTTTTACTATGAAAATGCATTGCCAATGATTTTTACTATAAAAATGCATTGCCAATGATTTTTACTATAAAAATGCATTGCAATGATTTTTACTATAAAATGCATTGCCAATGATTTTTACTATGAAATGCATTGCAATGATTTTTACTAAAAAATGCATTGATGATTTTTTACTATGAAAATGCATTGCAAATGATTTTTACTATAAAATGCATTGCCAATGATTTTTACTATGAAAATGCATTGCCAATGATTTTTACTATTGAATGATTTTGCATTGCCAATGATTTTTACTATGAAAATACATTGCAATGATTTTTACTATAAAAATGCAAATGCATTGCCAATGATTTTTTACTATAAAAATGCAATGCATTGCCAATGATTTTTACTATGAAAATGCATTGCCAATGTTTTTTCCTATGAAAATGCATTGCCAATAATTTTTACTATAAAAATGCATTGCTAATGATTTTTACTATGAAAAAGCTTTGACAACGATTTTTACTATGAAAATGCATTGCCAATGATTTTTACTATAAAAATGCATTGCAATTTTTTACTATGAAAATGCATTGCCTATGATTTTTACTATGAAAATGCATTGCAAATGATTTTTACTATGAAAATGCATTGCCAATGATTTTTACTAAAAAATGCATTGCAAATGATTTTTACTATGAAAATGCATTGCCTATGATTTTTACTATGAAAAATACATTGCAAATGATTTTTACTATAAAAATGCATTGCAAATGATTTTTACTATGAAAATGCATTCCCAATGATTTTTACTATGAAAATGCATTGCCTATGATTTTTACTATGAAAATGCATTGCAAATGATTTTTACTATGAAAATGCATTGCCAATGATTTTTACTATAAAAATGCATTGCCAATGATTTTTATTATGAAAATGCATTGCAAATGATTTTTACTATGAAAATGCATTGCCAATGATTTTTACTATAAAAATGCATTGCAAATGATTTTTACTATGAAAATGCAAAATGAATTGCAAATGATTTTTTACTATAAAAATGAATTGCAAATGATTTTTACTATGAAAATGCATTGCCAATGATTTTTACTATAAAAATGCATTGCAAATGATTTTTACTATGAAAATGCATTGCAAATGATTTTTACTATGAAAATGAATTGCCAATGATTTTTACTATAAAAATGCATTGCAAATGATTTTTACTATGAAAATGCATTGCCAATGATTTTTACTATAAAAATGCATTGCAAATGATTTTTACTATAAAAATGCATTGCAAATGATTTTTACTATGAAAATGCATTGCAAATGATTTTTACTATAAAAATGAATTGCAAATGATTTTTACTATGAAAATGCATTGCAAATGATTTTTACTGTGAAAATGCATTGCCAATGATTTTTACTATGAAATGCATGCCCAAATGATTTTTACTATGAAAATGCATTGCCAATGATTTTTAATATGAAAATGCATTGCAAATGATTTTTAATATGAAAATGCATTGCAAATGATTTTTACTATGAAAATGCATTGCAAATGATTTTTAATATGAAAATGCATTGCAAATGATTTTTACTATGAAAATGCATTGCCAATGATTTTTACTATGAAAATGCATTGCAAATGATTTTTAATATGAAAATGCATTGCAAATGATTTTTACTATGAAAATGCATTGCCAATGATTTTTACTATGAAAATGCATTGCCAATGATTTTTACAATGAAAATGCATTGCAAATGATTTTTACCATGAAAATACATTGACAATGATTTTTATTTAGAAATAAATTAGTAATGATTTTAACAATGAAAATGAAATAGTTAAGAAACGCTATACCAATTACATTGGGTTGTATCCTTAAACTATGATCCTGTAATACATATATCATAAGAGAGCAAATACAAATCTCATTTACAGAAATTCAGTGAAAATGAGTCTACTATAAAAAGTAATTCCTTTTAAATAATAAAATAACTTCACTGAATTCTGAATTCAAATTTCTATTCCGTGTATTCGTATTTTACTATTCCAGGCGCCGTTTTCTCTGAAGACTGCGTGAGAATTGCCAAGGAAAACTGCCCAAAAGCCTTCGAAGGTTACAACCCCGGTCTCAGAATGAAATACTGCAGGTAAGATTTTCTTATTGTTTTTTGTTGCTATTCCACTAGAAATACTAGCAACAGCATACGCCCCACTAGGCGTAATTATTTAGGATTTAATGTAATAGAATATTATATTGAAATAGTGTGACAATTCATGAGAGCTCATGAATTGTGAGCCGACCCTGTAAGTTAGTTTTAAATACAGTTCATTAGATTTGAAACCGGTGGTGGGTAGTTTCCCATAACCGTTTGGTTATGATTGGCATTTTAGATTACCCCAACTGACCTCCGGTACAGAGACGTCGGAATAGTTAGTTTAGTTTTTAGATCGACCCAAACTTGGAAAGCCTCTCTCCGGGATCCAAATCGCAATCCCCGCGGTGGAATGGATTGAATCATGGGCTAATAAATAAAAGCTTGATCAAGCAACTTTAGGTCTTGTGTTATTAAATAGAAAAACAAGGATTATCCCAAAGAAGACCAGTAGAAGAATTAGTAAGATTGAAGAACAGAATAATTAGAAGTCAAATAAACAAGATAAAATGGCGTATGACAAGTTAGAAGAATAAGACAGCAACAAGTAAACAGAAATGAAGTTATCAAATAAGACCATCCTCTCTAAAGTAACTCTCTCTCTCTCTCTCTCTCTCTCTCTCTCTCTCTCTCTCTCTCTCTCTCTCTCGATATATATTAAAGTGGAAAGGCAGGCAGAGAGAGAGAGAGAGAGAGAGAGAGAGAGAGAGAGAGAGAGAGAACATGTCTGACCGAGGGATTTTGGGAAGATTTTAGAAGCTACCCAAAAATTTATGATACCGACTTCATTATTTGAACTTATCCTGACATTGTAAAGTATAGCTGATTCGCAAACATTTTAAAACACGAAACAAAATTATATTTTGAATATTACAGTCTTTAAAAATTAATTTAACAAAAATATAAAAATAAAACTTATTCTGTTTCGCAATGTTGGGTATAGAATATTAGAAAGACTAAAGAAACTAAATAAGAAC
>CM042174.1:32443407-32463407 GCA_023376005.1 Doryteuthis pealeii | reverse complement strand
TATAAAAAGGTTTGGGGGTTGCCATAAATACAATAGGGTTGGGACAATCATATAAGTGCTAGGGCTATAACAGAATATTTGAACAAGCCACAACCCACACCAAACAATCTGCACACACACATATGGGTTAAACTCAGATCTAGGTACCTTAAACGCTTATAAATATTTCATCAATCCCCACTACTAACAGCCTATAGAGTTACAACCCCTCCCACCCAGCCATTTCCACCCCGGCCAACGATGAGGTCAGTGGATAAAGCTGAACATCAAAGATAGTTCGAGATATGGACACTCATGACCCATATAGCACAATATACTACTAAAACAGCCAGTCTAACAAAAATTTTGTAAAAGAAAGATAGAATCTTTCGAAATATTGGAAATAATAAATGGAACTTAGCAAATAATATTCACACATTTTACACATTTCCCTCATGCTTCGCTTTAACAATATATATATATATATTATAATTATATAATATATATATATATATATATATATTATTATATATTATATTATATAATATATATATATATATATATATATATATATATATATATATATATATATATATATATATATATATATATATTATATATAGAGAGAGAGAGAGAGAGAGAGAGAGAGATAGATAGGGCCGGGTTAGCTCAGCGGTTAGAGCGTCCGGCTAGAACCACAAGTTCCTAGTTCGATCCAGTCCTCGCCAACTCAGCGTATGAGTAGCAAATCTGTGCGGTTAAAGTAAGAAGCTGATATGTAGGTGTGGCGCTCCACCTCAGACGCCAAAACAATCTCCTTGGTCTACGCCATTGAAAAGGGGTAGACTCCCTTGCTGACTGGCTGATACTGATTTAGGCCGCCCCGCGATTTACATACACTGAAAATTAGACTCATCAGATATATATATATATATATTTTATATATATATAAGGTTTGTCAAAAAAAGTAACGGGATTTTTTTTTGTATTTTGACCACACCTGCACTCTGAAAGAAAATAACGTTCCATTCATTTTCATTTCTACAACTTGGTACTTTTTCGACACAACTTGTATTCTGAAAAAAAAAAATTGAATGGAACGTTTTTCCCAATACAACATATGTAAAAAAGTACAAAAAATCTCTATACTTTTTTACACACCTTGTATATAATATATAATATATTATATATATATATATATATTTTGTGTATTATTTGTGTTGTTGTGTGTGTGTGGGAGAAATGTGAGGAGGTTAATCCGACAGTATGTGGAAAAGGTAGACAAACATGGGATGTTATGTAAACTGGATGTTTATTGTCGACGATGCAACGTTTCGGTCTCTTATTAGACCATCTTCAGGGACTTGGAATAGTACTTGCTTCAATGATGGACATTCTCAAAATGCTGAAACAGAATGCCGTCAGTAGGGGGAGGCGTGGTTGCTTTTAGACTGATACCTGTGGTACCACCATCCACCATTCTGACACTCTCCATTCTAGTGAGAAGAAAATCCACTAACCACCCCCAACCACCTTCTGTTTCAGCATGAGAATGTCCATCATTGAAGCAAGAATTATATCCAAGTCCTGAAGATGGTCTAATAGAGACCGAAACGTTGCATCGTCGACAATAAACATCCAGTTTCCATAACATCCCGTGTTTGTCTACATTTCTCCACACACACACACACACAACACACAAAACACATACTACTATATATATATATATATGTGTGTTGTGTTGTGTGAATTGACGTTATGTGTGTGAAAATAAAATGGAAATTAATCCGACAGTATGAATATGATATAATAAAAAAACAAAAGATGTTTACAACTGCATGGGTCATCAGGAGAGAAATGTGCAAACCGTTTCGGGGCCTATCTCTCGACGGTTTAAAAAGCAACACCGGCCTACCTCACTGATATGAGGACTCCTGCAATATTAATGCATCGACCGCACGTGGGTCGGTCATCAGTGAGGATGGACCGGTGTTGCTTTTTAAACCGTCGAGAGATAGGCCCCGAAACATTTGCACATTTCTCTCCTGGATGAGCCATGCAGTTGTAAACATCTTTTGTTTTTTCATTATATCATATTCATATATATATGTTATTTATATATATATATATATATATATATATATATATATATATTATATATATATATATATATATATACGAACAAATGTTTACGATTCAGAGTTTACATTTATAGAAAAAAGTTATCTTGATTTTAAAAATTATGTTCATATTTAATGACTGACTCTCTAATTACATTTCAGTAGCGACAATAAATCTCTAACCAGTTTTTTTTATTTATTTATCTTTATTATATATATATATTTTCTGGACCTTTTTATTTACTTTTGTGTGTTTTGCACCTGTTTAATTGCTAAAGAAACTCATTCATTATTCTGCGCGGTAAATTTTCTCTGTTAAAGATCTACCGAGTCATATAAAAAGGAACTAAACGCACTTTTATTCTTGTCCTACAATAGACGTCGTTCTGAAAACCTACAATCAGCTTTCCCTCTCATCTCGACCCCTATGTGCACTTTGCCGCAACGGATACAATCAAAAATGTTTACGTAAAATTATCGGTTTAAAATGAAACTGTTGCTCTTTTTTATTCCTTTCCTTTTGGTAAGTAAAATTTATTCTTTTTATTTTATTTATTTTATTTTCTCGGTTTTACAGGTCCATTTATTTTTTCTGATTAGCGACATTTCAACCCTTTGTGGGTTATTTTAAGTTGTGGGGTTTTAAGGGTCAAATAAAACCAACGACGGGGTAACAAATGTAGGAATATGTATTAATAATGAGTAGACAATTACAGTACAGAGAATTGGGAAATACGTCCGACAATAGAGTTATGAGCTGACTGCATTGGCTTACTCATCAAGCCATAATTGTCACCTGTTACTTATAGTAACAGTCGGCGCATTCCATTGGTCTATAGGATACACCCTATAACATTTTATACCCCAGAGTTTTGGCAACCAGAATTTAACATTCACCTGCTGACGAGTTTCACGAAAAGTCAGCCAGAATTTGTCTCCGAGAGTATTAACTCAAATACAAAAATACCAGATTCCTAATTCCTCTCCACCAGACTGGTAGATCTCTCAAGCTTGACTCTATATATAGTAAGGACATTTAATAACGAAAATTTAATTCTAGTTTAACTATACGCCAGCGGTTGCTCATGGAATCTATTTCAGAATAGCAAAATTTAGAGACGGTGAACGATTTCCAAAAGGAAATTAATTTATCCCCTTTCTTAATGATATAAAAAAAACACAGATACTAATATAATTTATTAATTTAACATTTTTTAATTCAATCTTTGCAATTAGAAAAAAAAAATATTAATTTGTACAAGACATAAATTTATACTTGAACATTTGTGGAAAATTAAATTCGTTCAATTATTATTTACTTCCCAATTAATATTATTTGTATTATTCGGATTATTGTCCCCCACCGATCAATCGGCTGTCATGTCAAGCACTAGCCACTATATTAATCTTTTCAACCCTATTGCCCTTATGGCGCTTCAACCCCTTTTATCATATGGGTTGCTAGAAGGCGGTGGCTGAGGGTCTACATGTCCTTGGGAATGATGTTTAAACTCTATCTGATGGTGAGGTTCCAGTTTTGGAGGTTTGGGGAATGTGGAGCACCCCTTCATCAGTGATTCTTTTCAGAATCTTATTTAATGGAGTTAGTGTGTTTGTCGTTAACTGAAACTATATCACATCTCAAGTTACAATTCCAAAACATACTCAGGAAATTATTGTTACATTCCAGTTCGTAGAAACGGTATAAAAATGGAAGAAGCAATAATCATCTACTCGCTTCAAACATTTGAGTAAGATGTCCAGGTTACCTGGCAAAAAAAAAATTAATTAACTTATTATAATGGAGATTGTATGTTTGTCTGTCTGTAACCGAAACATTATATCTCACTAGCTATTCTCACGTTACTCTTTCTATTTTACAACGTCACATTCTCCATGATTTTATTTATTATTTAAACCTTCAATTATTAATAAAAAATGATTTACATTTATTAATACTGTTGACCAATCTACATTCAAATAATATATATATATATATATATATATATAATTAATTTATTACACGTGTGTTCATTGATTCAATGAACACACGTGTAATCGGCTGCAATTAATCAGGTACCTCGATTAATTCAGTGGATTTAACCCTGAAGATCCTAATGGTGAAACTCGAGTAGGTTTCTATTGTATCCATTTCTTTAATAAATTTGCTCTACTTTGTATTTGAGCACTTTGTATTTGTTATATCGCTGACTTAACCTCTGGATTTTGTGCTCCTCCAACGATCGTACCCATATTCACCGGTAAGCCACCTATTTAATAATATATATATATATATATAATATAATTTTAATATATTTTTTCGCTTTATTTTCACTTTTATTTTTATTTTCCATTTTATTTTTATTTTATTCAATGCATCTTTGGTTTACCGTTACTTTCATTCTACTTTTATCTCTTTTATTTTTTTTTATATAATTAACTATATTTAACTACCCAAAACTTCTATTATCGTAACATACACAACTTGTATTTTTTAAATACTCTCAAACCAAATTAAACTAGTTATTAAATAATTTTAAATTTTCACCTTTTAACTATTAATACGACCATAACAATACTTTTATTAAAATAATAAATGAAAAAATAATTCCCATAAAATTAATCCAAATTTTAATTCAATAATCAAAAACCGTTCCTGATCTACGAAAATGTAAACAAGCGTTCCTCTACTAAATTTAAGTCCCATTCCAACGGGCATGTTTATAACACCAAAAATTAATCGTAAACTCGATTAATTTAAAAGTAACCCTGAAGAATCTATCGATGAAACTCGAGTAGGTTACTCATTTCCATTCTTAAATTAAATTTATGCTCTACATTGTATTGAGCACTTTGTATTTGTTTTTCCTCAACCTTAACCTCTGGATATTGTGCGCTTCCAACGATCGTTCTTATACCCACCGGTAAGTTAATACTTATACATATACAAATATATATATATATATATATAATATATATATATATATATATATATATTTGAACAGAGAGAATGACCGAACGGGAAAATGAATTATGTAGAATAATCTTTATTACATTCATAGAAATATGCAGCTGTGAAAACTGCAATTAAAACAAACATTTACATAAGCACATGGTGGAAATGTACATACAGCTGCAATGCAAAAATATTTACAAAGGAGACAAACAACATTTTACATAAATTCAGCGAGAAAACAAATAAATTTATAATAAAGTTCTATGACCACATGTTGCTATCTAAAAAACTTTAACACCGAAATACAGTTTACAAATTTTAACACATAATCATTAACGAAATTTACTAAGATGTACATTAAAATTACTTGCAAGAATATGCACCTTCCTGGCGTAAGTATTTAAGTTTTCATGTAATGAAATATAATAAATTATTTCGTTTGTTTTGTTTTACGGCATATCAACCTCGGTGGGTCATTTAATGCCGACAAAGTTGTGAAATAAATTCATTCTTAATGCATAATACAATTTTGTTTATCAACTCATGTTTTCTATTCAACCCATAGATGGGACCCTAACAGGTACTACCACTCCGGATCAGAGTGGACCAGGGAGCAATGGCGATGAAGGGGTGCTCCACATTCCCCAAACCTCCAGAACTGGAACCTCACCATCAGATAGAGTTTCACGTCATTCCCAGGACATGCAGACCCGCTGCCACCGCCTTCTAGCACCCATATGATAAAAAGGGGTTGGGGCTTGCCATAAGGGCAATAAGCTTGGGGAAATCATATAGGTTATAATAAATTAGAAAGACAACAAAATTAAATAAGAACGCATATAAAAAGTTTTTCTCTGAATGTTTGAGATGAGGCTTGATGATTAGTATTATCTGCGCTATTGTCCTCATCTTCATTATTATCTGTACAACGTTTCGGCCGATATGCTCTCCGGCCTTCTTCAGGTATTTCTTGTCGGACTCGGGAACCTTCTTTTCGGACTCGGGAATTTTTTTGTCGTAGTCTGGACTGAATAAAGGGTTAGGTTCAAAGTTCCGTGATGGCCTCCCGATTACGACAAGAAGTTCCAGAGTTCGAAATGAGGTTCCCGAGTTCGAGAAGGTTCCCGAGTCCGACAAGAGTCGACAAGAAATACCCGAAGAAGGCCGGAGGACATATCGACCGAAACGTTATACAGAAAACAATGAAGATGAGGATAATTGTCCGAATAACGCATATAAAAAGATTATATCTATCTTAATTATATTTCTATTCGTTTTTATATAGAATCATTCATAGAATTGATTTTAATACGTTGAAGAATAAAACAATAATATTAGATATCAATAACGCCAAGTAATTATTTATTAAATCTGGATTTGTTAAAACCATTATGCAAATTAACCATACTATATATATGTAAACCTTTATTTCTTAGTGATATATCAGATACATTGCAGGATTTTAAATGTTGCATACTGGCCTCGAATTCACGTCGTGTATGTTAGTAGCGGATATCGTCACTAACCCACTAGCATGTATGTAGTAGTCAGCTATTGAACTTCAATAACAACAGATACGCGTATACAAAAGATGACTCTTCTTTATTTTCTTCGGTGTGTGGTAGGTGAGTGGCGGGCATGGGTAATGACACTACGACTACTTATGTGGTGGAAGGTGGTGGGCGAGCCTCACTGCTCGCTAGCAGCGCCCGACCGTATCGACGGTCAGACCCTTCTGCTTTCTTCGCCGTCTCTTCGGGTCTCTCCTCTGGGCTGGTCTGATAACCGCTTAAGTACTGACGACCGCCCACACATTCTTTTGTTCCTTGACCGGAAGTCCTTTCTCTTTGTTCAAATTCGCGTTTGTCCAGATGAGTCCTTTGACACACCTCTTTTGTTATACTAAGATTTCTGTCTCGCCTATCTATTGTTTTCCTTGTTCAATTTTCCTTTGTCTTTTCGACTTCCCACGCAAAACAAACAGTCAATCTGCAACATAAACACACTAATAGCACGGGCCTTTCGGGGCCTGTGTTTGTTATGTAAATTAACAGCATTGATCCCAGGGGGCTATCCCCCCAGGCAACACCTGCCCCCTTGAGTTAAAGGGGCAGGGCTGTATTTATTGCCCAGCGCCCGAGGCGCCCCCTCGAAGGGGAATGCCGACGGGATCGACGCATTTTTTGTGTCTACTACCCATGAGCTTCGGCTTGTGGGTGGACCCACATAAAAATGTCACGCCCTCATAAGTGGGATGAGAGGCAAATACCATAACATGGGCTCTTCGGGACCTGTGTCTATCAATGAAATTAACGGCATGATCCCAGGCTACACCTGCCCCTCGATTTAAAGGGAGATGGCAGGGTTTATTGTCCAGTGCCTGAGGCACCCCCCTTGAGGGGGAATGCCGATGGGATCCCTTGAGTCACGGCTTGTGGGTGGTCCTACATTAATAGGGCCTTGTGCCTAACCCGTACACGTGGGTTACGTGATAAATACAAATAATATGGACTGTTTCGAGGGAAATCTGACACTGATTTTCATAGAGACATCGTTAATAAATAAGATTCATTCTATGTACTAATGATTATGATTATAAATTAAAATTTTCGAACCATATGACCTCTAGGCACCCCTTTTACGATCTCGTTTCATAAGGACATTTTTTTCATTTACACCGTCAAAATCCGGTTAATTGTTAACAGACGATTTTTAGTTTTTTTTAATCATAAAACTAACCCCTAACCCTAACCCCTAACCCCAACATTAACCCTAACCCCTAACCCCTAACAAACAACCGGATTTTGACGGTGTACATGAGAAAAATGTCCCCACGAATCGAGATCGCAAAAGGGGTGCCTAAAGGTCATATGGTCCAAATTTTCTCTGTTAACTCTGAAACACGAATTCTGGTTACCATTTTAAGCGTTTAGGTCCTCTGTTGGTAAACCCAATTCGGTGTTAAGGTTGAGTTTAATTGGTTAATCATTGTTCAGTTCCTTGGAATCCTAGCTAGAAAAGAGTGTGGTATCAGTAGATACTATTTTGTTTGCTGAAAGTTCAATTTGCAATTGATTTCAGGACAATTACCAACGATCTTGAATGTGTTCTGTATCGTTTCTCATTGGCTAATTCTCATAGGAAATGCGTGTAGTATTAGTAGTTCTTGTAATCCTTGTCTGTAGATCTTGTTTGCTGAAAGTTCAATTTGCAATTGATTTCAGGACAATTACCAACGATCTTGAATGTGTTCTGTATCGTTTCCCATTGGCCAATTTTCATAGGAAAATAGTCTACTGCTGATATTGGGAAAGTTCATGAATATCAGTGGGAATTTGGTGTACATCTAATACCCAAAATAATACAATATCAGGTACAACAAAATGTTTTTCTTGTTAAAGAATCTTTCTCATTTCCTATCAGTAGGGCCACACTATGATAATTTAATCATTACAACGTTTCATATGTTAACTTAAGAGCAATTGCTAAATAGTTCAATATATAAAAAATTATAGTAATCTAGATTCAACTCTCTCCCATTCTTTTTTTCTTTCTTTCCTTTTTTCTATATTTTCATTATGTTCGATTGAAACAGCATAGCGTTATCGCTTCCGCGTGCTTACGTCCTCTATCTCTATCTTTCTTTTTCTTTCTCTCTTTCTTATATTTTTCTGTGTAGCTTGTCCTTTCCTCTTTCTTTCTTTATAATAAAAACGGAAAAGTCCATTATTTTGCGACACTCATAAGAAATAAAGATTCACTGGATAAGCGACACCAGATATTCAGAATTTAGATTTTTTTTTGCGTTTCATCTTGAAAAATTTGGACGGTGTTATTTTTAACCAGCGGGGGTTGAAGGAAGTTTAAGGAGCATGATTATTAATATAGAGCTTAAACTTTCTTATAATAGGAGCAGTTCTGAGCAACCCTATTTGTGGAGATGTGGCTAGACAGACATGTCCAAAGTCATACTGGATAATTATTCAGAGGAATTATTAAAAGAATGCTGGTAAGTACTTTCTGTTTATTCGGTTATTTCATTCTTTCTTTCTCTCTTTCTTTCTTTCTTTCTTTCTTCTTTTCTTTTTTCTTCTATCTTTCCTTCTTATTTCACTCAGATTCTTTCTTTCTCTCTTCTTTCTTTCTTTCTTTCTTATTCACTCAGATTCTTTCTTCATTCTTCTTTCTTTCTTTCTTTCTTTCTTTCTTTTCTTTTCTTTCTCTTTCTTTTTTCTTATTTCACTCAGATTCTTTTCTTTCTCTCTCTCTTTCTTTCTTTCTTCTTATTTCACTCGATTTTTTTCTTTCTTTCTTTCTTTCTTTTCTTTTTTCTTTCTTATTTCACTCGATTTTTTCTTTCTTTCTTTCTTTCTTTCTTTCTTTCTTTTTTCTTTTTTCTTCTTATTTCACTCGATTTTTTTCTTTCTTTCTTTCTTTCTTTCTTTTTTTCTTATTTCACTCGATTTTTTCTTTCTTCTTTCTTTCTTTCTTTCTTTCTTATTTCACTCGATTTTTTTTTCTTTCTTTCTTTCTTTCTTTCTTTCTTTCTTATTTCACTCAGATTCTTTCTTTCTTCTTTCTTTCTTTCCTTCTTATTTCACTCGATTTTTTTCTTTTCTTTTTCTTCTTTCTTCTTATTTCACTCGATTTTTTTCTTTCTTTCTTTCTTTCTTTCTTTCTTTCTTTCTTATTTCACTCGATTTTTTTTCTTTCTTTCTTTCTTTCTTTCTTTCTTTCTTTCTTTCGTTCTTTCTGTCTTTCCTTCTTATTTCACTTGAATTCTTTCTTTCTTTCTTTCTTTCTTTCTTTTCTTTCTTTCCTTCTTATTTCACTTGAATTCTTTCTTTCTTTCTTTCTTTCTTTCTTTTCCTTTCTTTCTTTATTTATTTATTTCCTATAATACTTGAGTTCTTTCTTCTTTTCTCTTTTCTTTCAATCTTATTATGTTTTTTCCTGTGTAGCATGTCCTTTTCCTTCCCTCCTTTCTTTATGATAAAAACGGAATGGCCCATTATCTAGCTGTGGTGACGACATTCGTAAGAAATAAGAATTCGGTAACAAAGCGACTCCAGATAATCAGGATTTACATTTTTGCATTTCACCTTGGACGATTCGGACGGTTTCATTTCTAACCAGAGAGTGTTGCAGGATGATAACGATCGGAAGATTAAGAAACAAGAGTATTGATATATAGATAGATTAATACAACAATAACAACACAACAACAACAACAACAACAACAATAATAATAATAATAATAATAATAATAATATAAATAATAATAATAATAATAGATATAGATAGATAGGTAAATAATTATAGATAGATAGATAGATAGATAGATAGATAATTATTACTATTTCTCTGAATTTCTGAGAGAGGCTTGATAATTATTATTATTTGGATTAGTCGGACTATTGTCCTTATCTTTATTGTTATCTGTACAACGTTTCGGCCGATGTGGACAGATAGCATAGTGGATAAAGGCAATAGGGTAAGACAAATTCAATTCTGGCTGCAGATTCAATTCTGGTCAGGGTCAGCAGTTTTGGTTGGCATCTTTCCGTCTACTGAAGACGATGGCGTAGTGTCCACTTTTAAAAATCTGCAACTGCGTGAGTGGCTGAACAGACCAATTCTTGAATGACAGTCTCTGGAGCAATGACTGCAAACAAACAGTGATGCTTGCTGGAGTTGCTGTTGTCTCTCCTTCCTTTTGGCTCTCTTTTCTGTGGCGGCTTCTTTCCTCTCTTTTTCACTCCTTTTCGTTCCTTGTTCGACGAGGAGGCGCAAGGTCGCACGGTCTTCTGTACAGACCTCCCATGTGTTTGTGTTGATGTGGCATGTCTTCATATTTCTCTTGCAGACATTTTTAAAGCACAGTCGTGGTCTCCCTATCGGTTGGGTGCCCTCTACTAACTCGCCATACAGTAGGTCTTTGGGGATGCGGCCTTTGTCCATCCTCCTGGCGTGGCCAAGTCAACGCAGGCGCCTCTCGCAGATGATGTCGGGCATGCTGTTCATGTTTGCTCGTTCTAGCAGTGACATAAAATAATAATTAACACAGCTTAACACCTGTACCCTAGTTATGGTTAATGGAATCAGGATACCCCCGTGGACTGAATAAAGGGTTCGGTTCGAAGTTCCGTGATGGCTCCCGATTACGATAGGAAAGTTCCCGATTACAAAAACAAGGCTTCTGAGTTCCAAAAGAAAGTTCCCGAATTCGAGAAGGTTCTCGAGTCTGATAAGAAATACATGAAGAAGACCGGAGGGCAGATTTACCGAAACATTGTACAGATAACAATAAAGATGAGAACAATAGTCCGAATAATACAAATAATACTAGATAATTATTAATAATTTAATCTACAAAACTCTGTTTATTTTAATTTAATTTTATTTTATTTTGCTAGGTACCTGGACATCTTACTCAAATGTTTGAAGCGAGTAGATGATTATTGCTTCTTCCATTTTTACCGTTTCTACGAACTGGAATGTGGCAATGATTTCCTGAGTAAGTTTTATTCTATTCTAATGTCTTCAAATATCTTTCAATGTCTTCGCTAATTGCCCATAATTGATAGTACACCCATCAATTATGCAACATTCGAATGGCTTTTAATGTCGTCTCTACGTCTTTCCTAAGTAAGATTTATTCTATTCTAATATCTTCGGATATCTTACAGTGTCTTCTCTAACTGCGCATAATTGGTAGTAAGTCCATCAATTATATAACATACGAATGTCTTTTAATGTCCTCTCTTCGTCTTTCCTAAGTAAGTTGCATAACAGTCCGGTTTCAAATCACGCACAGGGCGGCCTTCCTATCTATAGCTCTGCTGATGAGGCCTAATAGGCCGAAATGTACATACAGAGATTGATTTTTTTCGATTTGTTTAGCCATACATTTAAATAGGCATTCCCGCCTAATTCATTATTAATTAATTAATTTTCAAAATTAGGTACGACTCCAATTAAGCACATATTCTCCCAAAAATTGTCGGCAAAAAGCCATTCCAAATACACCGTGTTTACAATATATAATATATATATATATATATAATATATATATATATATATTGTGTATTTTTGGCAGCTAGTTATTGTTGGCAAGTACTATTAAAACCACTGAATATTTCTTTTCCTTGATCTTTATCTTCGGTTTTCTAGTCATTTTTCTTAATTCAGGATCCAGAATGGTGAAGGAACTATCCTATAATCTTTACACTAACACTTTCAACCGGTTGTCATCGGGAAATTGTACGTTGCAGTCTAATAGTTTTTGTGTTGTTTTAATCTTTTATTTATTGCACTTTCAAATTATGTCAGCCCGTTACATTTTGCGGGGTTGATAAAATTTGTGGTGGCGTAACACAGATTCTAAAATATATGTGGTTTAAAGTTAACTGACCTGAAAAAATGAAAAGATTTTGTTGTGAGGTTTTAAGGGGTCAAATAAGAACAAAACGACGGGTAACAAATGTAGAAAAATGTATTAACAGAAAGTAGACAAATACAATAGAGAGATGTGGAAAACTACGTCCGACAATAGAGTATTGGCTTGCTCGCATTGGCTTACTGCTAAGCCACAATTGTCCGTGTTATTTATAGTAACCTGTCGGCGCATTCCATTGGTCAATAGGGTGTATCACCTATAACAGATTTTTAAATAAAATAACTGGTGCATTATATATTTTATTCATTCATATATCAATACAGAAAATTTTATTCAATTTGGTTAATTCCCTGATTTTTTGGTATTTTTTGTTTTTTGATTCGGTGGGGTGACATACGATGGTGGAATTTAGGTCTGTTAAGTTCGATTTAATCATAAATTGACCTAGTGACAGTTCGTAAATTGATAAACTCGTAAGTCGAGTCACTCAGTCAAGGTAATACTGTATTGTGTATTTTTCCTTACTTTATTGATTAACATTCATCTTGTATTCATTAATATTTTTCATTCCTACAGAAAACTATGTAATGGCGGACGAAATTGAATATCTGAAGAAAAAACTCACAGGAAAACAATTGGATGAACCAATGGTAAGTCATTTGTTTTTCTATCTGTTTATCTAATTTAGACTTCTTGAAATCCGTCTTCCACATAGGCTTATATATATATATATATATATATATATATATATATATATATATATATATATATATATATATATATATATATTTATATTTGGGAGAATATGTGCTTTTAATTGAAGTCAGACCTAATTTTTTGAAAGTTAATTCATTTATGGTTAATTAGGCGGGATTTAACTACTTAAATGTAAGGCTAAACAAATCGAGAAACATCAATCACTGAATATATATTTCGACCTATTAGGTCTCATCAGCAGAGCTATAGATACGAAGATCGCCTCGTGTGTGACTCGAAACCCTTGTGTCGAAACGGCACGCAAGCCTCTTCCCATTACGCCAAACGGAAAATCGCAATTTTTATCGCTTTGTTTAGGTATTTCAGCTGAAAATATCTAGATTTGTTTACATTTGCATATATATATATATATATATATATATATATATATATATATATATATTGGTTAGGAGGTTGATTTAGAAGGCTATCACAATGCAGCTGTAAAGAAAACAAATAATAATACGGTAACAATGGTGTTGTGTGTTAACCTGTATTTAATTCTTGAATTTTCGAGATAATATCTCTTTTTCAAAAGATCACTGGAACTGAAGCAGTCTAGTTATGGCATTTCTTTTTAAATGAATTTTTTTTCAACATCTTCATTGTTATCTGTACAACGTTTCGGCCAATATGTCCTCCGGCCTTCTTCGGGTATTTCTTGTCGGACTCGGGAAACTTCTCGAACTCGGGAACCTTCTTACGACAAGAAGGTTCGCGATCTGAAAAAACTGTTCTCGTTCCGAAAAGAAGGTTCCCGAGTCCGACAAGAAACACCTGAAGAAGGCCGGAGAGCATATCGACCGAAACGTTGTACGGGTAACAATGAAGATGAGGACAATAGTCCGAATAACGCATATAATACTAATCATCAAGCCTCATCTCAAACATTCAGAGAAATAAACTGTGTTATTTTGTTATTTTACAGATAAGAGCGGATGCAGTCGGTGTGTCACCATCAGAAGGTCCGACTTTCATCCCGTGTGACAACGATGGAAATAAATAAATGAATAAACTGAATTTATGAAAGCATTGGGATTAATTCTCTCTTCTTTCTGTTATTATTACTTGTCAAAAACGCCCTTCAGGCGGTGTAAAAATAAATTTTTGAAAGATATTGCCTGCGGATGGTGGAAAAATTAAATAAATAAAATAAACCGTTTAATATTTTTCAAAAATTAATCACTTATTTAAAAAGCATCATATTCATTCCATTCCACCGAAATACTTGTTTTGCTTTACGACTGAATGGAGCCACCGAAACGTTTCTTAAAAAATCTGATTTAGTTATTCAGACCCTTTTCTTTATAGAAAGATTGTTCTTTATTTTATGTGGTAATGATGTTGACTATAAATTGAATACTCATTGATTAACTTACTTAATTCTCGAAATGACTGTGACGTAAGCAGTGGTGTAGTTTCGGTTACAGACAAATGAAAACCGAATCTTCATTATTAATACTAGCAAAAAAAAAAAAAAACAAAAAAAAAACACTCCGGGCGCTGTAAAAATTAATTTTTGAAAAATAATGCCTGATGGTGTAGGAGTTTAAAATTCTATATCAGAGAGCTTGTACCATAAGTAAGTAAAATCATAAAATCTATTAAAGGAGTAAAAAAAATAAAATTAATAGAAATAGGAAACTTAGTTCTGATAACTTTAGATAAACTAGCAAATATATGCACCCTCCGGGTGCATGTATTTAAGTTTTAATATAATAAAAAATCATATTAAATTAGAAAGGCTAATGAAACTGAATAAGAATGCAGATAAAAGATTTGGAACAGAGGGGGTATGATTGAAAAATAGAACAACTTTGAAACTAACTCTTCCATCATTTTACATTACTCCCCTCTTTCATTGGTAAATTTTCCTAGTTTAACTATTTAGTTAAAATAAGAAGTAAAGAATAATATTAGTTATTTTTTCTTGTAAATGGATTTCTTTTAAGATTTAACCCGAGATTTTTGCTCATATTCATTAAGATAAAACCAAACAATTAGAAATCAATAATACTAAGCATATATTTATTAAAATCCAATTTTTAAGATCAATATGCAAATCAGTCTGCCCATTCACACTATAATCCGCTATTTTGTTGTATATATAAATACAATTGCATGTTCCGTGTATATAGATATGGTCAGCAGTCTTAATGGTGTAAAACAGTTTTATTAATAATTGAGGTTTAAATAAAAAATAAAATCATGGAGAATGTGATGTAAATAACAAAGGGAATTGTGACTTGTATAGTAATATAGTTTCGGTTACAGACAGAAAAACACACAATCTCCATTATAATAAGAAGATATAAGAATAAAACAAACTATATATGAATATAAGGGGCCGGGTTTGTTCAGTCGGTAGAGCGTTCGGCTAGAAACCACAAGGTTCCTAGTTCGATACCGGTCCCCGCCAACTCAGCGTATGAGTACCACGGGGATCTGTGCGGTAAAGTAAGGAGCTGATGGTAGGTGTGGCGCTCCACCTCAGACGTCAAAAACAATCTACGTGGTCTAGCGCTATTGAAAAGGGGATAGACTCCCTCGCTGACTGGCTGATACCGACTTTAGGCCGCCCCGACGACTTTACTTACTTTATATATGAATATATAATTAATTATTAAAAAAAAACTTGTTTTAAAAGATAATAAGGACCGTCTAAGTTTTCACACTCAAATTTTGAATGTATATAATATAAGGTTGTACTTTATTGTATGTATTGACGATTTTGGGTAATGTGATGTAAACAGTGACGTATTTTCGGTTACAGACAAATTGAGACCGAATCTCCATCATTAATGGATATCTATGCATTAACAAACGGAAGTTTTGTGTATGTATTCCCGGACGAAAATAAAACAGTTAACGACAAAGTATATATATATATATATATATATATATATATATATGGGAGAATATGTGTTTAACTGAAGTCGAACCTAATTTATGAAAGTTAATTAATTAATAATTAATTAATTAGGCGGGATTACCTATTTAAATTTAAGGCTAAACAAATCGAGAAAAATCAATCTCTGTATGTACATTTCGGCCTATTAGGCCTCATCAGCAGAGCTATAGATACAAAGACCGCCCCGTGCGTGATTCGAAACCTGGCTGTCATAACAAAACGAAGAAACACTTTCTTGAGAATATTTATCATTTTTGCACTCAGTAACAATGAATGTATATATATATATATATATATATATATATATATATATGTGAAAATAAAATGGAAATTAATCCGACAGTATGAATAAGATATAATGAAAAAACAAACGATGTTTACAACTGAAATAGGCTCATCAGAAGAGAAACGGTTTGCACACTTTCTCTTCTGATGAGCCTATTTCAGTTGTAAACATTTCAGATTAAACAAGAATTAAAATTCCACTTAAAATGTCCGTGAATCTCAGTTAAACAAATCAATATGGAATCTTTTTTTGTCAGGCCAGATTAACGTACGATGTATAGTTTGGTTTGTTTGTTTTACGGCATATCAACCTCAGTGGGTCATTTAATGCCGACAAAGTTGTGAAATAAATTCATTCTTAATGCATAATACAATTTGTGTTTATTAACTCATGTTTTTCTATTTAACCCATAGATGGAACCCTAACAGGTACTACCACTCCGGGTCAGAGTGGACCAGAGAGCAATGGCGATGAAGGGGTGCTCCACATTCCCTAAACCTCCAAAACTGGAACCTCACCATCAGATAGAGTTTAACGTCATTCCCAGGACATGTAGACCCTCAGTCACCACCTTCTAGCACCCATATGATAAAAAGGGGTTGGGGGTTGCCATAAGGGCAATAGGGTTGGGAAAATAATATAGGTGCTTGGGCTTGACGTGACCAGCCGATTGATCAGAGGGGGCCTCTCCGACCACCAGTCTAGCCCAAGATAGAGCCAAAGTGGAGTATTGCATGTCATGAAGTGCTCATCCACCTGGGCTCTATCTTAAGCATCACGGGTCGCCACCAAGCCAACAGGTGCCCCATTGGGGGAGTCTTACCCCTCTGCAGAGGTGCAGTCGGTGCATTCTAACGCCCATCCGACAGGGCACAACGTACGATGTCTGCAGCTCACACATTAAAAAGAAATTGACATCAACAGACGATATTTGTTTTATCCTGTGGAAGATTAGAAAAACATGACTAATACATATTTATTTCAAATGTGATCGATACTGTAAATCACAAATCAAAACACTAAGTGTTGGTATATTTTGTTCAAATATCAATAAATCAAAGATAGAGGATAACATCATACCCAGAACAAATAAACTTGCTAAGAATAAACCATTGTTCTTGTTTATCATTTCGTCTACCTTTGGGCTGGATCTGCCCGCTTAGATGTTAGCCCAAACTATCTACTTTGGCTTTAAGAGGACGGCTATTCAATAACGATCGCAGATTTCTAAATCTCTTTATAGTCGCACAACTTTACCGTTTCTTTCTCCAAGAGTTTTGGCAGGAAGTCCTTGGGATGTAATCTTGATTCTTGCTCCGACAATTAAATACTTTCCAGACGAACAGGCACGCATTTAAACCAAAGAAAACTTCCGTTACATTTGGCACACGGAATTTAGTTGAATTCATAAATCAATTTCAAGGACTGGTTTAGCTCAGTCGGTAACGCATCAGCCGAAGAATAGCAAGGTTCCGAGCATCTGCTCTAGTGATATCAAAAATAGGATAGACTCCTCGCTGTTCGGCTGGTACCAATAATAAAAGTAAAAAAGTAAAATCGTCGAGGTGGCCTTAAGTCGGTGTCAACTTAGACAGTGAGGGAGTCTATCCCCTTTTCACAAGTGCTAGACCACGGAGATTGTTATTGGCGTCTGAGGTGGAGTGCCACACTTAATATCAGCTCTTCACTTTTCAGATCCTGTGCTACTCATATGCTGAGTTGTCGAGGTGGCCTTAAGTCGGTATCAACTAGACAGTGAGGGAGTATATCCTCTTTTCACTAGCGCTAGACCAAGGAGATTGTTTTGGCGCCACACTTAACATCAGCTCTTCACTTTACCGCACAGATCACTGTGCTACTCATACGCTGAGTTGTCGAGGTGGCCTTAAGTCGGTATCAGCTAGACAGTGAGGGAGTATATCCCCTTTTCACTAGCGCTAGACCAAGGAAATTGTTTTTGGCGTCTGAGGTGGAGCGCCACACTTAACATCAGCTCTTCACTTTACCGCATAGATCCCTGTGCTACTCATACGCTGAATTGTCGAGGTGGCCTTAAGTCGGTGTCAGCTTAGACACCGACGGAGTCTATCCCCTTTTCACTAGCGCTAGACGAAGATTTTTTTGGCGTCTGAGGTGGAGCGCCACACTTAACATCAGCTCTTCACTTTACTACTCAGATCCCTGTGCTACTCATACGCTGAGTTGTCGAGGCGGCCTTATATCGTTATCAGCGAGACAGCAAGGGAGTCTATCCCCTTTTCACTAGCGCTAGACTACGTAGATTGTTTTTGGCGTCTGAGGTGGAGCGCCACACTTAACATCAGCTCTTCACTTTACCGCACAGATCACTGTGCTACTTATAAGCTGAGTTGTCGAGGTGGCCTTAAGTCGGTGTCAGCTTAAACAGCGATGGAGTCTATCCCTTTTCACTAGCGCTAGACAAAGGAGATTGTTTTTTGGCGTCTGAGCTGGAGCGCATCTGCATAAAAAATATCCCTGGTCTAACGTTAGCGAAACTAGCGATAATAGGCCAAAAAAATTTAGTCCAGGTCATTTGTATTCTTGAAAAATATTTTTTTCTTTTGAGGCACCTCAGGCACTGGGAAATAAACCCAGCCCTTGTCCTTTTAGATGAGGGAAGGTGCTGATTGGGGGATAGTCCTCTGGGATCACGTTAACATTGAATATCTTAGCGGTAAAATGGCCAAAGCTACTGGACACAGGGCCGGAAAGGCGAATAAGAGGAAGTAAAGCTGGTTGTTTTCATTCAACAAATAGACCTGGGGGTAATTTTATGTCAAATCATACAGGCCATGTCATCCACCTTTTTTGTAATGGGGGTTATGAAGAGTCCATAAGAAAGTCACTGTGTGAGGTGTGAGAACCCCCGAACAGGGAGGGTGTAGACAAGCGTCTAACCCATAGTTGTCAATTCCAGAGAGAGAGAGAGAGAGAGAGAGAGAGAGAGAGAGAGTTCAAAACAGGCGCTTAAATACAACAAACTTCTGGTGGTCAAACGGGAACCCAGAGGGAAGATAACTCTTCCAGGCAAAGGACAGACAACCCAACAATAGTATTAAACCAGTCCATCTTGAGGAAGGGCATTCCAGCTACTCCACAACACCAATTAAACAAGGAAAACACACTAATACCCCTGGGAAAGGTATGAACCTTTCATCCCCTCAGCTATGGGTTAAATAGTACCACTACTGTTCTTCTATAAGGATGGCTTTGGCACTAAGTAACCCAATAAACCAATCACGTGGTATAATTTTTCTGGAGTTTTGTCCAAGTGTGGATTATGTTAAATTTAGATAATCCCCAATATTTGAGCTCCTAATTCCCAAAAGTTATGTCGATTTTAAATGTGAAATAATAATAAAAACAGAATTGGCATAGATGCATGATGGACCTTCTCCACTTCTCAATATTGCTGGGCTGAAAATCACCCTTTCTAATCATCATCATCATGTCGCGCTTTCAGCGCGGATATCCATGACAATCTCTCTGTCGCCCAAGCAGCAGATCCTTCCTCTCCACACAGCTGTTGTGATCCAAAGGAAAGGTAGGAACCAATGCAGTTTAGCAACAGC
>CM042174.1:32423407-32438407 GCA_023376005.1 Doryteuthis pealeii | reverse complement strand
AGAATAACGAGAAAAACTGCGATAGTCCTTGTTTATCAATCTGTTCAAATTTTGAAGTTTGTAGAAGGAACGCTGGAAAGGTGGACGGTTTGAAATATGACGTCAAATATTCTTCTTTTATGGTGCATGTGTGTGTATGTGTGTGTGTGTGTGTGTGTATGCGTGCAATATATATATATATATATATATATATATATATATATATATATATATATATATATTGCTAATGAGAGAAACGCTGACTATGTGGAGAAGTAGGGATGTAATCGACAGAGGACCAGCTTCATTTTGATGTATGATACATGTTCATGTGTTGGTAATTATACCTGTCCTAAACAAAATGGCATTACTTTTTTTACTCGCCTATGTGGGAGAAGTAGGGATGTGATTCACAGAGGACCAGCTTCATTTTTGATGTATGATACATGTTACTGTGTTGGTAATTATACCTGTCCTAATCGAAATGGCATTACTTTTTGACTGACCTATGTGGAGAAGTAGGGATGTGATTCACAGAGGACCAGCTTCATTTTGATGTATGATACATTTTCTTGTTGGTAATTATACCAGTCCTGAACAAAATGGCATTAATTTTTGACTCACCCTCGTATATATATATATATATATATATATATATATATATATATATGAAGATAGGAGGGTTGGAGTAAAATCTTCCTGTACAAATTACTATCCTCTGAACTTTCCCCCTGCACTTTACATGATAGTTATTCTCTGTTCAACCAAATCTTCACCAACTTCCATTCTCCTCCATTTCATCACCAACTCACTTTCTCTTCTATAAATACAAATGTACGTATTTTGTTTTGAATAAAGTTCGACTGATGAAGTTCCTCGCGTAAAGTGGAACGAAATATTTCTCTCCTACTTCTACTTGTGTGAGTCATTATTTTTTGTCCATTTTTCCTTTTACCTTACCTCATATATATATATATATATATATATATATATATATATATATATATATTTGGAGAATGTGTTTAATTGAAGTCGTCCCTAATTTTGAAAGGCGGGTATACCTATTAAATCTAAGGCTAAACAAATCGAGAAAAATCAATCTCTGTATGTACATTTCGGCCTATTAGGCCTCATCAGCAGAGCTATAGATAGAAAGACCGCCTTGTGTGTGATTCGAAACCCGACTCTCAAGCTGACAGGCCTTATCATAAAACACATCGCTTGTGTATCTACTTCTCATATTTATATATATATATATATATATTATATATATATATATATATATAGAGAGAGAGAGAGAGAGAGAGGAGAGATATCAAAGCTTGCAGCGTAAACCTATTTTGATTAATTGGATGGATAGAATGTATTGGGACATGAAGAACGGTCTTCTGGCCTAACAGATCAACCAGTAATTTCCATTCTTCACAAAGACTGTCCTTTTGTCGAAAATGCAACGGAAGTCATGAATAATGGCTCAGAAGTTTCTTCTCCCAACGAGAAATGTTCTCCAGATTTATCACGTGTCATTAATGTTACGTCATACAACACTCCATATCAGGTCAAAAGTTTCCTCAAATAAAAATCCATCGAAAAATGTCTGGATTATTCGGATTATTGGACCATATGACCATTAGGCACCCCATCTGCGATCTTGATTCATAAGGACATGTTTTTCATTTACACCATCAAAATCCGGTTGTTCTTTAACAGACGATTTTTAGAGTTTTTTTTTTTAATTATAAACAACCGGACAACAACATTAAATAAGTAAAGAAAAAAGTGTATTTAATATCAAAATGTGTTATTTCGTTTAATTAACAACAATTTACTATTCCCGTGTAAAGTTGTGAAAATGCGTCTAAAAATCATCTGTTTAAAAAAAAAAAAAAAATTTTGGTGGTGTAAATGAAAAACGTGTCCTTTTGAATCGAGATCGCAGATAGGGTGCCTAAAGGTCATATGGTCCGGGTTATTATCCTCATCTTTATTGTTATCGACCCAATGTTTCGGTCGATATGCCCGACGGCATTCTTTAAGTATTTCTTGTCGGACTCGGGAACCTTCTCTTCGAACTCGGGAACCTTTTCTTCAAACTCGGGAACCTTCTCTTCGAACTCGGGAACCTTTTCTTCAAACTCGGGAACCTTCTCTTCGAACTCGGGAACGTTGTCTTCGAACTCGGGAATGTTGTTTTCGAACTCGGGAACCTTCTTGTACTCGGGAACCTCTTCGAACTCGGGAATGTTGTTTTCGAACTCGGAACCTTCTCTTCGAACTCAGGAACTTTCTCTTCGAACTCGGAAACCTTCTCTTCGAACTCGGGAATGTTGTTTTCGGACACGGGAACCTTCTCTTCGAACTCGGGAACTTTCTCTTCGAACTCGGGAACTTTCTCTTCGAACTCGGGAATGTTGTTTTCGGACACGGGAACCTTCTCTTCGAACTCGGGGAATGTTGTCTTCGAACTTGGAAAGCTTCTTGTCAAACAAGGGAGGCTTCATGTCGTAATCGGGAGCCTTCATCAGACTCTGACTTAAAGGCTCGCAGATTCGACAAGAAGGTTCTCAAGTTCCAAGAGAATGTTCCCGATTTCAAGAAGGTTACCGAGTCCGAAAGGAATACCTGAAAAGGACCAAAACGTTGTGTCGATAAAAATAAAGATGAGGACAATTGTCCGAATAATTCAAATAATCCGAATTATCCAGCCTCATCTGAAAAATTCAGAGGATTAAATCCAAAATCTATCTTTTATAATGGACTAGACGCGGCTATCCAGCGTCGATGAGGTAGAATGAGGAATTCTGGTGTATAGATTTGTTAGCTGTATTGATTTTAATGCTATTTCTATGTATATTTGAATTTTTAAATATCTTCAAATATAATTCATTTTCCACAAAAATCAGGAACCGTTGATATTCATTGTGTATATATATTTACTTTGTCATTAATTGTTTTGTTTTCATAGTTTCAACCGGACATACATACATAACAAATTTCTTTTATATATGTATAGATGGTTGCTGTGTTTTTTTCGGCAAATCAACCCTTTTTTGGTCCTTTAATGCTAAATCAAATCATTTTAAGAAATAAAGGACTCAGATTGCTTTCAGTATCTATTATTGCTTAAGTGGTTACCCAGTTGAATATTGAACAGGCTCATCGCTGCTTAACTTCGGTGATATCACGGAAACTGGTGCTTTCAGCGTGACTTGACCGTAATGAAATAGATAGATGGATAGGAACGGGGTCACATAGGTAGTTGGTTCATTGTTTTGTTTTACGACATATCTACAATTTTCGGCTCATTTAATGCCGAATCAGGTCATTTTGATAAACAAACGACCCATATTGCTTACAGTACCTGATGTTGCTTAAGTGGTCCCACAATTAAGTATTGTACAGTTTCATCGCTGCTTACCTTCGGTGACCTAGCAGGAACGCCTTACAACTAATTCAGTAATAGGGTTCATCTCCCGAAAGAACTGTGCACTGGTGGCCTTGTACCAAACTTAGTAAATCTCTAAAATCGCTTTATATTCAATTCAGGAATAGGGTTCATCTCACGAAAGATCTGGGTCTTGTCCCAGGCGTAGTAAATACCTAAAGACTCATTATATTCAATTCAGGAATACGATTTGTCCTGCTTAAAAATTGATCTTGTGTCATATCTTGCTAGTGGCAAAGATGTTGGATAAATAAATACACACATATCATAACTCTTTAGTTAGGACTAACAATCGGGACAAAATACAAAAATGTTTAAACGGAAAAATCTCTCAAGTGACACTTTGATAAAAAGAAATATGTTCGTGAATGTTAACCTTTGAAGATGACATTAAAATATATATATATATATATATATATATATATATATATATATATATATATATATATATATATGTGTGTGTGTGTGTGTGTGTGTGTGTGTGTGTGTACATATATATATATGAAAAATTGAAAAAACACAAGTTCATAAAACGAGTAATGTTTATTTCGCCTATACTGCAGTGTTTCGATCTGTTTCAATAGATCTTCATCAGGGCATTCGTTAAGATGAGGAAAAATAAATTTATCACAGAGAATAAGAAAACTGTAAGAGTCTTTTGCTTTGTCGCTCACTCTATTTAAAAATTGTTGAATGAAAAACGAATATATATATATATATATATAATATATAATATATAATATATATATATATATATTATTATTATTATTATTATTATTATTATTATTATTTATTTATTTATGTTAAGAAAGCAATTACAATGCGTATAAAAATAAAATAATGTTCAGTCTTATCGATTTCAAAGAAACTTTATCATCAGAGACTTTTTCTGAAATGGTCCCTTTCAGAAAAAATGTATCTGATGATACATTATCTTATATAACATAAATAAATAATAATATACTTAACAATGCTTCAAGCAAATTATCAAATAATATATATATATATATTTTTTTTTTTCTGTTATATTGATTACAACTTTTAAAGTAACATTTACTATTTGCAACCGTTTAGTGTAAATTGGCGCCTAAAAAAACTGTTAACGACCCTGATGGGACTCGAACCCACAATCTTCTGCTCCGGGGGCAGACGCCTTCTCCATTAAGCCACAGGGCCAGTCGAAGACGTAGCGATAGTTATTGTGTAGAAAAACGAAATATAACGATTTTTTCTTTTTGATTATGTTTGTATGTTAGTCTCACCATGTCAATGGTCAACGTCTCGACCTAATACCCGGCGTATACCAGATACCTCAGCTAGTATTAGTTTGTATCAAACTTAGTAAAGACCTAGAGAAGTCTTACATTCAATTCAAAAAATAAGGTTTACCCCAGCAACAACTGCGCGCTGTTGACCTTATACCAAACGTAATAAATTCCTAAAGACGCCTTGTAATTCAATTCAGTAACAGGGTCCATCCCCAGCAAGAACTGCATGTCGGTAGCCTTGTACCAAACTTAGCAAATACCAAAAGAGACCTTACTTCTCAAAGCAGATACAATTTACTAAACTTGGCTTTGTACAAAGCCAAAAGCTATATATATATATATATATATATATATATATATATATATATATATATATATATATATATACCAACACCTCCGCACGAGCAGAATGGAACACAAGGTCAATTTCTTAAGCGGAGTTCAACAGATTTGAATTCAGAGTTTTCCTTTTCCTAGACCAGTTGCCTAACCAAGGTTAAAGAGACTAGTCTGCCCTACTATTTATTCATAGCTGGGGATAGAGAGAGAGTAGGATTCATACCTTTCCCAAGCGTATTAGCTCTAAGTGAAATGCAATTACCACACACACACACACACACACACACACACATATATATATATATATATATTGTGTGTGTGTGTGTGTGTGTGTGTGTGTGTGAAGAAAAAGTGTAAGTGAATCCGACATTGTGATATTATGAAAAATTGAAAAACACAAGTTCATAAACGTGTAATGTTTATTTCGCCTACGCTGCAGTGTTTCGATCTGTTTCAATAGATCTTCATCAGGGCTTTCGTTAGTTTGAGGAAAAAAAATGTATCACAGAAAATAAGAAAACTGCGAGACTCTTTTGCTTTGTCGGTCAGTCAATTTAAAATTGTCGCATGAACCGCGGGCGTTCGTGGATTTTTAAAACGTAAATAGACGCCGAAATAAAACGGCTGCCGTAGGTTTTTTTAAAAAGCCCTGATGAAGATCTATTGAAACAGATCGAAACACTGCAGCGTAGGCTAAATAAACATTACTCATTTATGAACTTGTGTTTTTCAATTGGTCATAATATTACACACACACACACACACACACACACACACAACACATATATATATATTCGTGTGTGTGTGTGTGTGTGTGTGTGTGTGTGTGTGAGTTTACCAATCCCTCCATACGAGTAGGATGTGACACAAGGTCAATTTCTTAAGCGGTGTTTAACAGGTTTATATTCAGAGTTTTCCTTCTCCTAGTCTGGTGTCCTAACCATAGTTAAAGAGCCCAATCCGACCTACTATTTGCCCATAGCTGAAAGGCGAATAGTTGGATTCATACCTTTTGCAAGGGTATTAGGATATTAGCTCTATGTGAAATGCAAACAGCTTCGTCCAGATTTTGAACTGGGGTTGACGTGTCCATTTCCTACAACTCGAACCATTACACCACGCGCCTCCAATGTTACACTGGATGGAAGCTTATAACACCCAGTTATAATCGAAATAACTGCCAATAGTCTTCTAGAAAACAACACTAACCACCCGGTTAGGATGGAGCTCACTATTCAGTTGTAATTCATATGTGCAATAACCATTGCAGTATGACGACACGCACTGATCAGAAAGCAAAAATATAGAAAAAGGCTTCAGTGTATTTGAAATATTGAAACAAATCGAAACACTTCAGCATAGGCGAAATAGATATTACTCGTTTCAATTTTTCATATATATATATATATATATATATATATATATATATATATATATATGTATAAGTATTAACTTACCGGTGGGTATAAGAACGATCGTTGGAAGCGCACAATATCCAGAGGTTAAGATTGAGAAAAAACAAATACAAAGTGCTCAATACAATGTAGAGCATAAATTTATTTTAACAATAGAAAGGAGTAACCTACTCGAGTTTCATCGATTGATTCTTCAGGGTTATTTTAAATTAATCGAGTTTTCGATTAATCTTAGGTGTTATAAACATGCCCGTTGGAATGGGACTTAACTTTAGTAGAGGAACGCTTATTTATATTTTCGTAGATCAGGAACGGTTTTTGTTTATTGAATTAAAAATTTGGATTAATTTATGGGAATTATTTTTTCAATTATTATTTAATAAAAGATATGTTATGGGTCGTATTAATAGTTAAAAGGGGAAAAGTTAAAATTATTTAATAACTAGTTTAATTTGGTTTGAGAGTATTTAAATATATATAATATATATATATGAAGAGGTAAAATGGATATTAATCCGACAATATGTGAAGAAAAGTTTATAGAAAAGAAACAACAAAATGTTATATGTTTTGCTGACAAACATTTGTTTCGACCCTATGAAGAGGTCTTTTTCAAAGCAAATGAAAGACCTCTTCATAGGATCGAAACAAACGTTTGTCAGCAAAACATATAACATTTTGTTGTTTCTTTTTGTTATAGGTGATACACCCTATTTGACCAATGGAATGCGCCAACAGCTTACTATAAATAAACAGGGATAATTGTGGCTTAGCCAATTCGAGTGCCAATAACTCTGTTCGTCGGACGTAATTTCCACATCTCTCTATTGTATTGTCTACTTTCTGTTAATACATTTTTCTACTTTTCGTTACCCGTTGTTTTGTTCTTATTTGAACCCTTAAAACCTCACAACACTTTTCTATAAACTTTTCTTCATATATATATATATATATATATATATATATTGAGCTCTCAAACTGCGACAGGTTTTTTAAATAAAACTATTGTGTCGTAAGGAAGATTTCTTCTCTGGACTTTTGGATTATATATATATATATATATATATATATATATATATATATATATATATATATATAATGTCATTTTGAAAGGTTGTAAAAGCTGCATTTATTTGTTATAACAAATAAATGCAGCTTTTACAGCTGTAATCGAGCACTTTATTTTCATTTCCCCTATAATAAATTATCCATACGACATTTTATATATATATATAACCAGCTATGTGTTAAATAGTAGGGCAGACTGGGTTCTTTATCCTTGGGGAGGTAACCAGTCTATGAGAGGGATAACTCTGAATTAAAAATTCCTGAGGTCGGTCGTTGATTGGGTTTGTGGCAACCCTTGATGCACCAATTCTTTCCTATCGACTGTGCCAAAAAGTGTGGATGGTCCAACACAAGCCTTCACCACTATAAACAAATCACTGTGTGGATGTTCATTGTGTGTATGAACCACTCATGCGTCGATAATCGACGGGAGAGTCCATTATATATATATATATATATATATAATATATATATATATATATGTTGTGTGTGCGTGTGTGTGTGTGTAGAAATGTAACAATCACGGGATGTTACACTGGATGGAAGTTTATCATTGGTCATAGTGTCGACGTCGAACGTTTCGGTTTACATAGAAACCTTCTTCTGGACAATATGAAACAAGAAAAGGAAAAATGTTTTTTCATTGTTAAATAGGTGATGGATGTTTTTGGATGGGTTGAGTTTGGAAAATTTGTAGAAAAATAGGTATATATATATATATATATATATAATATAATATATATATATATATTAAACCCAGGGCGCAACATCATCTATCACGATATCCCGAGGGTTGCACGGTTCCATGCTGCAGAGTGAGAATACCAGATGCACACTATTGCACTCAGTGCTAAACACTGAAGGCTATTTTTCTATAGGTTTGGTTTCTGAACACTGCGTGTTGTCATTGTGCAACGGTTATTGCAAAGATGAATTACAACTGAATAGTGAGCTCCATCCTCACTGGGGCACCTGCAGTTATGGCATATTTCAAATACACTGAAGCCTTTTTCTATATTTTTGCTTTCTGATCAGTGCATGTCGTTACAGTGCAATTGTTATTGCGCAGATGAACTACAACTGAATAGTGAGCTCTATCCTCACCGGGTGGTTAGTGTAGTTTGCTAGAAGACTATTGACAGTTATTTCGATACAATACACTTAAGGGGCAATTGTTATCATTGGTTTTAACACAGCGTATCATCAGGACAACGTGATTTCACGGCTGTATTGTCTTGGTGATAAATAGCTAGTACGCTGGTCTGAAATGAATGGTACCAATCACTCTTTGATTGTATTGTACGCTATCGCATATATATATATATATATATATATATATATATATATAATTATATATATATATATATATATAATATTATGTATGTTATGTTCTTGTAAACGTGTGTTTGTTTGGTCTTTTGAAGCATTGGAAAAAGAACAAAAACACAAAAAAAAAAAACAGAACAAAAATCAGAATTGTTATATATTCAACCGTTGCTCTGTTCCTGGTTTAATCTATTCCGATATTTCAGGCGAGCCTTCACCATTTTTCAAGATATATCAGACGGTCTGGAGAAAAAAAATGAAATGTTGTATATGATGGCAAAAAAGTAATTTAATGAAGTGAACGGTTTGGCGTTTGTTAGCCGTTAATTTTCTTTCGAAATTGTGTGACGTAACTCATCCGAAATACGATCATGGTAATTGTTCGAAATGCGGCATGACTTTGATCGTGAAAGTCATGTGCAACTTAAAGAAAATTAAAAAAGTTAAAAAATAATAAATAAATAAATAAATAATGCTATTACGTCACATCCTTAGTCTTCGGCTCCTCACCGTGTTTCAGTCCGAAATACGCGTTTTCGTGGAACTTCTGCATTTCTTTTATATATTGTTGTGAGATATTCGGTATGGGATGTGTGAAAGTATTTGTATGTGTTTAGAATGCCGATGTCAGTATTCAAACCATTTTTCAGTGTATTGAGTTTGATTATCCATTTAATTTCTTTTTGTTTCCGTATTTGTGTTGTTGCAAAGTTACCGTCTATTAAAATACATTTCATATTATCAAGTGTGTGTTCTGGCTGGTTAAAGTGTTTTGCTATAGGTGAGTAAGGTAATTTTTGTCGAATGGTTAGTTTGTGGTTATTAGATCTGAACATGAAAGATGTTTGAGTTTCTCCTGTGTATTTACTGCTGTTGCACCTGTTGCAGAAAATCAAATATATGATCTTGTAGCTGTCACAGGTGACGTTGGGGGTTGGATTTCGATGTCTGTATGAGGTATTGTAAAGGGGCAATCTGTTATTATATGCTTATATACTAAGCACCTTGGTTTGTTGCAATTGTAGTTTCCCATTGTTTTGGGTTTTGTGTAAGTGTTTCTTGGAAGAGTTGAAGATAGTGTGTAAGTTAGGTTGTTGTCACTTAATGGGTGGTTTGTAGAATATGGACGGGATTTTAGGGTCCAATTGTAGGTTTTGGAATTCTTTTATTAGGTTGTGAGTGAGTTTATGCATACGTTGTCCATAGTGAAAGATCATTGGGATGCGGTCATTAGGAGTTTTGTGTTTATATTCGAGGAGTTTTGTCTTTATATTCGAGGAGTTTTGTGTTTATATTCGAGGAGTTTTGTCTTTATATTCGAGGAGTTTTGTGTTTATATTCGAGGAGTTTTTGTCTGTTTAAGGATAATGCTTTCTTTATGGCTGTTTTAATGAGTTTTATGGGGTAGTGACATTTTAGGAATTGTTGTGCTATTTTGTTAGTGTGGTCTGCATAATCTACGGGGTCTGTGCATATGCGCTTGATGCGAATGAATGATCTATAAATTATAGATTTTTTGAGGTTGAGAGGGTGGTTGCTGTGGAAGTCAAGGAAAGTGTGGTTTATATATATATATATGTCTATACATAGACATATATAGACACACATACACACAAACACACACACACACACACATACACACATACATATATATATACATATATATGTAGTATATTAATAAAAATGAAAAAACACAGGTTTAAATGGGTTAAGTGGTGAGTTTATTGGCCGACGCTGCAGTGTTTCGATCTATTAATTAGATCATCTTCAGGGCATAAGATAAGAAATTATTTATCACAGAATAATGAGAAAAGCGAGTGGTAATCCTTGTCATTCAGTCTGTTTGGATTACCACTCGCTTTTCTCATTATTCTGTGATAAATAATTTCTTATCTTATGCCCTGAAGATGATCTAATTAATAGATCGAAACACTGCAGCGTCGGCCAATAAACTCACCACTTAACCCATTTAAACCTGTGTTTTTCATTTTTTTCTTGATATATTACATACCGTCGGATTTACTTCCTTTCTTCACACACCACACAACACACATATATAATATATATATATATATATATATATATATATATATATATATATAATATATAAAAGTAATTGGTAATTTGCTTGAAGCATTTTAAGTATGTTATAAAATAATAAAATTCGAATTTTATATTTTATATATATTTTATTTTATTATTTATATACATGAGTTAACAGAACCAAGGCAGGGTTTATTATTGTCTGACAGCTCGTAATTCGGGAAAACTCATAAGTTGAGATACTTTAAGTCAACGTACCACTGTATAAATTCTTTGAAGAGAGAAGAACGAATATATCTGAGAAATTGACTATATATATATATATATATATATTAATATAATATATATTGTGTGTGTGGTGTGTGTGTGTGTGTGTGTGTGTTGTGTGTGTGTGTATTTGGCAGCATTCTTTCATTTATACAAGTAGAATTAAACAAAAGCACATCTCCTGTTTAGCAATTTTATTTTTTATCTTTTCTAATTTTCTGGCCAACTTTTTAATTTTGGGGTGGAACTGAACTTTGGTGGACGTATCCACTAATTCCACCCAAACATTAAAAAGTTGACCAGAAAATTAGAAAAGATAAAAAATGTCATCCACCATTACTACGAATCACTTCTTCCACCTGAAGTCCTGAAGAAGGTTTGTTAAAAAATCGAAATGTTATAAAGTTGATTTCACTATTCAAGAATAATTTATTATTATGTATTTTGTATATATATATATATATATATATATATATATATATATATATATATATATATATATTGCTAGACAAAACCCATTGAGTTTTAAATTTAAATTTTAAGCTATATATATATATATATATATATATATATATGTATGTATATATATATATATATTATATGTATGTATATATATATATATATTTATATATATATATATATATGTGTGTGTGTGTGTGTGTGTGTGTGTTGTCTTAAAATCATGTATACATATATGTATATAATTATTATTTGTAGACGGTCTGAGGAACCTAAGATTCTCAAAGACGAGAATATTTCGATTGAAATAAATTTACAACCATTAATATGCCGGATATTTAGGTCTTTTATTTATCAATCATATATATAATATATACATACACACACACACACACACACATATATATATATATATATATTTTTTTAATACATATTTGAGTTTTAGCCTATGCCCTATATTGACCTGTATATGTAGGTTAAAACTCCTGAGGATCGACATCGTGAAATTCAGGCAGAATGTGGCACAAGGTCAATCTTTGGATTGAGACCCTTCCGCACGCGTAGCTACGGCCGACGTCAGTGCTAACATCTGCTTGACTCTCTCGTCCTTCGCGTTGAGAGGCGCCTCTGGCATCAGACGAAGAGCCTGACCCTTGGCGTTTTGGAGGAGATAATGCCTGAAGGTGAGTGGCGGTCCCGTTAAAGGTAGGTTCTCCATTGTTTGGTCGGGACGGCCGGGACTAAATTCGTAGCTGTCGATACTGATTAGGATTGTGTAAAACGACCTCACCAATCCCTGGCTTTGTTCGGTTTCCTTTCTCGAAGACTTCGCCATTTAAACTGTCAGATACAATTATTACAATAAGATCTTCAAGCCGTATCTTGTCCATTGGCTGTCAGATATTGAGTTTCGTTACCAAATAAGAAACACTGTCTTGGAACTGTTAACACAACCCTATACATAGAAGTGACTGTACATATAGATTTATGCAACGCCATACCGATATATATATATTAGAATACTAAAGCTGAGTGAATCAATTATTGTTTTCTAAGGGATTTTTTTTCTGTTTAGTTTAATGACACAAAATCCATCCTAAAATATTCCTTGGTTTTAGGATTGAGTTATGTTTGAAGAAAATTTAATTCTAATTAGTTCTAATTAGTCATAATTTGCAATTAACAAAAAACTAACCCGTCTCTTACTTCACATTCTGTCCGCCATTTTCCCCCTCTCTATGTATATCTTGATTGCCTTCTCATTGTATATGTTAGTTTTGACGTGTGTGTAATGAGAGAGATGGTAGAGTGATTGTGAGAGAGACATTTAACTTATCACTTCATTTGTATGTTAATATTCTAAAGTAGCGATAGCTTAATAAAATTCCATATAAATATATAGGAAAAATGTATAAAATGTTCCGTACACAGAGAGATTTTTTACGACCTTCATCAAAAAATCACTCTGATGAAGGTCGTCAAAATCTCTCTGTGTACGGAACGTTTTATACATTTTTCCTATTATTATTATCATCATCATTTCAACTCCATCTGATTATTTTAATAATAATAATAACGTAAATCCGTATACATATTGATAAACAGACCGAAACACATGTGTAAGTGATATCGCATTAAAAGTGATATCGATAAAATTCATTTTATCCATCTACATTTCTTTTCTTTACTCATTTTTTCCTCATATATTATATATATATATATATATATATATATATATATATATAATATATGTATGCGTGTGTGTGTGTGTGTGTGTGTGTGTGTGTGTGTTGTGTGGTATTTGGAGGCAAAGAATTCTCCCATTCATATCCAAAAAGTAGATACCCACAGTTGAGTTAAAATTTCGGAAAATAAGTTTTTTTCCCTTCTTTATTTTGTGCATTGCAAAAAAAAAAATGTTGTAGAGTGAGTGGACAACTAATCAAATGATAATACTATTAACCACACAATGGCCAAATTAGTGTTTTGTATATAAGTATTTCATTCTCCTAACTTACAAATTATTTCTAATAAAGAATTAAGTATGTAATATTGGAACAGTTAAAAAAAAGTTAAATAAAATAATGTTGCTAATAATGTTATAATTTTTCCAAGTTATTTTTTAAATATGTGAACTTAAAAACTACATAATTAACTAATGAATAGTCAACCTTAGAGGCTATGTAGTGTTTTATTTAATTAATTAGAGATGACTTGGAGAGAAAAAATTAATTGCTTAAAAAACATTCATATTGTGATGAGATGGGAATGAAGCAAAAAAAAAGAAAATGTAATAAAGATTCTATATTTCTAATATAATTTTATTGTAAATAATTTAATCTTTAATATCCTAATTTTACTATTTCATCATCATCATTTGTATATATATATATATATATATATATATATATATATATATATATATATGTGTGTGTGTGTTGTGTGTGTGTGTGTGTGTGTGTGTGTTCACATGCACTTAAACTTAGAACTTAGTATTGAATTAAAATTTGATATTTTCGCTGACTTTGCCAAAACGCGTGTGTGTATAAATCTTTTGCGATAAACAACATCGAAATTTTTATCACCTTCCTTATAACAACAAATGCCTTGAAGATGATCTAATTAATAGATCGAAACACTGCAGCGTCGGCCAATAAACTTACCACTCAACTCATTTAAACCTGTGTTTTTTCAATTTTTCTTAATATACTACATACCGTCGGATTCACTTCCATCTCTTCACACACACCACACACACACACACACACAACACACATATTATATATATATATATATATATATATATATGTATGTGTGTGTGTGTATGTGTGTGTGTGTGTGTGTGTGTATTCACATGCACTATGTGGAGAAATAGGAATGTGATCCACACAGGACCAGCTTCATTTTGATGTATGATACATGTTAGTGTGTTGGTAATTATACCTGTGCTAAACAAAATGACATTACTTTCTGACACGCTCTCGTTATTATTTTTTATCACCTTCCTTATACCAACACTGCAGCGTTGGCCAATAAACTTACCACTCAACTCATTTAAACCTATGATTTTTCAATTTTCTCAATATACTACATACCGTCGGATTCACTTCCAACTCTTGACACACACACACACACACACACACATATGTATATATATATATATATATGTGTGTGTGTGGTGTGTGTGTGTGTGTGTTGTGTGTTGTGTGTGTGTGTGTGTCTGTGAGTGTGTGTGTGTGTGTGTGTGTGTGTGTGTGTGTGTGTGGATGTGTGTGTGTGTGTGTGTGTGTGTGTTCACATGCACTTAAACTTAGAACTTTAGTATTGAATTAAATTTTGATATTTTCGCTGATTTGCCAAAACTCTTGTTCATAAATAATTCTCTCGTTTT
>CM042174.1:32411169-32423307 GCA_023376005.1 Doryteuthis pealeii | reverse complement strand
CGAGGATGTGGGGTGGGGTGGGGTGGTCGCGAGTAGGGAAAGAGAAAGAGAAGGGACTGAATGATCGACGGTGGCAGGTGAAGAAGAAGAAGAAGAAAGAAGAAGAAGAAGAAGAAGAAGAAGAAGAAGAAGAAGAAGAGAGAAGAATTCTCAAATGGTTAGAAGAAGAAGAAGAAGAAGAAGAAGAAGAAGAAGGGAAAAGAAGAAGAAGAAGAATGAAAGAAGAAGAATGGGAAAGAAGAAGAAGAATGAAAAGAAGAAGAAAGAATGGAAAAGAAGAGAAGAATGAAAGAAGAAGAATGGGGAAGAAGAAGAAGAAGAAGAAGAAGAAGAAGAAGAAGAATTCTCAAATGGTTAGAAGAAGAAGAAGAAGAAGAAGAAGAAGAAGAATGGAAAAGAAGAAGAAGAAGAATGAAAGAAGAAAAAAGGGGAAAGAAGAAGAAGAAGAATGAAAGAAGAAAAAAGGGGAAAGAAGAAGAAGAAGAAGAAGAAGAAGAAGAAGAAGAAGAAGAAGAAGAAGACTAGTGCGAATGTCTTCGTAGAAAGTCATGACAGTCTCCTCATCAGCATCAAGTGTTTGAGCATAGATAGAGAATAAGGTCTCATACCGTCCATACTGGAGCTGGATACGCAGTTTCATTATCTATATAATAACACTCGTGTACCTTAATCTTCCGACCGTTATCATCCTGCAGCACCCTGTTTGTTAAAAATGAGACCGTCCATATCGTCCAAGATTAAATGCAAACATGTAAATGCTGATTATCTTGTGTCGCTGAATCGGCCAATTTATATTTTTTATGATTGTCGTCACCTCAGATAAATAATGGACCATTTCGTTTTTATTATAAAGAAGAAAAGGAAGAAAAACAAATGCTATTTGGAAAAAATATAATAAAAATGAAAGAAAGCAGGGGATATATAAAGAAAGGGGTGTGCACGCGGAAGCAATGGTGCTAGTCCGTTTCAATCGAATATAATAAAACGACGAAAACAAGGAAAAATAGTGTGTGCATGTATTTGTGTGTGTGTGTGTGTGTGTGAGAGAGAGAGAGAGAGAGAGAGAGAGAGGGAGAGAGGGAGAGAGAGAGAGTTTTAAATCAGGATTATCATGCATTTTACATATTGAACTATTGTAATAGCTTTTAAGTAAACATATCAAACGTTGTAATAATTAAATTATCATACTATGTTATATCTACAGGTCCTGCTAGTATGATCATTAATACTTGAAGGATATCACGCGCAACACCATGAAGCCAAGAGGCCCAGAAGAAAGCAGCGGCAACAAAGCAATGGCACATCAACATCTTCAGGGACAGCCTTCAAATGCGGGAATGTTTTTCGAACATTGGACTTCACAGTCACAGGTGGCGCTGTAACTTCAGGGACACAAGAACTATATAGGTGTAATGGGCATGGCCGATTCCCCTAATGTAAGCGCCAAAGAATCGCTTGTGTCGTGCACAAGAGACCCGGATGGGACGAGACGGAATTTGAATAAAGGATAGCCGAGCCAGGATAAAAACGGACGGTCGCTGACACTGAGAGTCAGCAACAAAGCAAGTGTCTGTGAGCGACGTGAAATTAGGCGACTACTGTGTTTTGGGTGAACAAGAACGAAGTTCAGAGGAACGCGGTTATACTGATAGCAGTTTGCTGAACTCCAGTTGGAAAACTTTTTACAATAGGCTTCCGAGACGGCAATGCCCCTGGATATTGTGGTATATCCACAGGTCCTGCTAGTACGATCATTAATAATTGAAGGATATCACATTGTGATATCTACCTTAGTATCTATGTGAATTTTTTCATGAGTTTTCACTTTTCAAAAAACATTTGTCAACACTTTGTAAAAAAAAAAATACTTCACAAGAGAAAAGGACTTATTCTCCAAGTTTAAGAAACGGTGTGAAATTATTTGGAGAATTATTTTTATGCTTTCGCCTAAAATTTGAAAACTTTGGTGTCTTTTACAAAAATAACCAGACTGTCATTTAAAGTTGTTGTTTTCATCGATTTTTTTTTCTTCTTGTTGATATGAAGAGCAAGAAAATATACCGACTATACATTTCTTTCCATGAGGCTTCAGAATACACCGACTGCACCTCTGCATTTGGGTAAGACACCCGAATGGGTCCATCTTTTAGTCGTGTGTGGTGACCCGTGTTGCTTAAGGATTGAACCCTAATGCCTGAGCGGTCCATGATATGCAACTCTACTTTGGTCCTTAATTAGGATAGACACGGAGGCGTGTAGTGTAATGGTGTTACGTAGCCGTTCGTCACGGTACCATATAGATATATTTGTTACGTCTTACTCTGGTCTATCCTTCCGGCCGTCTTCTGATCGTCTAGTCTTCTATCTTCTAATGGTCTCGTCTGGTCTTTCTTATCTGGGTCCCGTGTCTGGTTCTGCTGGGGATCATTTCTTATCAGAAGCCTTGTGTCATTGTTAGCTTTTAGTAATAACAACAAGACTTCGATTTACTTTGGATGTTAGTTTATTCATGGAACCCCAGGACCAGACAAATGCGCGCGGAGAGTCACATCTTGCTAGCTTCAGTCCTAACTCTCAACTGACTAACTGCAACTAACTACTGCAACTGCCTTACTGAGTTGCCCACCTTAAACCGGAAAGGGCTTTCTATCGGGGTTCCGTTCTCACGATTCTATCCCCAGAAAGCAAGGTGAGAGTGAGGTCAAGCATTGTCACTCACTCTCAAGGCCATCAGCTGTACTGATTGCCATAACGATTTCTATACTACCTTAAAAAGTAATAGGGTTCTAATTAATATGTAACAATGGTTAGAGTCGTAGAAAATTGACTCGTCGACCCGAGTTCAAATCCTGGACAAGACTGTTTGCATTTAACATAGCGCTAATACCCTTGGGAAAGGTATGAATCTATATATTATCCCTCCAGCTATGAGTAAAATAGTAGGGCAGACTGTACTCATTAACCTTGGATAGGTAACCGGTATAGGAGAAGGAAAACTCTGAATTCAAACCTGTTAAACTCCGCTTAAGAAATTGACAGTGGGTCGCATTAAGGATTTCAAACCTCACTGGGCACTTCGTATTTGTAGCACAGTGCGACACTAATCTTACCTTTATATATATACGCATAGCGCTAATACCCTTGGGAAAGGTATGAATCCAATTCTCCCTCCAGGTATGGGTAAATAGTAGGACAAACTAGGCTCTTTAACCATGGCTAGTTAACCAGTCAACGAGAAGGAAAACTCTGAATTCAAAGCTGTTAAACTTCGCTTAAAAAATTGACTTTGTGTCGCATCCTGCTCATGCAAAGTATTTTGGTATATATATATATATATATATATATATATATATATATATACTAAGGCTAAACGGATGGTCAGAGAGGATCCCTCCGATTAATCGGTTCATTAAAAAACAAACTCATTTTTTTAAACATTTTTTCTACTCAACCCAATGTAAATCTGCTCCTGGATATTAAAGATGCCTTTTATTGTTCATTGAATGCAAAGCAAAATAGTATTTGCTTGTGCGTGTGTGTGTGTGTAGGGGGGGGGGTAATGAAAATCTAAATTTCTATTGTGTGTCCTTGATGAAATAAGTTTGTAGAATTGGTAAATAAAATTTATTTCTTGGAATCCTTTCATTTAAATGATATTTTTGTTTTTGAATGCTGTCACAAAATACAGATACCATTATCAAGTTGATGAAATAATGAAAAGAATAGAAGAATTGCAACTGCCGAAATATGCCTCATAAAAGGAAAATGTTTGATCCTATAGACACCATTGAGAACGTGGCATCCTGGAGATATAAAAAGACTTGCTGTCACTTAGACTCAAACATTAATAAATAAAAAAAATATCAAATCATGCTTTACCTAAAAATGTTAACATGAGAAACTTACAGATTAGTTTCTCCTTTATGGATAATGTAGAAATGATAATTAAAAAACAAAATAATCAATTTCAGGAGAAAAGAAAAAAACTTGTGGCATTAAAGTAATTAAAGTAATTAATGACTTTTTTGATCATTCCATGTACTTCCTTTAACGACTATTCTTTGTACTGCTCTGGAAATTAGTGAATATCTGTTAAAATATAATTGTTATTTTGTGGATTTTCTTTTAATGTTAAAATGATCTGAATAAAATCAAGATAATTACATTTCCTTCCACACTTTGTTTAATCCTTAGAAGTCATGTTGCTCTCTCTCTCTCTCTCTCTCTCTCTCTCTCTCTCTCTCTCTCTCTCTCTCTCCTCTCTCGCTACCTCTCTCGCTCGCTACCTCTCTCTCGCTATATCTCTCGCTACCTCTCTCGCTCGCTACCTCTCTACCTCTCTATCTCTCTCGCTACCTCTCTCGCTACTTCTTTCGCTACTCTCTCTCTCGCTACCTCTCTACCTCTCTATCTCTCTCGCTACCTCTCTCTCGCTACCTCTCTCTCGCTACCTATCTCGCTACCTCTCTCCGCTACTTCTCCCGCTACCTCTCTACCTCTTCTTCTCTCAATCTCTTGCTACCTCGCTTTCTTCATTGATGTAAAATAAAAAATAAGTTGCTTGAAATTATGAAATGAATAGAAAAATTGCAACTGCCGAATCCCTGAAATATGCCCCATAAAAGGAAAATTTTTGATCAAAGATTTAGTCAACCTAGCATCAGTAACGTCTACACAAAAGCCAAGTATAACACAGTCGTACATTGGTTGCACAAAATCAGAATTTAAGACTAGATTTGCAAATCACAAGCTAAAACATGTAACAACACTCGAAATCAACGAGAGCGTCCATTTAAGCTGTGCTAATTATTGTATCTTACTGTAGCCCTTGACCAGGATTGAACTTGCAGCCTTGAGATAACCGTCACTATAGAACTGTAGTTAACTCAACGCTTATATCCACGATACCATGTCGTCCAATTGGGAATGCTTTGATATTAAAGACAAAACTGTTCTTTCAGTGTTCTTTTGAAATTCAATCTTGTCCTCTGCTGATCCGAAACGATCAGCTGATATCAAATATCTGAAAGTCAATCCCCGTCGAAATCTGATGCACATTCCTGACTGTCTAACTAGACAGAATCGATAGAATCGCTGAAAAACGACCAACGGGTGTTTCTATAAAAACAGCGGATCTGATCCACACTCATCTTTTACCGCCATTGATATCGACAGTTTCCGGTTTAAATAGAACATTCACGGATTGATGGAGAGCAAGGCTGTCCCAAGCAATTGGCCTTGCAAGTTATTCCTGTCCCTGTCCGGGGGAGGGGGGGCTTTGAATACAATGGTTTTATACAATTCGGGACGGTACGACCCATCCGCAAAAAAAGGGGAGTTCTGAATATGACTATTATCTGATTCTGAAGTTCGAATTTGTATACAGAACCCCCCCACACACACACACAATGGGCCGGGTTAGCTCAGTCGGTAGAGCGTTCGGCTAGAAACCACAAGGTTCCTAGTTCGATACCAGTCCTCGCCAACTCAGCGTATGAGTAGCACAGGGATATGTGCGGTAAAGTGAGGAGCTGGTGGTAGGTGTGACGCTTCAATTCAGACGCCAAACAATCTCCTTGGTCTAGCGCTATTGAAAAGGGGATAGACTCCCTCGCTGACTAGCTGATATCGATTTTAGGCCGCCCCGACGACTTTACTTACTTACTATATATTAGAAAGGAAGGAAAAACTCAACACCGTAATTCCATAATAAAATTATTTCGACCAAAATTGGGGCCTATATAAATCTAAGTTGATTTAATATAGCTCCCCAAGATCCAGTCTCATCTGATGGAAGATCAGGTTATTTGAGTTGCATAACTGAAAAATTTTACTTCTCAAAAAAAATAAATAAATAAAATGAAAAAATAATTTTTTTTTTTACATTGTTAGACTGTCACTATGGTGACAGGAAGTCAAATGAGAAAAAAGGATACTTTTCAAATTCCTGTTTCTTAGGGGGATGGTAGTTAGACAAAATTAAACTATGAATTAAACTATTGAATGAATCTGAACAAGTATAGAGTAAGAATAAAACAAAAAATTATATAAAAAATAATAAAATATAAATAAATTTAGTGATTTAAAGATTCACTGTATTTATAGATACTGGATCGTACAATAATAATACAGTGTGTCTTAGAAATAGAATCATCCCTTACTACCAATTTTGGATACATCTCATATATATATATATATACATATATATATATATATATATATATATATATATATATATATATATGAGATTTGATAATTTGCTTTAGAAGCATTGTTAAGTAAAGTATATTATTATTTATATTTGTTTTGGGGTGCTTGACGGCAGTTACAATGTGTATATCGTATAAAATTCGATAATTATTGAAAATAATCATGACAAATATCGCGCCCTACGTAGAACATCGTACAGCTGTTTCAACTTTATTAAGTCTCATCAGCGATGTATACTTACGATTTCCCTCCTACAGAAATCGAAAACGGGGATTTAGCACGCAGAATCAGAGACTCTACCACTGGGCCACCGATACGCAGCACACGATACATGTGAAATTAGCTTGTCAAGGATAAATTCGTGACTGCTACTACTACTACTACTACTATACCAAGTAGAGTGGACGTTGAGAAGATCGCAAATTAATATAATATAAAATAATAATTATATACTTTACTCAACAATGCTTCTAAAGCAAATGATCAAATCTCATTCCTTACGACGAAGCATCGACCTAATTTGCGATCTTCTCAACGTTTTTGACACCTTTTGTATACATATATATATAATATATATATATAATATATATATATATATATATATATATATATATATAAGGTGAGTATGACAATTATCTCATTCTGAAGTTCTAATTGAAGTTCTAATTCTGTACACACACACACACACACACACACACACACACATATATATATATATATATATATATATATATATATATATATATATATATATAGAGAGAGAGAGAGAGAGAGAGAGAGAGCGTCCACCTACCAACAACAAGGTTCTTGGTTCGAAACCTGCTCTCGCCAACTCAGCGCATGAGTAGCACTGGGATCTGTGCAGTAAAGTGAGGAGCTGGTGGTAGGTGTGACGCTTCAATTCAGACGCCAAACAATCTCCTTGGTCTAGCGGTAGTAAAAAAGAGGATAGACTCCCTCGCTGTCTGGCTGATAACGACTTTAGGTCAGTCCACCAACTATATATATATATATATATATTATATATATATATATATACCTTGTTTTGGATATAAATTCATTTCGACATATTGTCTCGTCAGTCTGGTCTTTTTTGTTTTAAATACCTCACACCCGGTCTCATTGGTGTGATTCTCTCGTTTTCTTTATTTTTGTCTTTTTCATCAATATATAAAGAAAGAAAACGGGAAAATCACACCGGGGAAACCGGGTGTGAGGTATTTAAAACAAAAAAGACCAGACTGACGAGACAATATGTCGAAATAAATTTATATCCAAAACAAGGTATCCACTTATTTATAATAATCCGTATACGTAAAAATTATACAGGCAAATTGTTATATATATATTGGTTGAATCGTATCAAGAAAACACTTAATATCCTCAACCTACACACACACACACACACACACACACATATATATATATATATATATATATATATATAAGATTTTTGGATTTTTGTTTATTTTAGAAGCATTGTTGAATAAAGTATTTATTATTATTTAGTCCCAGTTTCGATTTCTATCGGAGGGAAATCGTTAGTATACATCGCTGATGAGACTTAATAAAGTTGAAACAGTCTGTACGATGTTCTACACACAGAATAATTCTTTACCGAATAATTCTTTACCGAATAATTCTTTACCGAAATTCACTTGTCATTATTATCTTCTATAATTATCGAATTTTATGCGATATGCGCATTATGATTGCCTTCAAGCAAAAATACAAATAATAATATATAATGTATATATATATATATATATGTTTGTGATTTTTTCAAGTTTTCTGACCAACTTTTTAATATTTGGGTGGAATTCGTGGATTAGTCTACCAAAGTTCATGTCCCGAGTACTTTCGGAGAGGGTATCAGGCTTAAACTGGAGAAATTGTAATGGAGACTACGAGGCTGTGCCCAGAAGAACGCACACATAACAGACGATCTGATTGCATCTACAGAAAAAAGTGTCGGAGGACCCTGGTATTGGGATTCGGGTTTTGTCACGTGAATTGAATGTTTCAGCCTCTACCATGAAGCTTGCACTCAATGAAGATCTTCGCTATTACTCATAGAAGCGTCGCAGAGGTCAACCGTTCCCAGAAAAGTCCCATGAATATCGTCTGACAAAGGCGAAGAAACTTCTGAACAAAGTGTAATATCCTGCTGAACCACAAACAATCTGGTTGTTTTGCCAAGATCAAAAGCACAATACGTAGAATAACCGATGGCTTGCATACAGAACAAAGGACAATCCTCGTGTCATGCAGACTAAATTTCCCCAAACTCTGATGGTTTTCGGATGTGTGTTCTCTGAGGGTGATGTGAGACCTCTGCATTTCTACAGAGAGGGTATCAGGTTGAATTCAGATGCCTACCTGGAGTTGCTGGATAACAAGCGTAGCCAATGGTAGGCCATATGTATGGCAGCAGTATTCGGCCCCTTGATACACCTCTGGGAATAGTCAAAAATGGCTGTTAGCGAATTTTTACGATTACACCAGTACGACTTCACCAGTACTACGAACTCCTCAGATCTTAACTCCATGGATTATTATGTATGTGGCGCTGTTGAAAAAGACGCCAATGGCCGTGCCTGTACCACAAAAGCCCGGTTAATCGGTAGTTTTTGAAACCCTTCCCAGGGAAACTGTAACATCAGCTTGCTCCAGGTTCTGGAGTAGGATTGGGGCTATGATCGACGCTAATAGCGGTTATTTCGAGTAGGGTAATTTACGTGCTTGTTGAATTTCTTTACAATCCATAATTTCTTGTAGTTACCAAGCACTTTTTCTTTTTCCTTATGAAAACTGTCAAATTTTTTCCAAACACCCGGTATATATATATATATATATATATATATATATATATATATATACCGTGTGTTCGGGAAAAATCTGAATGAATGAATATATATATATATATATATATATATATATAATATATTATATACCGAATATTTATATACATAAATATATATATCATCCTATATATATATATATATATATATATATATATATAGAGAGAGAGAGAGAGAGAGATATTTATATATATATAGATAGATATATATATGATTATATATATATATATATATATTAGCTCAGTCGGTAGAGCGTTCGGCTAGAAACCACAAGGTTCCTAGTTCGATACCGGCCCCCGCCAACTCAGCGTATGAGTAGCACAGGGATCTGTGCGGTAAAGTAAGGAGCTGATGGTAGGTGTGGCGCTCCACCTCAGATGCTAAAACAATCTCCTTGGTCTAACGCTATTGAAAAGGGTATAGACTCCCTCGTTGACTGGCTGATACCGACTTTAGGCCGCCCCGTCGACTTTACTTTTTACTTTTTATATATACACAGTATTATGTATAGAGAGTGATATATATACTGATATATATATATATATATATATATATATATATATATATATATATATATATATATATATATATATATGAATTATCCTACTATTTCTCTTGAAGCAATATCTTTGTCGATAAATATGAAAAAAAGAAGCCATTATCTTGTTGAGAAACTTTCAATTTGCAAAGGTTAAGCCGGAGCCCCCGAAACGATAGCTTCATAATTCCGCACCTTTTCTTATGCAGAATTGGCAGTGCCAGTTATTGACTTCCCACTCCCAGCAAGATTCGATGGAACAGCATCTATCACGAAACACCGGACCTTCTAACACCGGGGAAAAGTGTCCTTTCGGATCATTCTGAATCATTTTAATTGGTACATGGATCTCTCATTTACAGTTCGGTGCCATTTTGACAAGGGGAAAGCCGGAAGCCCCCCTGGGGATTTTATAAGCATTGGTGCTATTAATTCGTTTGACGCCGTTGAAGAAGGTGGTTGGCTTTGGTCGTCAGTATTTCTGAATGAGGACAATTGTCGCGTATCGCGAAAGTTATCTTTCTTTCGGGGTCTTTTTTCGTATTCCGGGTATTAATAAGATAATGATCGATAATTGTCTATGGAATTTCAGAATGGAATTTCAGAATGTCTTGTATTCACGTTCTAAGATGATTTTAAGTAATTTCATATACGACGGTGGTAAAAATTCTATGAATAAGTAAGTAGGAAATTATATATATATATATATATATATTTTATATATATATATATATATATATATATATATATATATATATATATATATATATAAAGTAAATGCTGATTTATATAAGAAAGGAGGAATTGTGTAGCCCAATCGATTGAGAATTGGCCAAGTAATCGCAAGGTTCGAGGTATGGTACCTAAAATAATTATGATAAGTAGGGGAGTATATACACATAGACACACACAAATATATATATATATATATATATATATATATATATATATATATATATATATTTGTGTGTGTGTGTGTGTGTGTGTGTGTGTGTATGCATGTTGATATATGATACATGTTACTGTGTTGGTAATTATACCTGTGGTAAACAAAATGGCCTTACTTTCTCGTGTATATATATATATATATATATATATATTATATATATATATATATTAAGGAAATTGAAAAAACACAGGTTTAAATAAGTTGAGTGGCAAGTTTATTGGCCGACGCTGCAGTGTTTCGGTCTATTAATTAGATCATCTTCAGGGCATTGGTTGGTATAAGGAAGGTGATAAAAAATTTTATCAGAGAATAACGAGAAAAGCAAGTGATAGTCCTTGTTTATCAGTCTGTTCCAAATTTGAAATCTGAAGAAAGGACGCTGAAAAGTGGACGGTTTGAAATATGACGTCAAATTTTCTCTTTTACGGTGTGAGTATGAGAGTGTGTGAGTGTGTGTATCGAAAAAAGGCATTGTGCATTCTTAGGTGTTTTGTGTGTGTAGTTGCACGTGTGTGTATAAATCTTTTGCGATAAACGACATCGAAAACAAACCTCAAGGTTGTGTGTGTATGTGTGTGTGTGTGTGTGTGTCTGTGTGTGTGTGTGTGTGTGTGTGTGTGTGTGTGTTGCATAATGTGGTAGCATAGATTATTGATAACACCCTGTAGCGAGAATGCAAAGAGCACAAATGGAAAAATACATACCGTTTGGGAAGTTTGACCCGCAAAGGTGGGAATATTGCAAGACACGTAAGACTTAGTTAGGTGACCAGTTTAAAACCAGACCTCAGGCAAAACAGACGTGTCCTACATCGGTTATATCTCCACGCGATGAATTAAAATGAGCTAAAATAAAGCTTTCTCAAAGTATTAACAAATCTTGTTAATTAATTAAGTATGATTTAAAATATGCCCTTAATAAGAAGCCCTTAGAAAAGAAGAGACGACAAGAACTGAAAAGAAAGAAAGATGTAAAAAAAAGAACTTAGACGATCACGATAGCCGAAATAGAAAAGGAAGAAGGAAACGAAAACATGGCGACTAGACAATGAAAAAGTAAGTCACGAATATATCTATCTGTCTGTCTGTCTGTCTGTCTCTCTCTCTCTCTATATATATATATATATATATGTATCACGAAGTAACTCTCTCCCCCCTCTCTCTCTCATGCGAAGAACACTATTGTTTATATACCCGCAACATGAGCATATATATATATATATATATATATATATATATATAATGGACACGATGAGAGGAGTTCACATCGTATATATATATATATATATATATATATATATATATATATATATATAGTAAAGGCTCGTTTATAAAAAATAAGAAAGGTATTGTTCAGTGGCTAGAGCATCGGCCTGGTGAGTTTCTGTTACTTATTAAGTAACTTCCTTCCTAATATATATATATATATATATATATATATATATATATATATTTATAAGGTGTGTCACAAAAGTATCGAGATTTTTTGTATTCTTTGACACACTTTCTGAGGAAAATAATATTCCATTCATTCTTCATTTCTATCTTGGTGAATACAGCTTTAACCTAGCTATTTTTTGA
>CM042174.1:32403669-32408669 GCA_023376005.1 Doryteuthis pealeii | reverse complement strand
AATCAACCAAAGGGATTTTTCACGAGGGCTTTTTGCACGTCTTTGTGTCATCATCAGGTGGGAAACTGGTGGAATTTTTCGTTGTCTCGCTTTTAAAACAAGCAGTAGCAGTAGGAATTATATATATACTAGCAAATATATGCACCCTCCGCCGGGTGCAAGTATTTAAGTTTTAATGTAATGAAATATTGTATTAAATTAGAAAGTCTAATAAGAAGGCAGATAAAAAGATTTGAAAAAGAGTGGGGTTATAATAGAAAAATAGAAATGAAACTTACTCTTCCATCACTGCCGTCTTTCATTGCTGAATTTTACTTATTTAACTATTTAGTTTAATTAGGAAATAAAGAATAAAATTACACTTATTTTTTCTTGTTAATGGATTTCATTTAAGATTCATTGAAGAGATTTTTGCTTATATTCATTAAAATAAAACCAAACAATTAGAAATCAATAATACTAAACACATATTTAATAAAATCACATTTTTAATATCAATATGCAAATTAGCCTTCCAATTCACACTGTAAACCGCTATTTTTTGTATATATAAATACAATTGCATGTTATTTGTATGTAGATATGGACAACACTAATAAAAAGGTGAAGCAATTTTATTAATAATTGAGGTTTAAATATAAATAAAATCATGGAGAATGTGATGTAAATAACGAAGGGAATTGAGACTTGAATAGTAATATAGTTTCGGTTACAGACAGAAAAACATACAATCTTCATTATAATAAGATATATATATATATATATATATATATGTGTGTGTGTGTGTGTGTGTGTGTGCTTATGAAGAGGGGTGACTTAACGGAGAAGATAAAATATCGATTTAGTCGCATCCTTCGATCGTCGATAAAATAATCAACTGAAAAAGTCGGCGTTATTATTGATTATAAAACTGTTCGTTTGTTATGCAGGTTTAGTGAAATGGTATAGTCAGAAAGCCTACTCAGGTTTCACCCAGTATTCGTCTTCAGGGCTATCGGTGATGATTTAATTTAGTCATCGCAGATAGCCCTGATGATCTGAACGAGGTGAAAACTGGGTAGGCTTTCTGACTATAGGATTTTACTATATATATATATATATATATATATATATATATATATATATATATATATATAAAAATGTGTTATTCTGGTTCCAAAGGGAGAAAATTCAATATTTTATAAAAAAGGAAGGTCCGCAAAATGTATTTTGTTCTCAGAAAAAAATTTAATTCTTTTTGTTTTACATGTGCAACACGTGTTTCAGATCTTCTGGTATCTTCATCAGGCTTTGATTGATAATATTTCATATTATCAATCAAAGCCTGAAGAAGATACCAGAAGATCTGAAACACGTGTTGCACATGTAACAAAAAGAATTAAATTTTTTTCTGAGAACAAAATACATTTTGCGACCTTCCTTATATATATATATATATATATATATATATATATATATATATATATATATATATATTAGAAAGAGAGAGAGAGAGAGAGGGAGAGATTTAAAACAACTTTTGAGATGAACAAAGAAATCACAGTGCTCAATTACAAATTTGTAGGAGCTTTATTTATTTATTTGTTGAATTTTTTTAAAAATATAATTGTTTTCCATAGGCAACTACCCAGGTTTCAGGCTATTTTGCCAATCATCAGGTTGCTAATAATTCTTCTAGTGTTTATGTGAAGACATTTCTTGCTGTTATGTTTTTGGACCGCAAATTACGTCGTTGATTATTGTGGACAGCTCTTTATGCTTTGGATTTTATTTGAATTTTTTGAATTTCTGCATTTTCTCAAAAAATGCTCACAAAGTTATTCTCCTTTAATCTTATCAAATTTGGTTCTTATTTGGAATAGAAGAGAGAGAGAGAGAAGAGAGAGAGAGAGAAGAGAGAGAGAGAGAGAGAGAGAGAGAGAGTATATGGTTGTATTAGAATCGGTGGGCGAGGATCTTAATAAACTTGGTAGGATGTTAAAACTGCATCTAATAGTGAAATTCCAATTCTGAGGCCCTGAAGAGTGTGGAGCACCCCTTTTCCGCAATTACAGATGCACTTTGACCTGGAGTGAAAAAAAATAAGTTAACAAAATTGTGTTTTAAAAATTGAGTTTTTAAAAAAAAAGAGGTGCAGTCGGTGAAATTCTAAAGCCCAAGCCAACAGGGCTGTTTTTGAATTTGAATGAATTAAAAAATCCCATTCATTTGAACGAAGTCTCAAAGAATTCTATTAAAAATTACAATTGGACTGGAAATTGCTTTATTTTTGCTGACAAATAAATAGTATTCAAATTGCTTTAATAAAAGTCTTTTTTTTCATAGGTCACGTTCACATATATACGAGGGTGAGACAAACAAATAATGCCATTTTGTTTAGGACTGGTTCATCATTAGCATCAAGGGTCGCCACCCACGGTGAACATGTGGGCCCTAGTGGAGGAGTCTTACCCCTCTGCAGAGGTGCAGTTGGTTTATTCTAACGAGCCAGCTTTGGTTAGGGTGTACGATTCAAGGTTAATTAATGAACATACAATTTCAACAAGTTGTGAGACAAAACATTTAATATATATAGCCGCACATGGAAACGATCAGGATACATAAATTACAGGAAAATAGAACATGTAAATACATATACAATATTTAGGTATAAACAAGATACCCAAATATACGTAAAATATAAATGTTACAGACATGGAACTAAAGGATAGTCCATGCTGTATAAAGGACATAAAGTAATGTAAGGGGGGGGGCAAAAACCTCACCGAGAAGGGGGTAGATAGACTCTAGACCATAGCAGTTCTTGAGAAAATCCAGCAAAAATAGGAAGACAAGTTCAAATCAGGCGCTTAAATACCAGAGGTCCCCTAGTGGGAACAAACGGCAACGCAGCGAGCAGATAACTCTTCCATGCAAAGGGAAGATATTGACCCGAAAGTAAACGTAAAAGCGTCACTGGAGTTCGAACTCGCTTATTACTATGTCACAGTGTAACACGTTAGCCACTACACCACAGGGATGCTCCTTAACTTTTACTAGCAAATATATGCATCCTCCGGGTGCAAGTATTTAAGTTTTAATGTAATAAAATATTGTATTAAATTAGAAAGGGCGAATGAAAACTAAATAAGAATACAGATAAAAAGATTTGAAACAGAGGGTATAATAAAAGATTTGAAACAGAGGGAGTATAATAAAAAATGGAACAACTGAAACTTACTCTTCCATACTTCTCGTCTTTCATTGTTATTTTTTCTAATTTAAGTATTTAGTTAAAAAGAGGAAGTAAAGAATAAAATGACAGTTATTTTATATTGTTAATGGATTTCATTTAAGATTCATTGAAGAGATTTTTGCTTATATTCATTAATAAAACCAAACAGTTAGAAATCAATAATACTAAGCACATATTTATTAATTCGATTTTTTTTAATATTAATATGCAAATTAGCCTTCCGTTCACACTGTTAACCGCTATTTTGTTGTATATATAAATATAATTGCATGTTGTTAATATGTAGACATAGTTACAGTATTAATAATGTTATGACAAATTTTTATTAATAATTTGAGGTTAATAAAATAAAATCATGGAGAATGTGATGTCTGTAACTCAAGAGAATTGTGACGTTGAGTAGGAATATAGTTTCGCGTTACAGACAGAAAAACAACACAATCTCCATTATTAATAAGATTGTTATATGTTAGAAACAATTTTGGTGTTCTTTCATGAGCGTTAGTAAAAACTTCTAGAGATTTGAACAAATCGCTGTATCCTGGGCAGGCGATCTTTTCAGGTGCAGGGATTGGTTATTGTATTGTACGCAGTTGGATTCCGTCTACGTTTATGGGATTGATGTCTGATTAACAAAAACCGCTTTTCAGGGGAACCCATTGATTTGGGGTATTATAGGCCAAGCCGTATTGAAGATAATGGGTAATAATTTATCATATCCCTGTTTATTATCGGCGGTGTGCGGTACGTTTATTTTTCGGTGACCATACATTGCTGTCAAATCATACACCCCATTTATGAGTCTTGTCTTAATAATATATATTATTATATTATTATATATATATATATATATATATATATATATATATATGTATATATATATAATATATATTATATATGTATATATATATATATATATATATAATATATATGTATATATATATATATATTAAAATAAGTGTATTTGGCCAGCAATTTTTTCTTTCATACAAGTTTTGCTGAACTATACAGACAATTCTTGGTCGGACAAGTTTTTGGTTGATCCTTCAATTTTCGGGCCATCTTTTTGGTGTCGGGTGTAACTGGTGTAACAGCCACCAAAGGTTTCGATACGAGCGCTATCGTTCAATACACTTTGCCATCATCAGGTAGGAACGATGGTATGGTTTGTGTTTCTTTTTAACAAGAACGAGTAGTTAGCCAAGGAATTAGAAGTTGGTCACACTATTCATACCATATGGAGTCGCATGTTTTCATGTAAAGATTATATTAATTTTTTTCCAATACAAGAAATTTGATACTCATAAGACTGTTTATACGGGGGGTAGGAAAAACATTTTTCTATTGTGTATATATTATATTATATATATATATATATATATATATATATAAAGTTAAAAGAAAGGAAATGATCCGACAATTGAGTAAAAACGAAGACGTTACAATGCCCACGTTCGGTGAATATTGTAACGTCTTTCGTTTGCAGTATTAGGTTTTTTTTTTGTAAACTCATTTTGACTTTCCTCTCCACCCAAACAACTACGGGAGTGAATGAGCTCTGATTGATGATTTTTGTAAATTCGAAATATTGATCAGTATCAGCTTTTGCATTATAATTATAAATTGTCTTTCTTTCTTTTAAACAGCATTGTTGTGATGTTTCATTCCACCTTTTCTTCTCATATATATATATATATATATATATATGAGAAGTAAATACTGTTGTATACTGCTTTCTTCAAACTCCGCTATCATTCATCTTCTT
>CM042174.1:32398638-32403569 GCA_023376005.1 Doryteuthis pealeii | reverse complement strand
GAAGAGAGATACAGTATTCCGGTTTAAATAGAAACATTCACGGATTGATGGAGAGCAAGGCTGTCCAAGCAATTGGCCTTGCAAGTTATTCCTGTCCCTGTCCGGGGAGGGGGGGCTTTGAATGCAGTGGTTTTATACAATTCAGGACGGTACGACCCATCCGCAAAAAAAGGGGAGTTCTGAATATGACTATTATCTGATTCTGAAGTTCGAATTTGTATACAGAACCCCACCACCACACACACACACACAATGGGCCGGGTTAGCTCAGTCGGTAGAGCGTTCGGCTAGAAACCACAAGGTTCCTAGTTCGATACCGGTCCTCGCCAACTCAGCGTATGAGTAGCACAGGGATCTGTGCGGTAAAGTAAGGAGCTGGTGGTAGGTGTGGCGCTCCACCTCAGATGCTAAAACAATCTCCTTGGTCTAGCGCTATTGAAAAGGGGATAGACTCCCTCGCTGACTGGCTGATATCGATTTTAGGCCGCCCCGACGACTTTACTTACTTACTTACTATATATTAGAAAGGAAGGAAAAACTCAATACCGTAATTCCATAATAAAATTATTTCGACCAAAATTGGGGCCTATTTAATAAAAGTTGATTTAATATAGCTCCCCAAAATTCAGTCTCATCAGATGGAAGATCAGGTTATTTGAGTTGCATAACTGAAAATTTTACTTCTCAAAAAAAAAAAAAAATAAAATAAAATAAAAAAATAATTTTTTTTACATTGTTAGACTGTCACCATGGTGACAGGAAGTCAAATGAGAAAAAAGGATACTTTTCAAATTCCTGTTTCTTAGGGGGATGGTAGTCAGACAAAATTAAACTATGAATTAAACTACTGAATGAATCTGAACAAGTATAGAGTAAGAATAAAACAAAAAAATTATATAAAAAATAATAAAATATAAATAAATTTAGTTATTTAAAGATTCACTGTATTTATAGATACTGGATCATACAATAATAATATAGTGTCTCTTAGAAATAGAATCATCCCTTACTACCAAATTTTGGATACATCTTATATATATATATATATATATATATATGTGTGAGATTTGATAATTTGCTTTAGAAGCATTGTTAAGTAAAGTATATTATTATTTGTTTTGGGGTGCTTGACGGCAGTTACAATGTGTATATCGTATAAAATTCGATAATTATTGAAAATAATCATGTCAAATATCGCGCCCTACGTAGAACATCGTACAGCTGTTTCAACTTTATTAAGTCTCATCAGCGATGTATGCTTACGATTTCCCTCCTACAGAAATCGAAAACGGGGATTCAGCACGCAGAATCAGAGACTCTACGGCTGGGCCACCGATACGCAGCACACGATACATGTGAAATTAGCTTGTCAAGGATAAATTCGTCACTACTACTACTACTACTAATACTACTATACCAAGTAGAGTGGACGTTGAGAAGATCGCAAATTAATATAATATAAAATAATAATTATATACATTACTCCACAATGCTTCTAAAGCAAATGATCAAATCTCATTCCTTACGACGAAGCATCGGCCTAATTTGCGATCTTCTCAACGTTTTTGACCCACCTTATATTATATATACTAGTAAATATATGCACCCTCTGGGTGCAAGTATTTAAGTTTTAATCTAATAAAATATCATGTTAAATTAGAAAGGCTAATGAAACTGAATAAGAATTCAGATAAAAATATTTGGAACAGAGGGGGTATAATCGGAAAATAGAACAACTTTGAAACTAACTGTTCCACCATTTTCCCTTACTCCCGTCTTTCAGTGGTAAATTTCCCTAATTTAACTATTTAGTTAAAATAGGAAGAAAAGAATAAAATTACAGTTATTTCTTTATGTTAATAGATTTCTGTTAAGATTTATCCCCGAGATTTTTGCTCATATTTATTAAGATAAAACCAAACAATTAGAAATCAATATACTAAGCATATATTTATTAAATCAAATTTTTTTAAGATCAATATGCAAATTAGCCTTCCCATTCACACTGTAAACCGCTATTTCGTTGAATATATAAATATAATTGCAGGTTATTAGTATGTAGATATTGTTAACAGTCTTAATGATGTAAAGCAATTTTACTAATAAATTGAGGTTTAAAATAAAAATATAACCATGGAGAATGTGATGTTAATAACAAAGGGAATTGTGACTTGTATAGTAATATAGTTTCGGTTACAGACAGACAAACCACAATCTCCATTATAATAAGATATATATATATAAGGTGAATTCTGAAGTTCTAATTGAAGTTCTAATTCTGTACACACACACACACACACACACACATATATATATATATATATATATATAATATATATATATATATAGAGAGAGAGAGAGAGAGAGAGAGCGAGAGAGAGAGCTTCCACCTAGGAACAACAAGGTTCCTGGTTCGAAACCTGCTCTCGCCAACTCAGCGCATGAATAGCACTGGGATCTGTGAAGTAAAGTGAGGAGCTGGTGGTAGGTGTGGCGCATCAATTTAAACGCCAAACAATCTCCTTGGTCTAGCGCTAGTGAAAAGAGGATAGACTCCCTCGCTGTCTGGCTGATAACAACTTTAGGTCAGTCCACCAACTATATATATATATATATATATATATATATATATACCTTGTTTTGGATATAAATTCATTTCGACATATGGTCTCGTCAGTCCGTTCTTTTTTGTTTTTTGTTTTGTTTTTTGTTTTAAATACCTCACACCCGGTCTCATTGGTGTGATTCTCTCGTTTTCTTTATTTTTGTCTTTTTCATCAATATATAAAGAAAGAAAACGGGAAAATCACACCAGTGAAACCGGGTGTGAGCTATTTAAAACAAAAAAGACCAGACTGACGAGACAATATGTCGAAATAAATTTATATCCAAAACAAGGTATCCACTTATTTATAATAATCTGTATACGTAAAAATTATACAGGCAAATTGTTATATATATATTGGTTGAATCGTATCAAGAAAACACTTAATCTCCTCAACCTACACACACACACACACACACACACACACATATATATATATATATATATAATATATATATATATATATATATATAAGATTTTTGGATGTTTGTTTATTTTAGAAGCATTGTTGAATAAAGTATATATTATTATTTAGTCCCAGTTTCGATTTCTATCGGAGGGAAATCGTTAGTATACATCGCTGATGAGACTTAATAAAGTTGAAACAGTCTGTACGATGTTCTACACAGAGAATAATTCTTTACCGAATAATTCTATACCGAATAATTCTTTACCGAAATTCACTTGTCATTATTATCTTCTATAATTATCGAATTTTATGCGATATGCGCATTATGATTGCCTTCAAGCAAAAATACAAATAATAATATATAATGTAATATATATATTATATATATATATATTATATATATATATATATATATATATAGTTTTTGTGATTTTTTCAAGTTTTCTGACCAACTTTTTAATATTTGGGTGGAATTCGTGGATTAGTCTACCAAAGTTCATGTCCCGAGTACTTTCGGAGAGGGTATCAGGCTTGAACTGGAGAAATTGTAATGGAGACTACGAGGCTGTGCCCAGAAGAACGCACACATAACAGACGATCTGATTGCATCTACAGAAAAAAGTGTCGGAGGACCCTGGTATTGGAATTCGGGTTTTGTCACGTGAATTGAATGTTTCAGCCTCTACCATGAAGCTTGCACTCAATGTAGACCTACGCTACTACTCATACAAGCGTCGCAGAGGTCAACCGTTCCCAGAAAAGTCCCATGAATATCGTCTGACAAAGGCGAAGAAACTTCTGAACAAAGTGTAATATCCTGCTGAACCACAAACAATCTGGTTGTTTTGCCAAGATCAAAAGCACAATACGTAGAATAACCGATGGCTTGCATACAGTACAAAGGACAATCCTCGTGTCATGCAGACTAAATTTCCCCAAACTCTGATGGTTTTCGGATGTGTGTCCTCTGAGGGTGATGTGAGGCCTCCGCATTTCTACAGAGAGGGTATCAGGTTGAATTCAGATGCTTACCTGGAGTTGCTGGATAACAAGCGTAGCCAATGGTAGGCCATATGTATGGCAGCAGTATTCGGCCCCTTGTTACACTCTGGGAATAGTCAAAATGGCTGTTAGCGAATTTTTACGATTACACCAGTACGACTTCACCAGTACTACGAACTCCTCAGATCTTAACTCCATGGATTATTATGTATGTGGCGCTGTTGAAAGACGCCAATGGCCGTGCCAGTACACAAAGCCCGGTTAATCGGTAGTTTTTGAAACCCTTCCCAGGGAAACTGTAACATCAGCTTGCTCCAGGTTCTGGAGTAGGATTGGGGCTATGATCGACGCTAATGGCGGTTATTTCGAGTAGGGTAATTTCCGTGCTTGTTGAATTTCTTTACAATCCATAATTTCTTGTAGTTACCAAGCACTTTTTCTTTTTCCTTATGAAACTGTCAATTTTTTTCCAAACACCCGGTATATATATATTTATATATATATATATATATATATATATATATATATATATATATATATATACCGGGTGTTCGGGAAAAATCTGAATGAATGAATGAATATATATATATATATATATAACCAGATATTTATATACATAAATATATATATCATCCTATATATATATATATATATATATATATAGAGAGAGAGAGAGAGAGAGAGATGTTTATATATATAATAGATATATAGATATATGATTATATATATGTAGATATATATATGATTTATATATATATATATATATATATATATATATTATATATAGTGGGTATAAATAAATGGATATATATATATATATATATATACAGAATGATATGTATACATATATATATATATTCAGAATAGTATATATATACAGAATAGTGTATATATATATATATAAATCTTATTCAC
>CM042174.1:32388638-32396138 GCA_023376005.1 Doryteuthis pealeii | reverse complement strand
AACGGTTTGAAATATGACGTCAAATATTCTCTTTTACGATGTGAGTATGAGAGTGTGTAAGTGTGTGTATCGAAAAAAGGCATTGTGCATTCTTAGGTGTTTTGTGTGTGTGGTTGCGCGTGTGTGTATAAATCTTTTGCGATAAACGACAGCGAAACAAACCTCAAGGTTGTGTGTGTGTGTGTGTGTGTGTTGTGTGTGAGTGTGTGGTGTGTGTGTGTGTGTGTGTGTTTGTGTGTGTGGTGTGTGTGTGTTGCATAATGTGGTAGCATAGATTATTGATAACACGCAAAGAGCACAAATGGAAAAATACATACAGTTTGGGAAGTTTGACCCCCAAAGGTGGGAATATTGCAAGACTCGTAAGTTAGGTGACCAGTTTAAAACCAGACCTCAGGCAAAACAGACGTGTCCTACATCGGTTAACATTCTGCGCGATGAATTAAAATGGGCTAAAATAAAGCTTTGTCAAAGTATTAACAAATCTTGTTAATTAATTAAGTATGACTTAAAATATGCCCTTAATAAGAAGCCCTTAGAAAAGAAGAGACGACAAGAACTGAAAAGAAAGAAAGATGTAAAAAAAATGAACTTAGACGATCACGATAGCCGAAATAGAAAAGGAAGAAGGAAACGAAAACATGGCGACTAGACAATGAAAAAGTAAGTCACGAATATATCTATCTGTCTGTCTGTCTGTCTGTCTCTCTCTCTCTCCCTCTTTCTCTCTCTCTCTCTCTATGTATCACGAAGTAACTCTCTCCCCCCCTCTCTCTCTCTCTCATGCGAAGAACACTATTGTTTATATACCCGCAACATGAGCATATATATATATATATATATATATATATATATATATTTATATATAATGGACACGATGAGAGGAGTTCACATCGTATATATATATATATATATATATATATATATATATATATATATATATATATATATACATATACATATATAGTAAAGGCTCATTTATAAAAAAATAAGATAGGTCTTGTTCAGTGGCTAGAGCATCGGCCTGGTGAGTTTCTGTTACTTATTAAGTAACTTCCTTCCTAATATATATATATATATATATATATATATATATATATATATATATATTATATATATATATATATATATATATTTATAAGGTGTGTCACAAAAGTATCGAGATTTTTTGTATTCTTTGACACACTTTCTGAAAATAATATTCCATTCATTCTTCATTTCTATCTTGGTAAATACAGCTTTAACCTAGCTACTTTTTGACACACCTTGTATTCTGAAGAAAAATATAATGAATAGAATGTTATTTTTTCAGACTGCCAAGTGTTTCAAAAAGAACAACAATCTCGATACATTTTTGACTCACCTTACACACACGCACACACACACACACACATACACACACACACACACACACACACACACACACACACATATATATATATTATATATATATATATAATATATATATATATATATAAAGTAATATATATAATATATAAAGTAACGGCTCGTTTATATAATAAGACATTTGAATAACCTTCAAGAATGAATAAAACAAAACGTCTTCAACATAAAATAACCCAACAAGTGTTGACATGCCATTAATTCTATCCAGCCAACCTTATAGTTAGCTTTTAACAGAATATCACCCAATAAGTTCAGATAAGTTTGCCAGTCAACCTTTCATTCCAGATGTCATCAAATTACTAAATTCCCTGTATAGCTTTGGGTTTGATACCACTCTCTTATTTACTATTAACAAGTAAGACTTTTCCTATTTTGTATGTCCTACACATACTGCTGGTTCATAAAACCATAAGAGAACAGTTTAGGCTGTTGTCTCCAGCGCTTTGGAGACCTTACTTAAAGGATTAGCCTCACATATATATATATATATATATATATATATATATATATATATATATATATAGTATGAACAAAAAGTGATGAGACAAACAGGAATATTTCTTTTATGTTATTTATTTTCAACTAGTTTCGACCTTAGGTCATCGTCAGGAGAAAATTTCTTGGTTATGAAAATTATTTATGGAGATTTTAATTGAAATATTTTTATATATTATTATAATCGTATGTCAGAGGAGTGTATTAGAAGTAGCGATTCCATCTGTTCCATGAAAAAAACCTCTTTGAGGTGGGTCCTTTATTAATGCTTTTATATATGTGAGGAGGAGGGGTTCTTGGGAGTTGTGTGTATGACCATCTATGTACACATATAAATGTATGTGTGTGCATATATGTGTGTGAGTGTGAGTGTTTGTGTGTATCACGGTACTTGGTATATATATATATATTATAATGTATATATATATTATAATATATATATATATATATATATATATATATATATATTATAATATATATATTATGATATATATATATATATATATATATATATATATATATATATATATATATATATATATATACTGAGAGAAATTTAATTTGCCACAGCCTGAGAAATGATGCCTAATTTTGCCTCGGGACAACATGTGAATGTCCCTTAGTTTGAAATACGTACGTGTATTAATCTGTACACCAGGTTATTTATCATAATCCCCTTACGTTAGTTGTACACTCAATTGTTAGTAAATTCAAACACTCCCTTTGAGAAGGCGCCAAAATTACTCAAGATAAAATGTCGGCCACATCATAAACCTGTTGTTTTTAAACCGAAATTTACTTAAATATTCAAGCCCGGCCATGTTGCACAGGAAAATGTTTTTTTTTTTGGGGGGGGGGTTAAATGCCACAGTTTTCTTGTCTGAAGTTCATTGTATATATTATATATTAAATATTCACACAAGTGTTTTTCTTATCTTCCTTTCTGTTTATTCAATTATATTATATAATGGATATATTCATGCACAAATTGGTCATCTAAGAAACGAGGTTCGACTATTTTCCAGCAACAATGAGACTTGTACAAGGAATTACATACTCATCCGATTAGAAAGCACAGTGGCTAACGTACTGAACTGCAATGTCGTAGTAAGCGAGTTCGAAATCCAGTGGTGCTTTTAAATTCACTATCGGTTTAATACCCTTGTGATTTTATGTCACATCCTACACATAAAGAACGGGTGATTTGAACAACTCGCTGTATCCTGGGCAGGCGATTTTCAGGTCTGGAATTGGATATTGTTGTACACAGTTTGATTCCGTCTACGTTCATGGGTTTGAGAATTATTAAACGAAATCAGCTTTTCAGAGGAACCCACGATTTGGGGTATTATAGACCAGGCCGCATTGAAAATCAGTGGGTAATACTTTATCATCATCCCGCGTTTTTTTCGGGGTCAGGGAAGCACGTTTGATTTTTAAGTGACCCATACATTGCTGTTTAAATCCTGCACTCAATTTATGAGTCTCTCTTAATGCTTATATATATACACCTATATATATATATATATGTGTGTGTGTGTGTGTGTGTGTGTGTGTGTAGTAAAAATATATATGTTGTAAAGATATGTGGAACAAAGAACAAGACTCAGACAAGTGTATATATATATATGTATATAAGGTGTGTCAAAAAAGAATCGAGATTTTTTTGTATTCTTTGACACACTTTGTATTCTGGGGAAAATAACATTCCATTCATTCTTTATTCCTATCTTGGTAAATACAGCTTTAACCTTGCTACTTTTTGACACACCTTGTATTCTGGAAAAAATAATGAATAGAATGTAATTTTTTTCAGGCAGCTAGGTGTTTCAAAAAGAACAAAAATCTCGATACATTTTTGACTCACCTTATATATATATATATATATATATATATATATATATATATATATATATATATATATATATATATATATTGGTGTAGCAATCAACCAAAGGGATTTTTCACGGGCGCTTTTTGCACGTCTTTGTGTCATCATCAGGTGGGAAACTGGTGGAATTTTTCGTTGTCTCGCTTTTAAAACAAGCAGTAGCAGTAGGAATTATATATATACTAGCAAATATATGCACCCTCCGCCGGGTGCAAGTATTTAAGTTTTAATGTAATGAAATATTGTATTAAATTAGAAAGTCTAATAAGAAGGCAGATAAAAAGATTTGAAACAGAGTGGGGTTATAATAGAAAAATAGAAATGAAACTTACTCTTCCATCACTCCCGTCTTTCATTGCTGAATTTTACTTATTTAACTATTTAGTTAAATTAGGAAATAAAGAATAAAATGACAGTTATTTTTTCTTGTTAATGGATTTCATTTAAGATTCATTGAAGAGATTTTTGCTTATATTCATTAAAATAAAACCAAACAATTAGAAATCAATAATACTAAGCCCATATTTAATAAAATCACATTTTTAATATCAATATGCAAATTAGCCTTCCCATTCACACTGTAAACCGCTATTTTTTGTATATATAAATACAATTGCATGTTATTTGTATGTAGATATGGACAACACTAATAAAAAGGTGAAGCAATTTTATTAATAATTGAGGTTTAAATATAAATAAAATCATGGAGAATGTGATGTAAATAACGAAGGGAATTGAGACTTGAGTAGTAATATAGTTTCGGTTACAGACAGAAAAACACACAATCTCCATTATAATAAGATATATATATATATATATATATATATATATATATGTGTGTGTGTGTGTGTGTGTGTGTGTGCTTATGAAGCGTGGTGACTTAACGGAAAAGATAAAATATTGATTTAGTCGCAACCTTCGACCGTCGATAAAATAATCAACTGAAAAAGTCGGCGTTATTATTGATTATAAAACTGCTCGTTTGTTATGCAGGTTTAGTGAAATGGTATAGTCAGAAAGCCTACTCAGGTTTCACCCAGTATTCGTCTTCAGGGCTATCGGTAATGATTTAATTTAGTCATCGCAGATAGCCCTGATGATCTGAACGAGGTGAAAACTGGGTAGGCTTTCTGACTATAGGATTTTACTATATATATATATATATATATATATAAATGTGTTATTCTGGTTCCAACGGGAGAAAATTCAATATTTTATAAAAAAGGAAGGTCCGCAAAATGTATTTTGTTCTCAGAAAAAAATTTTAATTATTTTTGTTTTACATGTGCAACACGTGATAATATGAAATATTATCAATCAAAGCCTGAAGAAGATACCAGAAGATCTGAAACACGTGTTGCACATGTAAAACAAAAAGAATTTAAAAAATTTTCTGAGAACAAAATACATTTTGCGGACCTTCCTTTTATATATATATATATATATATATATATATATATATATATATGTATGTATATATATATATATAGAGAGAGAGAGATTTAAAAACAAATTTTGAGATGAAACAAAGAAATCACAGTGCTCAATTACAAATTTGTAGGAGCTTTATTTATTTATTTGTTGAATTTTTTTAAAGAAAATTGTTTTCCATAGGCAACTACCCAGGTTTCAGGCTATTTTGCCATCATCAGGTTGCTAATAATTTTTCTAGTGTTTATGTGAAGACATTTCTTGCTGTTATGTTTTTGGACCGCAAATTACGTCGGTTGATTATTGTGGACGCTCTTTATGCTTTCGATTGTATTTTTGAATTTTTCAATTTCTGCATTTTTTCAAAAAATGCTCACAAAGTTATCTCCCTTTAATCTTATGAAATTTGGTTCTTATTTGGAATAGAGAGAGAGAGAGAGAGAGAGAGAGAGAGAGAGAGAGAGAGAGAGAGAGAGAGTATATGTGTATTAGAAATCGGTGGCTGAGGATCTTAATAACTTGGCAGGATGTTAAATTGCATCTAATGGTGAAATTCCAATTCTGAGGCCCTGAAGAGTGTGGAGCACCCATTTTCCGCAATTACAGATGCACTTTGACCTGGAGTGAAAGAAAATAAGTTAACAAAATTGTGTTTTAAAAAAAGAGGTGCAGTCGGTGAATTCTAAAGCCCCAGCCAACAGGGCTGTTTTGAATTTGAATGATTAAAAAATCCCATTCAATTTGAACGAAGTCTCAAAGAATTCATAATTTAATTACAAATTGGACTGGAAATTGCTTTATTTGCTGACAAATAAATAGTATTCAAATTGCTTTAATAAAGTCTTTTTTTCATAGGTCACGTTCACATATATACGAGGGTGAGACAAACAAATAATGCCATTTTGTTTAGAAATGGGTTCCATCATTAAGCATCAAGGGTCGCCACCCACGGTGAACATGTGGGCCCCAGTGGAGGAGTCTTACCCCTCTGCAGAGGTGCAGTTGGTTTATTATAACGAGCCAGCTTTGGTTAGGGTGTACGATTCAAGGTTAATTAATGAACATACAATTCCGACACGTTGTGAGACAAAACATTTAATATATATAACAGCACATGGAAACAATAAGATACATAATCTACAGGAGAATAGAACATGTAAATACATATACAATATTTAGGTATAAACAAGATACCCAAATGTACGTAAAATATAAATGTTACAGACATGGAACTAAAGGATAGTCCATGCTGTATAAAGGACTTACAGTAATGTAAGGGGGGGCAAAAGCCCCACCGAGAAGGGGGTAGATAGACTCTAAACCATAGCAGTTCTTGAGAAGATCCAGCAAAAAGAGGAAGACAAGTTCAAATCAGGCGCTTAAATACCAGAGGTCCCCTAGTGGGAACAAACGGCAACGCAGCGAGAAGATAACTCTTCCATGCAAAGGGAAGATAATCCCCTACAAGGGTATTGACCCGAAAGTAAACGTAAAAGCGTCACTGGAGTTCGAACTCGCTTATTACTATGTCACATTGTAACACGTTAGCCACTACGCCACAGGGGTTCTCCATAACTTTTATTGTTATATGTAGAACAATTTTGGTGTTCTTTCATGAGCGTAGTAAAAACTTCTAGATGATTTGAACAAATCGCTGTATCCTGGGCAGGCGATCTTTTCAGGTCAGGGATTGGTTATTGTTGTACGCAGTTGGATTCCGTCTACGTTCATGGGATTGTGTCTGATTAAACAAAACCGGCTTTTCAGAGGAACCTATGATTTGGAGTATTATAGGCCATGCCACATTGAAGATCAATGGGTAATAATTTATCATCATCCCCTGTTTTATTATCGGGGTGGGGGTACGTTTTATTTTTCGGTGACCCATACATTGCTGTTCAAATCATACACCCCATTTATGAGTCTCTCTTAATGTTTATATATATATATATATATATATATATATATATATATATATATGTATATATATATGTATGTATATGTATATGTATATATATATATATATATATATATATATATATATATATATATTAAAATAAGTGTATTTTGGCAGCATTTTTTCTTTTAGACAAGTTTTGTTGAACTGTACAGACAATTCTTGTCGGACGAGTTTTTGGTTGATCCTTTCTAATTTTCGGGCCATCTTTTTGGTGTCGGGGTGGAACTGGTGTAACAGTCCACCAAAGGTTTCGATACGAGCGCTTTCGGCAATACAGTTTGCCATCATCAGGTAGGAAACGATGGTATGGTTTCGT
>CM042174.1:32358936-32386038 GCA_023376005.1 Doryteuthis pealeii | reverse complement strand
AGAGGAAAGAGATCAAATCAAAAACTCGGCCTTGGGGGTCCTTGAATGAAATGGGTCCTTCAAAAACCGAAACGTTGCATCGTCGACAATAAACATCCAGTTTCCATAACATCCCGTGTTTTTCTACTTTTCTCCACTCACACACACACACACACACACAACACACACACACACATATATATATATATATATATAATATATATATATATATATATATAGCGTGGACAAGGAGTCAACGGCGTTTGGTTTCTGACAGTTTCTCACCCATGGGATCTTCAGACAAAAGGGTTGACATGCCGTAAAAATCCAACCAACCAACCATCCTAGGAAAACTTGAAACCCCATTAATCATATGAACTAAGAATTGTTACATGACTGCTATTGACATAAAATAACCCAACAACGATTGACATGCCACAAACCAACCAATAAAACATAAATCAAAACCTATTAAACTATTATTTCTCTCTCCTATTACAAACACAGCCTTACTCTATCTCTGTCTTTTTCTGTCTCTCTGTCTTTCTGTCTCTCTCTCTCAATCACACCTACAGGCAGAATGATGAACCTAATTTTTGGTGTTTCTAATTCGCCTTCCAGATATGTGTGCTGGCGTGTTACGAAATACAATAGACTTTACTAAAGATAACTGATTCGGTCACTGCTTGATGTAATTAAGGCAATTAGCAAAAATGAGGATGGGGAAATTATTTGCATCTCTCTTAAGTTTCTATTTCGTTTGAATTTTTCTGACCGTTGTTTATCTAGTATAATTCTCTTGTTCAATTGTTTCAAAGTATTTTTTTACCACCGATGTTCACCTATATGATTGTTCCAACCTTATTGGCAAACCCCAGCCCTTTTTATAATATATGTGCTAAAAGGCGGTAGCTGAGGGTCTTATTGTCCTGAGTATGTTGTCCTCGGTATGATGTTAAACTCTATCTGATGGTGAGGTTCATATTCTGCAGCTGTGGAGTACCCCTTCATCACCATTGCTCCCAGGTCCACTCTGACCCGGAGTGGTAGTACTAAATATTAACTTGAGGAGAAATTTTTTTCTACTGGTTGATTAATAAAACTCTTTAGGGGAATAATAAATCGATACCTTGATTGCATGGTATTGGAATTTTTTAAAAATCGCGAAATAAATAAATATTTCAAAGCAAAATAAATTTAAAAAATTCCCAAGAAAATAAAAATCAATATTCATGGCTAAAAGTAAAATCAGTAATATGGAGATCCGATCTCACTGACAAACTAAAGCAACAATTCTTCCAGGCTGTGGTTATATCAGTGCTGCTGTATGGCTGCACCACCTGGACCCTGACAAAGCGCCTCGAGAATAGGCTAGATGGTACCTGCACAAGAATGCTGCGAGTAGTCCTGAACAAGTCATGGAAGCAGCACCCCACATAGAAGCAACTATATGGTCACCTGCCCCCCATCTCACAGACCATCCGGGTGATACGGACTAGACATGCGGGACACTGCTGGAGAAGCGGGGATGAGCTCATAAGCGACGTTCTCCTGTGGAAGCCAACACATGGACATGCTAACGTAGGACGCCCGTTAAGGACCTACATTGACCAACTATGCGAGGACTCGAGATGCTGCACAGAGGACCTTCCAGGGGCCATGAGTAATAGGGAAGGTGGGCGAAAGATTGTCATGGATATCCGTGCTGCGCGCGCGACATGATGATGAGGAAAAGTAAAATGAAATGAAATAAAATAAAAGGAATTTGAAAAATGTAAAAAAAAAAAAAATAAATAATCAAAATTAAAACTGAAAATATATATGTATATATATATATTTTTTAAACACATATAGCCATTCGTCACAAAAACACGCTGCTCATTTGTAGGACATTTCACAACGATATTCGACATAGTTATCTATGTTGATTTTTATTTTTAAAAGGGCAATTACCAATTCTAGGAATATGAAATGTATTGTGTAAAATTATTGAATTTCCTATTCAATCTGGCCCAATAACAGGAATATACAATGGAAAGAGAAAAATGCAAAATCATTTTTTTTTTAAATAAGATAGATTGTCATGAACAAACCGAAATAAATAAATACATAGATAGATAGAAAGCGAGAGACATACATATTATTATTGATTGCAACGTCTTGTCAGGCGACTGCCACTCCTTCATTCATTGTCTGTCTGTGAGCTCGTTCATGACTTTTCAAATCTGCCAAATCTTGTATCACTTAGAACATATCAGGCACACATAACGATCGGTGTTGGCTGAGTCGACAGGCGTAGTATACTCATCACTGTAAACTTTCATGTGAAGCTTGAGTCCACCAGCTGTTCGGCACACATGAAGGAATATCTGTACAGACAGATATTATAGACATTATATATATATATATATATATATATATATTATATATATATATAATATAATATAATATAATATATAATAAATATAGAAAGGTATTACATATCTATTTATTTGATGGCAATAGAACAGTCACAACCTTAGGTTTCATACATGCTAAAATCGCATGCATTCATCAGGTGACGTTGATACGAATATTCGTATCAATGTCACCTGATGAATGCATGCGATTTTAGCATGTATGAAACCTAAGGTTGTGACTGTTCTATTGCCATCAAATAAATAGATATGTAATACTTTTATATATTATATTATATTATATATATTATATATATATAGCTCCATTCTTTATATCGAGCACTCTCCTAATACTACTGCAATTTGGCGCACCATTCCAGTGAAAGCTGAAGCGGTGACTATCCCAGGCTATAGTTCGGCACACATACATACATACATACATACATACATACATACGTATATACAAAGTGTGTCAAAAAGTATCGAGATTTTTGTACTTTTTGACACACCTAGTATTCTGAAAAGAAATAACGTTCTATTCATTAATTTAAGAAGGGAAGTTGATTTCAAACCACAGAGAAAGCAACGGGGGAAACCACTTTCCCGTATCTACCAAGAATAGTCATGGTATTTCAGTTTACTGTAGGTTTGATTTGGTTTGGTTTGTTTTACGGCCTATCAACCTCGGTGGGTCATTTAATGCCATCTAAGTTTTGGATTTGTAGTGGTAATTTGGTAGAAAATATATATGTATAGATATCAACTCTTGTTCAAATGCTCATATTTTTTAGTACAATCCAACCTTTTTAGGAAATGTAAAATTCTTGATGGTCTTGTTTTTGTGAAAAGTTTTTTTGGATTACTTGCTTGGTAATATTTTGTTCGTATTAGATCAAAGTCTACACGCTCTGGCAGTATATATTTCACTGTAAATCTCTCTTGGCATGTAGTGCACATTGGGGATTCTGTGCCCTCTAGTAAATGATGATAGGTGATGTAGGTGTGGCCTATGTGAATACTGGTCAGCACAAACTGTTCTCTTCTATTCTTGTTGTATTTTAAGTTCCATTCTTTAATGGTAGGTTTAATGTTTTGAAGTTTATTATTAACGAGTACTAGATCAAAGTCTACACACTCTAGCAGTATATGCTTCACTGGAAATATCTCTTGGCATGTAGTGCATATGGGAGATTCTGTGCCCTCTAGTAAATGATGAGGGGTGATGTAGGTATGGCCTATGTGAATACTGGTCAGCACAAACTGTTCTCTTCTATGTTTGTTGTATTTTAAGTTCCATTCTTTAATGGCAGGTTTAATGTTTTGAAGTTTGTTATTAATGAGTGCATTTTAATGATTTTGCCATTTTTTTTTAATGTTGATTTTTTCGCAACTGTTTTATAATCAGTATATGGTAATTTTGTTTTTGTCATTGTGTCTTTCATAACTTTCTTTGCTTCGCTGTGTTTCCCCAAGCACTGAAAGACATAACACTTTCTAGTCCGTTTATATCGATTGGAACAATTTTTAAAAAATTAAAAAGAAAGCAAGACTCAACTAAGCAATTTTTAATTTTTAACGCTCGAATCCCAATTCAGTTCGATCACACCTCGTATATATATATATATATACACCTCGTATATATATATATATATATATATATATATATATATATATATATATATATATAAATGAATGGACATTTCACGCCAGAAACTTTTCTAATTATCTTGTAAATGGGTTCATTCAAGGAAAGAATAATGAAATACGTTCGCATGGGAATTGACAGCAATAGAATGGTTTCTTAAATATAAGAAAATAGACGGTACCATGCTTCATCAAAGAAAGTTGCCAGTAAAGTTTTTCATCTACTGGCAAGAATATGCGCCCTCCGTGCGAGAGTATTTAAGTTTTAATCTAATAGAATATAGATGATTTGTCATGGAATTGCCCATTCCATGTCAAATCATCCAGAAAAAAAGGAAAATTGCCACCCCCCTCTTCAACAGTGAACTGTATTAAAGTTAGACATCCCCCAAAATTTGAGCTTCTAATTCCAAAAAATTGGCGGAGTTATGTCAATTTTTAGCTCTCAAAAAGTCGCCATTTTTCGTGACCCCCCTCAAATTTGGAGAGATAAAAATCGACTTAACTTCGCCAATTTTTGGAATTGGAAGCTCAAATTTTGGGTATTGTCTAACTTTAACATAGTCCACACCTGTACATCATTTTAAAAAAATGAAGGGTGTGGGTGACATGGCCTTGATGATTTAACGTGGAATTACCCATATATTAAATTTGAAGGAGTAACGAAATTAAATAAGAACGCATATGAAAAGATTATACTTATTTTGATTATATTTTAAATGGTTTCTATATAAAATCAGAGACGCCTTTGCTGGTTTGGTCATATCAGAAATATGAACAAAGGTTGTATCCCCAAAGACCTACTGTATGGTAGAAGGTACCCGACAGGTAGGGAGACCACGCCGTCGCTTTAAAGACGTCTGCGAAAGGACATGAAGACATGCCACATCAACACCAACACATGGGAGGTTGGTGCAGATAACCGAGCGGCCTGACACCTCCTTGTCAGACAAGGGACAAAAACGAGTGAAAAAGAGAGGAAAGAAGCTGCCACAGAAAAGAGAGCCAAAAGGAAGGAGAGACAACAGCAACTCCAGTAAGAATCACTGTTTGTTTGCAGTCACTGCACCAGAGATTGCCATTCAAAATTTGGTCTGTTCTGCCACTCGATCAGATGCAGTTTTAAAAAATGAACACTGCGCCAGACAGAATGATGCCAACATTATAAAATCATATGCATATTTGATTTTGATATGTTAGAGAGAATAAAACAATAATATTAGAGATCAATAACACCAAGTAATTAATCATAAAACCCGGTTTTGTTAAAACCAGTATGAAAACTAACAACACTATATAATATGTAAACCTTTATGTTTATTGATATCTTATTATAATGGAGATTGTGTGTTTTCTGTCTGTAACCGAAACTATATCACTACTCAAGTCACAATTCCCTTAATTATTTACGTCAAATTGTCCATGGTTTCATTCTTTTAAACCTTCAATTATTAATAAAATTGTTTTACATTATTAATACTGTTATCTACATACTAATAACATGTGATTGTATTTATATATACAACAAAATAGCGGCATACAGTATGAACGGGAAGGCTTATTTGCATATTGATATTTAAAATTTGATTTTAATAAATATGTGATTGGTATTATTGATTTCTAATTGTTTGGTTTTATATTAATGAATATGAGCAAAAATCTCGGAGATAAATCTTAAAAGAAAATTAGTTACAAGAAGAAATAACTGTAATTTTATTCTTTACTTCCAATTTTAACTAAATAGTTAAATTAGAAAAATTTAGTAATGAAAGACGGAAGGGATGGAAGAGTAAGTTTCAGTTGTTCTATTTTTTTTTATTATAGCCCCCTCTGTTTCAAATTTTTTTTTTCATTCTTATTTCGTTAGTCTTTCTAATTTAATAAGATATTTTATTACATTAAAACTTAAGTACTTGCACCCGGAGGGTGCATATATTTGCTAGTATAAAAAATATTTCATGATTTTAAACGCACTAATAACATGGTTTTTTTTAAGCAAATCTAACTCAGATTTTCATAGAGAACTGGTTAATGAATAACATTCATTCTATGTATTAATTAATGATTTTGACTATAAATTAGATATACATTGATAAATTTACGCTATTCTTGGGGGTATTGTGACGTAAGCAGTGGCATATTTTTAGTCACAGACAGGCAGATACATTGTCTCTATTATAATCAGATCAGAGTACAGTGATACCTTGACAAGAGTTTAATTCGTTCCCCTTGCAAATCAATTTCCTCGTATATCAAATAATTTTTTTCTCATTGAAATGAACTGAAATACCATTAATCTGTTCCAGTTTAATTCGTTGTTCTCGTAACTCTATTTCCATGTATATCAAATCAATTTTTCGCATTGAAATGAACTGAAATGCCAATCTGTTTCTGCCCTTCCTCTCCAACAAAAACATCCTAATTTTTGGTTACGTTCTTTTAAAAAATAAGATACATAGCTATGTATTGGATAAAAAAGAGCCTCCTGTCTGTATCAACCAGAGAACGAGGGAGTCTATCCCCTTTTCACTAGCCTGTAGGAAATTAGTAGTAAAATCATCGGAGTAGCTTATTGTCTGTATTAGCCGTACAGCGAAGGAGTCTATCTTCTTTTCGCTAGCGCTAGACGAGGGAGTTTGTTTTACCGTCAGCTCCTCACTCTCCCGCACAGATCAGATCACAATGGCAACAAAAATCCAGGATCTTAATTTAAGAATCATGTTCACACACGAAGAAACGATCCCCCTTTAAGAAACAATGTTGTATACCTCTTTCTTTACTTACTTCTATTCTTCTTCTTCCAGCGTCTCTTCTAACGTCTCTTCTAGCGTCTGGACTTCGTATTGGGGATTTCGTGTCTGTTCTTCCATTGGGGATTTCTCTTTATCAGAAGCCCTGTGTCATTGGTAGTTTTTAGATAATAACACAAGACTTCGATTTACTTAGATCATATTTTATTTCGAAATCCCCACCAGACTACCTGCGCAGATTGAGTCGGAGCGTGCATAACACGACTTACCACCGTCGTGGTCTTTGGCCGATCTCACTAAAAATCTCTTTCTAATCTAAACCGGAAGAAGGCCTTCTCCACCGATTTTCACGGTATCCACCGGAAGTATCAGGATGAGGTCAAGCCTTGTCACTCAATCCTTCAAGGCCACCGGCTGCAACTTATAACAGCCATTTTGGTTTCTACACTACTGAACATAAATATCAGGAATCTAATAATTATGTAACAACAAGACTCAGTACGTAACCAAACGCAAACAGCCTCTTCCAGGATTTGAACTCACATTGACAATTCTATTTCCTAGGACGATAGCCGTTACGCATCCTTAATCAATTAAATATTTATTATTAGTTACTTGAAACCATATAATTACTTTCAAACTATTACATGGTTGGTTGGTTGGATTTTACTTAATATTTTACTTAATATTTTCATAACAAAATTCCATCTTCAGAGTTGTTAGAAGTTTTTTTTAGCAGTCTCACCGAACGCAGAGTCAAACGGACTTACAACACCACCGAAACACACGGAGTTGGCCGATTGAAAAAAACTTTCAAATTTTCCAGCGTTCATTCAACGTCTCAATCAACAGTTGATCACACCAACGTGAGATAAGTACTATTGAAAAAAACCTAGTACTTTTTTTTTTTAAATTTTAAATTCTAACAACTCTGAAGATGGAATTTTGTTCCGAAGATATTAAGTATGTTTTAAAAAAAAAGAAAAAAAGAAAAAAAGGTAAATAAACATAGTTTTCAACATACATTGCATTGTCAACTGCCTTCAAAAATTTCTATTACAATTACGCACAATGCTTCAAAGACACTATAAAAAAATCTAATATAAAATAATTTTGGTGGATACTGGAACGGATTAATTGCATTTCAATTTATTTCCTTGTAGAACACTGAGCTGATATACGAGGAAATTGAGTTACGAGCAGAACGAATTAAACTCGTAAGCCAAAGTAGCACTGTAACATTGCAAGAAAAAGAGTAATCAGTGTACTGACAAAAATAACACCGATAGATCTTGGAAAGCTTTATTCTAGAACAATTGGTACACTTATTAAGAGTTTATATAGTCTAGTATACCCTAGAGAGTTCTCCAAAGTGGAGGTAATCATTAAGTAAGCGATGTAACTCTCAATTACTTAGTCTAGATTGTAATAAGTAACATATTATGTTACTTATTATACAATATATGTAACGAGTGTTAACATGCCGTATTGGTTCGGTGGGTTCGGTTTTGTTTTGTTTTGTTTTACTTTTGTGGGTCATTTAATACCGACAAAGTTTTAAAATAAATTAATTCTTAAGGAATACTCATTTTTTATTAACACGTTTTTCTATTTAACCCATAGATGGGACCCTAACAGGTATTACCACTCCAGTTCAGAGTGCACCAGGGAGCAATGGTGATGAAGGGGTGCTCCACATTCCACAAATCTCCAAAATTGCTAGAGGGAGAGTAGTTGGATTCATACCTTTTCCAAGGATATTAGCCCTATGTGAACTGTAGCTTCATCCAGGATTTGAACTTGGGTCGACGAGTCTATTTCATATGACTCTAACCATTACACCATGTCTACCAACTTTGTCTTCGGCATAAAATAAACCAAGCATTGAAATGCCATAAAACCCAAACAACAAACCAACCAATAAGAATGAATTAAACAAAAAACGTCTTCGGCATAAAATAACCCAAGCATTGGAATGCCATAAAAACCAACCAACCAACCAATAAGAATGAATTAAACAAAAAACGTCTTCGGCATAAAATAACCCAAGCATTGGAATGCCATAAAAACCAACCAGCCAACCAATAAGAATGAATTAAACAAAAAACATCTTCGGCATAAAATAACCCAAGCATTGAAATGCCGTAAAACCAACCAATTCATTCTTATTGGTTGGTTACCAATAAGAATGAATTAAACAAAAAACGTCTTCGGCATAAAATAACCCAAGCATTGAAATGCCATAAAAACCAATCAACCAACCAACCAACCAACCAACCAACAAGAATGAATTAAACAAAAAATGTCTTTGGTATAAGATAACCCAAGTGTTGACTGAACTTCCTGCAACAAACTGACCCTTTCAAATTAATAAGAATGAATTTTTGTCTATGAGGAATTATAACCAATTTCATTTTCTGCGAGGATGAATTTGTCACTTATTTTTGTCTTTATTTAGAACATTTATTTTAGGAAAACAAACATTCTTCCAACTAAAGAAACAAAACTCATTTTGTGTTCGCTTTGTTTCTTTCAGCAAAAGCCAATCAGAAAGAATTAATTCCCAAAGAAAACATGAAATAAAGAATTGTCATTCTTTTAAAATAGCCTTTGCACGCATTGATTCGCGTTTGCTTCAAAATCGAAGCACAACCGTATAACTACACAGAAAAAATAGTTTCGAAAGCGCGGGTTGTGTAGTCTCCAACCCTCATTCGATTTTTGATCTTCTCTCTCTCTCTCTCTCTCTCTCTCTCTCTCTCTCTCTCTCTCTCTATAACTATGAATATATATATATATCTGTCTCTCTCGAAAACGTTGCTTTTTATATATATATATATATATATATATATATTATAAGATTTTTGGATGTTTGTTTTTAGAAGCATTGTTGAATAAAAATTATATATTATTAATTATATTTTTGCTTGAAGGCAATTACAATGCGTATATCGCATAAAATTCGATAATTATAGAAAATAACCATGACAAGTGAATTTGGCAAACGATTATGCGATGCTAGAACATCGTACAGTCTGTTTTGAGGAGAACCTTGACTGGGCACATCAGTGTAAATTGGAAAAATACGAAGATCTACGAGAACAATGTGTCAGAAATGGATGGATAGTGGATGTATTTCCTATCGAAGTCGGATGCCGAGGATTTATTACCAACTCAACTTTTACATTTTTGACTCAACTTGGACTTTCTCCAGCAGACAAGAGGAAATACATCAAAAAGATCTAGGATAAAGCTCTAACCGCATCAGCGTGGATATGGCAATCCCACAGTGTGACAACAAACCAACAAAGTTTGGTTGTATCGTGAGATACTACTGGGGCACTCTGGGTTAGTGGTAATGATTCTTCAGCCCCGAAACTATGACTAAACTCAGAGTCATCATCTGATTGTTTGTTTATGTTTGTTTATTGATTTTAACGGCATATTAACAGGTCTGGGGTTATGTCATGCCTAACAGTTAGGAAGTTATACATATCGTGTATTTATATTCATACTTTTTAGTAACTGGTTATAAAAATGTGTTAGCATTATTGGGAATTATCTTGTATGGTATGGATTTGTTTCATGTCTATATTCTATGGTATAATTTTATTTCCCTAAAAAAAGAGAGAATGTCCTCCATGTTGACATTTTCAAATGGATCTGTCATATTGTTTGCTTTAAAATAACGGTTTCTGATGTGAGCAAGAAACCTGCATTCCATGAATAAGTGTTTAACTGTCAAAGGTGGTTTGACATGTTCCCCATTGTGGTTGTTGTTCTTGTTTGAGTATATAGGAGTGCGTTAGTCTTGTATGACCAATGCGTAATCGGGATACAATGACTTGTTCCTTTCTAGACTTCCTTAAAGTTGGTCTTCAGCCTCACAAAGTGGGTTTGATTAGGAAGAGTTTATTGTGGATGTTGTTGAAGGCTTTGTTTGAACAGCAGTCGTGGTATGAAGTTATAGTATAAATTGAAAATATTATGTTGTTCTGTGTTATGTATTATATTTTTACGGAGATTTTTTTCTTGTATTTTTGAGTTTCCAAAACTTGGCAACCCTTTCCGACCATCAGCCGACCAACCCAATGCAGCATAAGGGCTATCAAGTTTCTTCATAGTAAATTAAATTATCATGACTGTACTGTGTTTGAAACGTCAGAAATTAATGAGAATTTTTGTTTATATTCAAAATGTTTGTGATATATTCATATCACGTTCATACTTCTGTATTCTCCGCCCTGTCGGCAGGGGCGTGAGAATACATCGACTGCACCTCTGCAGAGGGTAAGACTCCCCAATGGGGCCACATGTTGGCCGTGGGTGGCGACCCGTGATGCTTAAGGATAGAACCCAGGTGGATGAGCAGTTCATGACTTGCAATACTCCACTTTGGCCCTATCTTGGGCTAGACGGGCGGTCGGAGAGGCCCCCTCCGATCAATCGGCTGGCCACGTCAAGCCCTAGCACCTATATGATTTTCCCAACCTATTGCTCTTATGGCAAGCCCAGTCCTTTTTATCATATAGGTGCTAGAAGGCGGTGACTGCGGGTCTACATGTCCTGGGAATGACGTTAAACTCTAACTGATGGTGAGGTTCCAGTTCTGGAGGTTTGGGGAATGTGGAGCCCCCTTCATCACCATTGCTCCCTGACCACTCTGACCCGGAGTGGTAGTACCTGTTAGGGTCCCATCTACTATTTTACTCATAGCACAGGGAAGATGTAGTTTCATTATGCATTGAATATAAACAGCCTCAGTGGGGATTTGAACTCTATTCACTTTTCCTTACATTGGAGGTATGTCATAAAAGTTCCAAGTTGATCGTATTATTTGATGTAAGGGCCATCGTCCACTGCAAGTTCTTGCCACAGAGCCAGACGATCAACCAGCATGTCTACAAAGAGATACTACGACGTTTGCTTCGTTCAGTGTGCGAGAAAAGGCGTGATATGTAGCAGGACAACTCATGGGTGCTACACCATAACAACACACCTGCCTACACTGTCCTGAGTATCCGAGAGTTCCTGGCCCAAAAGAACATCACTGTGCTGGAGCAACCCCCTATTCACCCAACCTGGCTGTGATTTTTTCTTCTTCCCAAGCTCAAGGGGCTCATTAAAGAAACCCGTTCTGAGGATATGCATGACATAAAAAAGGCCGTGACGACAGAGCTACGGAGAATCCCGGAAGAATAATTCCGGAAGTGCATGCAATCGTGGCAGAGAAGGATGGGAAAGTGGATTAGACTCCAGGGGATTACTTTGTAGTGAGTAACATGTAGTTTAGATTTTAAATAATTTTTTTGTGACATCACTCTGGAACTTTTCTGCCATACATCGTATATATAGATATAAAAAAGAGATCTATTTTTAAAATTTTAAATCCCGGGCAACGCCAGGTAACTCTGCTAGTGAAGAAATAAATAGAGAAGAGAATTGTGTATGGAAGAGTTATTTAGTTCCAATGTCTTTTAAAAGCCAGTGTTTTCTTTTTAGAGACCAGAGATGCATAGATGTATGCGAATAAAAAAAAGAATTGGTTTCTGTAGGCTTTCAACCATTAAGAAAAAAAAAAGGTAATTTTGTTGTTGTTTGTTTTTTTTCTCCATATTATCTGCTCGTGATGTATCGATATTATTTAGTAAGGTTTCTGTAGATCTATCTTGAATAGATGGAAAGCGGAAGCATTCCATCGTGCTCGAAACATGACGATAGCCCAACGGTTCAACTTGTTGGGTCAAACACGACTCATTTATCACGTCGTGCTGCGCGGCAAAGAGAAATTGATGGGTTTTCGGCGTACCTGATTCTTGTATGATACAGGTTTCCAATGGCAACAAGCTTGGTCACGAGAGTAAAAAAAAAGGAAATAATAAGTTACTTCTCAAACTGGATTACCTTTATGGCAATCCCCAACCCCTTTTTATCATATGGGTGCTAGAAGGCGGTGGCTGCGGGTCTACATGTCCTGGGAATGATGTTAAACTCTATCTGATGATGAGGTTCCAGTTTTGGAGGTTTTGGGGAATGTGAGCACCCCTTCACCACCATTGCTCCCTGGTCCACTCTGACCCGGAGTAGTAGTACCTGTTAGGGTCCCATCTATGGGTTAAATAGAAAACATGAGTATATAAACAAAATTGTATTATCCATTAAAAATGAATTTATTTCAAACCTTTGTCAGCATTAAACATTTTTTTTTACCAATGGAAGTATTCGGCATAAAATAACCCAACGGGTTGACATGCCGTAAAACCCCACCAACCAAACCCTGCCAACCTCTATTAATCTAAAATTATTAAGACCTTTGCATATTAATCTAAATTCATTAAGACCTAAGAATATTTATGTTTTAAAAAGAAGTCTTGCATTATAACTTTGTCGGTATTAAACATTTTTGAACACCAAATTACCAATAGAAATATTCGGCATGAAATAACCCAAGGGGTTGACATGCCGTAAAAGCCAACCAACCCAACCAAACTGGGTTAGATTCAGGCATCAATTCCTTTGCCAAGGGCAGATAATCGAAAGATTTCTAAAGCGTATTTTCGAGATTAATTAGCTGATTATTTTAAAGAATAAACATTTACTCGTAGATCTGGAAGTAATGAGAACGAAAAGATGACCCCACACTTTCCAAAGCTTCAGTACACGAGCCTCACCACTGAAGGCGGTTTATTGTCATTCCCTGATCGCTATATATGTAATGGGCATGGTCAATCTCCCCCGACATAAACAGCAAAGAATCGCTTGTGCCATGCACCAGAGACCCGGATGGGACGAGTCGAAATTTGCATAAGGGGTAGCCTAGCGATTATAAAAAGGTACAGTGGCTGATACTGTCAGTCAGCAAAAAAGCAAGTGTTTGGGACAGAAGTGAAATTCGACGACTGCTGTGTTTTGGAACGAATGAAGTGAGAGGAACGTGCTCAGTTGGTAGAGACTTTGCTGATGGTCGAAAGGAATTACTGTGTTCAATTGAAACAGACTCAGTTGGAAAACATTTAACAATATATATATATATATATATATATATATATATATATATATATTATATATATATATATATATATATATATATATATATATACAATATATATATATATGGGTTCACGCAAGTGTTCAGAATGGTAAATAATATTGAATAGTAGTCCATGAGGAGTAGTAAGCTTAACATGATATTTAAATTCAAATAATATCAGAACGTCTCGCGTTCCGTACCTTTTAACAAACAAATTCAAGTAGCGTTGGCGGGCCTGATAAAATGCCTTCGGGGGCTAGATCCGGCCCGTGGACCGTAGTTTGGTGACTCCTGCGTTAAACAAATAAACCGAATCAAAGTTGGAAATAGTTATGACACCAAACATTTAGAAATAAATAAAATTTCAGCATTAAACCACCCAGAAAGTGTTGGTTGATAGGTTGGTTTAATGACATATCAACCTTTGTGGGTTATTTGATGCTAAATCTTGTCTTTTTGAAAGAAATCCTTTTCATCAACTCCATGTATAATAATAAATACCCATGGTTGACACTCAGCCACTGCCTTCTAGCAGCTGTATGGTGGGTGTTTCCCATGAGAACAATTTGAAAAATACGATCGGGGCAACATATCGTTGCCTGGGTTTGGCATGACCAACGGATTGATCGCTGGAGTCTCACCGACCGCCCGTCTACCTCAAATAAGGGCCGAAGTTTCATGTCCCGTGACTACTTAGTATCCGATCTTCGACAGCTCAGTCAAATTGATCCCGTGTCCAGGCTTTACGAGTCGATACCCAAGACCAACAGGTGGTCCCATTGTGGTTATTACCCCACTGCAGAGGAGCGTTTGGTGCATTCTACAGCTCCAACCGACCGGAAGGATAGATAGATAGATAGATAGATAGATAGATAGAAGCATAGATAGATAGATAGATAGATAGATATAAGCATAGATAGATAGATAAATAGATAGATATTAACAGATTGAGTAAGGACTGAAGTCGAGTGTTGCAAGTCATGGACCATTTAGTACCCGGGTCACAGACCGCTCAGTCACCATAATCCTGTCCCTCAGGATTTTCTAGTCGTAATCCACCGTCAACTGTTGGCCACATTGGGTCGGGTTTTACCACTCTGCAGAGGTACAGTCGGCACATTCTAGAAACCCAGTCAACAGGGTGGTATAAGAAGTAGATACGCCGTTAAGCAAATGAAACTACTCAACGCTAAACCAGTAATTACGCATATTTTGTTTAATACGCAATTCAAATCTCTTCCTTTGTTGTCGTTGTTACTTTGGGGCGGAGATGTTTGTGATGTATTTTTATTTATTATTTTTTCTTATTTTTTATTTATTTTTATCTTTCTTTTTATTTTCTAGACGTCTGTCTTTGTTGTTTTAATCAAAACGACCGACGGTGTTTTTGACTGTTTAGATGTGAATTCTTTTCAGTAGATCGTAATTTCATTTTGCAAAATTTGACGTGTCAAGAAGGGAAATAACTCTGTTAGGAGAACAGTGACACCATCTTCTTTTTCAATAGTTAAAACAATCAAGCAATTAACTTGGCGCTTTCATAGAACGATAAGCCTCCAAACATGCACAGGGTGTTTCAATTATTCTACCATGTGTATCACTTTCGAAATTGATGCTTGAGGTTTTCATACTCAATTCTTTTACTCTCAAAACTGGTATAGCCATCATCCACATGAATTCTCCAGTCAGTCCTCTTCAATGCCAGCTTTTCCCAGTTGTCAGGATCTATTTTTATTTTTACAAGGTTGTTTTTATAAGCAATCCTCATACCTCTTAGACCAAGTACTTTCGGTTCTTTTCCGAACCATTATCAAGGATATTGTATATCCATCTAAACTACCATTATCAAAAATTGTTTAATATCTAAATAACTATTGTTTATTTTTTTGTCTCCAAGATCTCACTAAATAACTATGACAGCTTATTTTTAAATATTTCCAATGAGCTAAGCAAACGTAATTTAGAATAAAATGTGTCCTATCTATTTAAGCATTTTAGTATATGGTCGCTAGATTCAATTATTCTAATAATCATTTCTTATTCGGACAAATTATTAACAACTTTCAACATCAAAAGAATTGTTAGGAAACTAGAAAGAAAAAAATTAAAAACTCGAAAATAATAAGGATTCTGTTAAGTTTAAACAAATTTGTTTGAATGAAAAGATGCTGTTCAAATATACCTATTTTAAATACACATATATATACACACATACACAACATACACTCACACGTATATACACACTGACACAGAAACACACACACACACAGATGCACACACACACACACACACACACACAACACACATATTATATATATATATATATATGTGTGTGTGTGTGTGTGTGTGTGTGTGTGTGAATTTGATATATTGAAAAAAAAAATATATATATGTGGATATGTAAAAATGGAAATTTGAAATGAATCCGACAATATGAGGAAGAATGAAGAAAGAAAGGAAAGAACAGAATGGATAATAAAAGATGAATTTAATCAATATCACTTGCACATGTGTTTCGGTCAGTTCATCTGTGTGAAAATATTCCGCACACAGAGAAGATTCGACCTTCATCAGAGTGAAATTTTTATTTTGAATGAAAAAATTCGTTGGGGAAGAACGGAGAATTTTTAGAAATATGCGGAATATTTTCACACAGATGAACTGACCGAAACACATGTGAAATGATATTGATTAAATTCATCTTTTATTATCTATTCTGTTCTTTCTTTTCTTTATTCATTCTTCCTCATATATATATATATATATATATATATATATATATATATATATATATATTCTTGTTCCTTCAAAACAGTATCATCTTGCTACACTCTCTAGTTAAAAATCTTCCAGGATGAAATTCAAAGATGTAAATCTTGATTATATGATGTCTCTTATCCGCCGAATGAATGTCGTCATCTCAGCTAAATAATGGACCATTCCGTTTTTATTAAAAAGAAAGAAACGGAAGTAAAAGGAAACACTACAAAGAAAAATATAATAAGAAAAAATGAAATACTGTAGGGGAAATATAGAGAGAGGGTGTGAGCACGCTGAAGCGATAACGCTAACCTGTTTGAATCGAACATTATGAAAACATGAAAAGAAGCGAAGAAAGAAAAAAGTGTGAGAGAGAGTGAGAGAGAGAGATAGAGAGAGTAAGAGAGAGACAGATAGAGAGAGGGGGGGGGTGAGTGAGTGAGTGAGAGAGAGAGTTAAATCAAGATTATCATACTTTTTAGATATTGAACTATTTTGTGATAGCTCTTAAGTCTTCGGCATAAGGGTTGATATGCCGTAAAATCCCCCAAATAAAAACAATTACTAATGAGTTCAGGTCCAATTGGGTGCCCCTTATATGCGACCTTGTGCCACAACTATATATATATTTACCAACCCCTCCGCACGAGCAAGATGCGACACAAGGTCAATTTCTTAAGCGGAGTTTAACAGGTTTGAATTCAGAGTTTTCCTTCTCCTAGACTGGTTGCCTAATCAAGGTTAAAGAGCCCAGTCTGCCCTACTATTTACCCATAACTGGAGGGAGAATAGGATTCATACCTTTCCCAAGGGTATTAGCGCTATGTGAAATGCCAACAGCTTCATCCAGGAATTGAACTCGCGTTGATGAGTCCATTTCCTACGTCTCTAACCATTAGACCACGCGCCTCCATATTGTGCCACAACTAAGCAACTTAGATTTAGGTAAAATTACATACTAGATTCTCATCGAGGTGTAATGGTTAGCAAACTAGTCTCGCATGTTCATTGCTACTGAATAGCGAGTTCGATCCTCATTGGGTGTCTCATACTTTTGACATTGTGGCACATCCTACCCGTGGCAAACGAGTTGGGTACAAGGGGGTCCCATCATAGTGTAATGGTTAGCAAGCTAGTCTCGCAGATCCTTTACTACTGAATGCATCACACTTTCGACCTTGTGTAAAATACTATCCGTGGTAAATATATAACCCAACTATTGAAATATTTGATAAAAAGGCCTGTTTCCTGAATTTAAACCCTGTCGACTGGGGCTTTACACCGACTGCACCTCTGCAGTAGATAAGACCTCCCATTAGGGCCACCTGTTGAACGAGGATGGCGACTCGTGATGCTTAAGGACGTAATCTGCTGGATGAGCAGTCCATTACATGCAACACATCACTTAGACCTTACTTAGGCTAGACGGGTGTCGGAGAGACCCCCTACCATAAATCGAATGGTCACGTCAAGCCCTAGCACCTATATGATTGCCCAAGCCCTATTGCCCTTATGGCAAGCCCCAGCCTTTTTTATCATATATGTGCTAGAAGGCGGTGGCTGAGGGTCTTCATTTCCTGGGAATGACATTAAACATCTGATGGTGAGGTTCCAGGTCTGGAAGTCTGGGAAAGTGGAGTATCCCTTCATCACCATTGCTCCCTGGTCCACTCTGACCCGGAGTAGTAGTACCTGTTAGGGTCCCATCCAATCGTTAAATAGAAATAGGTGTTTATAAAAAAATTGAGAATCTATCAGGAATTAATTTATTTCAAAACTTTGTCGGTATTAAATGTCCCACTGAGGTTGATATGCCGTAAAACAAAAGAAACCAAACCCTTCATTGCAATTAATCCCAGGTCCACTCTGACCCGGTGTGGTAGTACCTATTAGGGTCCGATCTATGGGTTAAATAGAAGATGAGTTAACAAAAAATGTGTTTAAAAATAAATTGGGTTTAACTCTTAACATCCTGTTGAGAATATTCTAGGTCCAGAGCCCCATTCCTATTGTCGGTATTAAATGACCCACTGAGGTTGATATGCCGTAAAACAAAACAAATCAAACTTCTGCGGCATAATCAAACATTTATTGCACTTAGAGAGAAAATAGTTTGAGACCATAGACTGGTGGCTGGAGTAAGATAAGTGACTGGTAAACATATATAATGAACTAGACCAGAGAGTGTTTTTACTGAGGTGGAGTGCCACACTTACAGTCAGCTCCCCACTTTACCACACAGATCAGATTAACGAATTTAATGGCATATCAACCTCCGTGGGATATTTAATGTCAAATTGTAGAAGAACAGTACTGATACTATTTAATCCATAGCAGGGTATTCTACTTGGAAGATCTGTGTAAGCAGTCAATAGATTTGTATACGATATATATATATATATATATATATATATATATATATGATAAGTATGTAAACACGATGTGTTTGGATATGGCTTTTTGCCGACAATTTTTGGGAGAATATGTGCTTAATTGAAGTCGTACCTAATTTTGGAAGTTAATTGATTAATAATTAATTAATTAGGCGGGAATGCCTATTTAAATGTAAGGCTAAACAAATCGAGAAAAATCAATCCCTGTATGTACATTTCGGCCTATTAGGCCTCATCAGCATGGCGGTCTTCCTATCTATAGCTCTGCTGATTAGGCCTAATAGGCCGAAATGTACATGCAGAGATTGATTTTTTCTCGATTTGTTTAGCCTTACATTTAAATAGACATTCCTGCCTAATTAATTAATTATTAATCAATTAATTTTCAAAAATTAGGTACGACTTCAATTAAGCACATATTCTCCAAATATATATATATATATATATATATATATATATATAGAGAGAGAGAGAGAGAGGGGGAGATAGAGAGAAAGAGAGAGAGAGGAGGGAGGGGAGATACATACACCCAACACAAATATACATAAAACAAATACACAAAAGAAAAATCATTAGAACAGAAAGTAAATCACAAAAACACACACACGATCTATCAAAAATCTAACAAACAACATCAGAAGAATGGATTTGGCTATTAATATAAACAAATAGATAACTATAAAATAGTTGGCGGGTATCAGTATTGAACCCGGAACCTTGCGATTCTCAGGCGGGTGCTCTGTCGATTGAGCGAAACCGGACCCTTTATCTTGTAGCTCGAAGTAAAAATAGTCATCTCAAAATGTTCCCAAGAATTTTCAAAGCAGATTTTTTAAATAGATATATGGATGGATTTGTGAAATTATCTAATCAAAATCATTACTGTTTTATGTTCCTTTAACCCTGCGCATCTATTTACTACTAGCAGCGGCTACCCGGCGTCGCCTGGGTAGAGAGGGATTTTTTAAAAGTAAGCCCCGCAGATCCATTATTACTGAATCGTGAGTTGAATCCTCGTGGGATGCCCCATTTAAATCCCTATGTAAAAAAAATAGACCTTGCATTGATCCAGCTACTCTGAAAAGAAATGTTAATGTCTACTATCTAAAATATTAAATGAAAAAAAATTCCATGCTGTTATCATTTAAATTTCATTTTTTAATCATCTTCACGAATATGAATCAAATCTGTATTATTTTTACTCGAAACCAAGCCCTGGTGATATTTAATGTGTATATATATTTACTTTGTTGTTAATTGTGTTATGTACGAAGTTTCCACCGGGCATACATATAAACACAACTACCCTTTATATATGATTTATTTCAAAATTTGTCGGCATTAAATGAATTACTGAGGTTGATATGCCGTAAAATAAACCCAAAACAAACAAAAGCTGATATTTTCTTTTTATTTCGGACAGAAAACGCCCGAACACAAAGACTGGCCTTGAGGTATAGAACGCTCGGAAACGTGAAGTCCACAAAACAGCCGCTGTACAATGTGGATTGCCAAAGGCTAACATCACATTATAAGAAGCTGGATGTGGTTATTCTATTGTCAAATACTATAATCAAAACACCTGCTACAGAATATATATATACACACACACACACACACATATATATATATATCCGCATATATATATATATATAACATATATATACGTATATATACATATATATACGTATATATATATATATGTATATATAATATATATATATATATATATACGTATATATATAAACATATATATATATATATATATACGTATATATATAAACATATATATATATATATATATATATATATATATATATATATATATATATATATATATATATATATATATATATATATATACGTATATATTTATATATATAAGCATATATATACATAACATATATATACGTATATATATATACATATATATATACGTTATATATATATATATATATACATGTATATATATATATATATATATATATATATATAATACATATATATGTGTGTGTATACACATACATATATATACACACACATATATATATATACATATATATATATATACACGAACACACACACACACACACACACATATATATATATATATATATAATATATATATATATAATATATATATATATATGCCTTGTTTACTACGCCCAATGAGTTACCGTAGTGAGAAAACCATAAAAGACGAGGCAACCCCACTGAAAAAAATAAGTATTATCATAACAAAAACAACACGTCTCAAGTAATCAGACCAAAATAACGTCACAGAATTCCACAGCGGAAACGTTACAATAAACAAAGAATGGTGTCAAACAAGTTTTTTTATTCAGAGGGAATTGTTGTATTGACAATGATAATTGTTGAATTGGCAGTTATATGACAAAATACAACAGTTAAAGGTGCTTTGTGTAATGCTAAAATGTGTAATTTGGTGGTTTGCCTACAGTTCTATAATATTAATACTATAATCCTATATATAAATACTGGCTATTAATACACTAATACTATGAATACTGGCTATTATTACCTTAATACTATAAATACTGTTTATTAATACTATAAAAATATAAATACTGGCTATTAATACTATCATACTATAAATACTGGCTATTAATACTATCTACTATAAATACTATTAATACTATATACTATAAATACTGGCTATTAATATAATACTATAAATACTGGCTATTAATACTATAATACTTAAATACTGGCTATTAATACAATAATACCTTAAATACTGGCTATTAATACTATACTACTAATACAGCTAACCGACCAGCTATCACAAATGATATTCTTGATATTTTGGGCAATATCACACTGAACAAATACATTCGGCGTCAGTTTGACTGCAGGAGTTGCCAGATAGTGTTTTACACTCTGAACTGCCTTACGGATTACAAGCCATGATTTCTGTCAGGATTTTCTCCCTTAGCCTTTTCCTATCCAGAGGATAACCACAAGGCAGTGGGGGTTATTTAGACTATTACGCGCCTGGATACCAGCCCAGGCATTTCTGTGCTCTCGCGTTAATGTGCTAGATGGCCGTTGAGCGGGAAGCTTCCTCCGTCTCCGATGGTTGGGTCATGTACGTCGGATGGATGATGGACGAATCTCGAAAGACATCCTCTGTGGAGAGCTTACGTCTGGTAAAAGACAGATTGGTCGCCCCCAGCTGCGATTCAAGGATGTCTGCAAGAATGAAATCAGGTGCTTTGGCATTGCCCCTTCCAGCTGGGAAAATTTGGCTCAAGACCACCCTCGATGGCGGCAGAATCTCCGTAGAGGACTGTTCATGTCAGAAGTCACCCTGACGCAACACCATGAAGCTAAGAGGTCCAGAAAAAAACAGCGGCAACAAAGCATCGGAACATCAACATCATCAGGGGCAGCCTTCAAATGCAAAATCTGTCTTCACAGTCACAGGAAGCGCTGTAACTTCAGGGGCACATAAAAACTTTATCATAGCCTTCCGAGACTGAAAAGTCAATATACAATACTATAATAATATAAATACTGGCTATTAAAACACTAATACTATAAATACTGGCAATTAATACTATAATACTATAAATACTGGTAATACTTTAATATAATAAATACTGGCTATAATTATTATATTATAAATACTGGCTATTAACACACTAATACTATAAATACTGGCTATTAATGCACTAATATTATAAATACTGGCTATTAATACTATAATACATAGTATTATAGTATTAATAATGCTGGCTATTAATACTATAATACTATAAATACTGGCTATTAACACACTAATACTATAAATACTGGCTATTAATACTATAATAATATAAGTTCCAAACAGCCACCGATAGATATGGATTCGGAATTAAATGACCCAAAGAGGATTGGTGTGTTATCAAACAAAACAGCTAACCGACCAGCTATCACAAATGATATTCTTAATATTTTGCACAATATCATACTTAGAAAGGGAAACATAACACATTATTCAATAAGTCCCGGACCTATCTCATAAAACAACATCTTTTATGCAAAATTCGACTTTATTCATCAACATAGTCTCCTTCTAGGGTGATACACTGATTCCAACGCTTCTCTAATAATTCGATGTATAACAATTTGTCTTCGGCCTCAAAATACGCTTCAGACTCCGATATTACTTCTTCATAGGAGCCAACTCTCTTTGCCTGGAGCATTTATTTAAGGCCTGCAAACAGACAATAATCGCTGAGGGGCCAGATCTGGAGAATAGGGTGGGTGCGGAAGCAATTCGAAGTGCAATTCATGTAGTTTTGCCATTGTTGCGATCGACTTGTGACACGGTGCATTGTCTTAGAAAGAGCACTTTTTTCTCATTGAAAGAGCACTTTTTTCTTCTTCATTTGTGGCCGGTTTTGGGCGATTTCTTCCTTCAAACTTGTTAGTACATAAAAACTGCACTGGATTTTTCACAGGATTGGTTTCAGATTTGATATCCAATCACATTTTAAAGAAAATGGACTCGACGATCTGAGTTCAAATCCTGGACGTGGTTGATTGCATTTCACATAGCGCTAAAATCCTTGCGAAAGGTAAGAATTCAACAAATCTCCGTCCAGCTATGGGTAAATAATAGGACAGACTGGGATCTTTAACCTTGATATGGAATCTGTTCTAGAAGGAAAACTCTGAATTCCAGCCTGTTAAACTTCGCTAAAGGTAATTTTTTGACACACCTTGTATTCTGAATAAAATAACGTTTCATTCATTGTTAATTTCTATCTTGGTAAATACAGCTTCAATCTCGGTACTTTTTATACACACCTTGTATTCTGAAAAAAAATAACGTTCCATTCATTCTTCATTTCTATCTTGGTAAATACAGCTTTAAACTTGGTACTTTTTATACACATCTTGTATTCTGAAAAGAATTAACGTTTCATTCATTTTTCATTTCTATCTTGGTGAATACATCTTTAAACTAGCTAATTTTTTGACACACCCTGTATTATGAAAAGAATATCGTTCCATTCATTCTTCATTTCTGTCTTGGTAAATACAGCTTTAAACTTGGTACTTTTTGGACACAATTTGTATTCTGAAAAAATTAATGAATGGAACGTTATTTTTTGTAAAATATTATATATATTATATATATATATATATATATATATATATATATATATATATTAACAACATATACGTTATATATTTATGTTTCCGTTATATTACAGCGATTTTTTTCTTTCTGGTTGAGTTACCTTCATTTTTATGCTTCTTTCTCTGCAGTAAGTCATGAAGCGTAGTAAACAAGACGAATTTATTTTTCTGAGGCCTGTGCGTTTGATTATAATATTTAACAATAGAAGAACTACGTACAGCTTTTATAATGTGATTTTAGCCTTCGGCAAAGAGGAATACCTATTATACGGAAGGCATTTGCGGACTTCCAGCCTCGTTTAAAAGCATTCTATACCTCAATGTCAGTCTTTGTATTAGTGCCTTTCTGTCAGAAAACAACACAGAAACTTTCCCGGAACTGACGTCTTGCCAGAATATTGACCTTCGATGCACGGAGGGTGTTGAAAAAGTATCGAGAATGAAGCTGTATTTACCAAGATAAGGAATGAACAATGAATGAAACGTTCATTTTCTTCAGAATACGAGGTGTGTTGAAAAAGTATCGAGTCTGAAGCTGTTTTTACCATGATAGGAATGAACAATGAATGAAACGTTCATTTTCTTCAAAATGCGAGGTGTGTTGAAAAAGTATCGAGTCTGAAGCTGTATTTACCAAGACAGAAATTAGCAATAGAATAAAACGTTTATTTTCTTCAAAATAGTTCCGAAGTCATTACTTGTGCAGGTCTCTGTCGGTTGATAAAGGTTTCGTTTCGTAAATACGGATAGATATGATATCTATATTAATACTCGTATTCCTTAATTGTACAGTCGTTATAATCTTGCAACACCCTCTGATAAAAAATGAGAGCGTCCAAATCGCCCAAGATGAAATGCAAAATTACAAATCCTGATTATCTTGTGTTGCATATCCGCAGATTTCCCTTTCTTATGAGTGTCGTCACCTCAGCTAAATAATAGACCATTCCGTCTTATTTATAAAGTAAGGCAAGAAAAAGGACATGCTACACAGAAAAGATATAGAAAATAGAAAGAATAGGAAAAAAGTAAAGAAAGAAAAACGAGCGAGCGAGAGAGAGAGAGAGAGAGAGAGAGAGAGAGGGGGCGGGAGAGACAGACAGACAGACAAACAGACAAACAGACAGAGAGACAGAGAGAGAGGGGAGAGAGAGAGAGAAAGAGAGTTAAATCAAGATTATGATCATTTTTTACATATTGAACTATTTAGCAATAGCTCTTAAGTAAATATGTCTAACGTTGTAATAATTAAATTATCATACTGTGATATATCCACAGGACCTATTAGTGCTTTAATAAGGCCCACAAAAGGAAAGAAGAAAAAAGGTGTGAGGAAGAGTTAAATCAAGATTATTATACCTTTTTACATATTGAACTATTTAGTAATAGCTCTTAAGTACACATATCAAACGTTGTAATAATTAAATCATCATACTGTGATATATCCACAGGTCCTGTTAGTGCTTTAATAAGGCCCACAAAAGGAAAGAAAGAAAAAGGTGCGAGGAAGAGTTAAATCAAGATTATTATACCTTTTTACATATTGAACTATTTAGCAATAGCTCTTAAGTACACTATCAAACGTTGTAATAATTAAATCATCATACTGTGATATATCCACAGGTCCTGTTAGTGCTTTAATAAGGCCCACAAAAGGAAAGAAAGAAAAAAGGTGTGAGGAAGAGTTAAATCAAGATTATTATACCTTTTTACATATTGAACTATTTAGCAATAGCTCTTAAGTACACATATCAAACGTTGTAATAATTAAATCATACTGTGATATATACACAGGTCCTGTTAGTGCTTTAATAAGGCCCACAAAAGGAAAGAAAGAAAAAGGTGCGAGGAAGAGTTATATCAAACGTTGTAATAATTAAATAATCCTACTGTAGTATATCCACAGGTGCTGCTAGTTTTACTTATTTCTGTCGGTCTCACCGTATCTGAAATCACAATCTTAACATTTTGCCCTCCGTAAATGTGTACTTCAACTAGTTCACTATATAAATTATCAAAATTAAACTCTGCATGAACGATGCTCCCCAGGGCATCTGTGTGAATAATCACATATACCTTATTTAAAATTCCAAGTAGTGTAAACCCATCACGGATTAAGTAGACGTCTTAAGGGTGATTAGTCTTAACAAGAAATAATCAAAACTACGTGGTCGTTTCAGATGTGAAACTCTAAATGGTTTAACAAGATAATGATAAGGAAGATTGGCCCTTCAATTGGATAGGCACTCGTTTGTAATCAAACAACTACTTTCTTAATTGCGACACATATCTATCTATTCCAGTCAGTTAATATCTATCTATCTATCTATATGTTTAGTTAATATCTATCTATCACAGTCTGTTCATATTTATCTATCTATCACAGTCTGTTCATATCTATCTATATATCTATATATCTATATATCTATCTATCTCAGTCTGTTCATATATATCTATATATCTATATATCTATCTATCACAGTCTGTTCATATCTATCTATATATCTATCTATCTATCTCAGTCTGTTCATATCTATCTATCACAGTCTGTTCATATCTATCTATCTATCTATCTATCTATCTCAGTCTGTTCATCTATCTATCACAGTCTGTCATATTTATCTATCTATCTATCACAGTCTGTTCATAATCTATCTATCTATGTATCTATCTATCTATCTATCTCAGTCTGTTCATATCTATCTATCACAGTCTGTTCATATCTATCTATCTATCTATCACAGTCTGTGCATATCTATCTATCTATATCTATCTATTTATCTATGTCAGTCTGTTCATATCAATCTACTATCTATCTATCTATCTATCTATCTGTTTAGTTAATATCTATCACAGTCTGTTCATATTTATTTATCTATCTATCACAGTCTGTTCATATCTATCTATCTATCTATATATCTATCTATCTCAGTCTGTTCATATCTATCTATCACAGTCTGTTCATATCTATCTATCTATCACAGTCTGTTCATATCTAT
>CM042174.1:32353936-32356436 GCA_023376005.1 Doryteuthis pealeii | reverse complement strand
AACTACTTTCTTAATTGCAACACTCAGTGCGACACTGGCCAACACATGCAAATCAAAAACTTGTTGAAGTAGTTCGACTACAGAACCAATTTCAATGGATCCACTGTAACATTACGTTATGAAGGAAAAGCAATATACTAACATATATTCATAGTAATATTCAATATATACATATATACTTATCACTTTGAAATTGATACAACGATAAAGTCTCTCTCTCTCTCTCTCTCTCTCCTCTCTCTCTCTCTCTCTCTATATATATATATATATAATATTTATAATATAATATATATATATATATATAATATATATATATATATTAAATATAACGAGTGCGTGTTTTTTTTTCAAAATAATAGAGATTTGATTTATATTCGTTGAAGATGATTAAAAAATGAAAATTAAAGGATAACAACATGGATTTTTTTAAAAATATTTTAGATAGTAGAATTAACATTTCTTTTCAATAAGCTGGGTTAATGCATATATACACATTAAATATCACCAGGACTTGGTTTTTGAGCAAAAATAATAGACATTTGATTTATATTCGTGAAGATGATTAAAAAATAAAATTTAATTGATAACAGCATGGAATTTTTTTCATTTAATATTGTAAATAGTAGACATTAACATTTCTTTTCAGAGTAACTGGATCAATGCAAAGTCTATTTTTTTTATATAGGGATTTAAATGGGGGCATCCCACGAGGATTCAAGTCACGATTCAGTAATAATGGATCTGCGGGATTAACTTTTAAAAATCCCTCTCTACCCAGGAGACGCCGGGTAGCCGCTGCTAGTATATGTATATATTAAAGGAAGCGCGTGGTGTAATGGTTAAAGTCATGGGAAATGGACTCGTCGCCCCGAATTCAAATCCTGCATGTGGTAATTGCATTTCACTTAGCGCTAATACCCTTGAGAAAGGTATAAATCCTACTCTCCCTCCAGCTATGGGTAAATAGTAGGGCAGACTGGGCTCTTTAACCGTGGTTATGCAACCAGTCTAGGAGAAGGAAAACTCTGAATTCAAACCTGATAATCTCCGCTTAAGAAATTGACCTTGTGTCGCATCCTGCTCGTGCGGAGGGGTTGGTAAATATATATATTAAAGGAACGTGCCCTTCATACGCTTTGACTTTAGCCAATGGGAAATCAGCGGCCAGGTAAGTGAAACGTGAACTGTTTGTCAATTACGTCTACAACGGTTAATGGTAACTTTCCATTTACCATACCGTTATTTAGATTTTAGTACTCATATTTCGTAGGCAACCCACGAATTATGGGACAATTCTCTAAACGTTTAATGCATTTGTCGACAAGTGTATTAGTATATCTATATATTAATACTCGTGTTCCTTATTTGTACGACCGTTATCATTTTGAAACACCCCCTGGTTAAAATCAGACCATGCAAATCCTCCTAGATGAAATGCGAAAATGTAAATCCTGATCCTCTGATGTTGCTTATCCACCAAAATCTTATTTCTTATGTGCGGTCGTCACCTCAAATAAATAATGGACCATTCCGTTTTTAATCATAAATAAAGAGAAGAAAAAAGACATGCTGTGCAGAAAAAATAGTATAAGAAAGAAAGAGAGAAATAAAGTGTAAGGGAAAGATAGAGAAAGAGGGGGGCTCACGGAAGCGATATCGCTAATCGGTTTCAATTGAATATAATGAAGAAATGAAAGAAAAAAAAGAAAAAGATTGAGGGAGAGTTAAATCAAGATTATTATACTTTTTACATATTGAAGAAACGCAATAGCTCTTAAGTAAATATATCAAATTTTTCATTTCAGTGTGTCTAGATCAATGCAAGGCCGTTTTTTACGTAGCGATTTTAATGGGACATCCTGCGAGGGTCCAACTCACGATTCAACAATAATGGATCTGTAGACTACCTTTTTACCCCTCCCTCTACTAAGACGATGCCGGGTAGCAACTTCTAGTTATGGTATAAATCAAAAATAAATTTTCGTACTTTTTGACATGTACTTGTATTCTGAAAAAAAATATGTTCCCTTGATTAATTTTTTTAGAACACAATGTATGTCAAAAATACCAAGTTTAAAGCTGTATTTACCAAAATAGTAATGAAGAATGAATGGAACGTTATTTATTTCAGAATACAAGACGCCTGCACTTGCTTGACCATGTCAGGAGGATGAACAAAGGCCGCATCCCCAAAGACCTACTGTATGGTGAACTAGTGGAGGGCACCCGACCGGCAGGGAGACCACGCCTACGCTTCAAAGATGTCTGCAGAGAGACCTGAAGACATGCCGCATTGACATAGACACGTGGGAGGCTTGTGCAGAAAAACCGTGCAACTGGCGGCCTCCTCGTCAAAAACAAGGAACAAAAAGAAGTGAAGAAGAGAGGAAAAAAAGCTGCCACAGAAAAGAGAGCTAAAAGAAAGGAGAAACAGCAGCACCTGCAACACCTACAAAAAGCATCACCTTTTGTTTGCAGCCATTGCACCAGAGACTGCCAT